>VBSM01003185.1:7731027-7779724 GCA_008086735.1 Cheirogaleus medius
TGGTGAGTAGATGTGGAGCCCATTTTCCTGGTCTTGTGTTACCTCACTTTGGATTAAACTTTTTTGTTAAAAATTAAAACACAAACACACACATTGGCCTAGGTCTACACAGGGTCAGGATCATCAATATCACTGTCTTCCACCTCCACCTCTTGTCCCCCTGGAAGGTTTTCAGGGACAATGACAGACATGGAGCTGTCATCTCCTATGATAACAATGCTTCTTCTGGAATACTCCTGAAAGACCTGCCTGAGACTGTTCTACAGTTAACTTGTTTTTTATAAGTAGAAGTAGTACACTCTAAAATAACGATAAAAGTATAGCATAGTAAAAACATAAACCAGAAACATAGTCATTTGTTATCATTATCAAGTACTGTACATAATTGTATGTGCTAGACTTTCACGTGATCGGCAGCTCAGCAGGTTTGTTTACACCAGCATCACCACAATCATGTGAGTGATAGGTTGTGCTACAACATGATGACAGCTAGGACATCACTAGGCAATAAGAATTTTTCAGCTCTATCATTATATTATTACAGGACCATCACTATATAGGAGGTTCGTCGCTGACCGACAGAAACATCATTATGCAGTGCATGACTGTAGATAAAATCGTCAGGGCTATGCGATGGGTGCATAGGAGTTTGTTATACTAGCCAATCTAGTTGTACCTGCATTTGAAATTCTGCAAAATAAAAAAGTTAAAAGAAAATAAAAACATTTCTAATAAGTACCTATTCATATTTGGCTAAATATCTGCATATACCATGAAGAAACTCGCTTGAGCAGGTGGCTAATACATGCAATCTGGGTTTCGCTTCTTTTTCTTAAATCATGATGTCATCATTAATTTATTGTATCTACACTATTTTGTCTTCAATAAAGCCATTACCACCAATCAGCAAATGATATTTGCATTCATATTTTGATTACACATCTTATTTCCCAAGAGAAAACTAGTCTTAGTCCACATTTCAATATGCCAGATTACAATTATCAAGGACATACTGGTATTCTTCAAAATTGAAGAATAAAAAGAAAGCTTTATGAATTTTTCTGCCAGACTCTTACTCTTTCACTGTTTATTTAGTCTTCAGCCTGGTAAAAAGAAGGCACACAGGAATTAAATCAATTCCTCTCAGGTTGAATTTTACATGAGAACTCAACCGAAATACATATATCTGAAGACAATCCAGAACTGACATGTGAAAAAATGCTGGCCAATTTTCCTCCATTTTAATTTCTCTCAGAAAAAAAAAAAAACACATTTGAGCCAAAGAAAATGAGCCTGAGTTTGAACTTTGAAGGCGAATATAAGATAAGGAGATTTGTGACAATAACTCCTAGAAGGCCATGCTCTGTCCTTGCTCTAACTCTAATATAATGAGGAAGTAATTAAAGGTGTCCCCTTGGTGCTTCATTTGTTCCAAGAAGTGTTTCAACTAATAAGGTGCAAGGTCTGGACAGGGTTCCCTTCAAATTCCCATTTAACCCCTTTAAAACGGAACCAATTTTCCAGATGTCATTGCCAACTTCTTTTCTGCATGGCTTATACTTGATAAGGAATTCAACCTTAGAGGAAAACAAATTGAAATCACAGAAAGCTGCCATATTCATTTTGTGTGAACTGTTTCTCAAGACCTCGATTGTTCTTCCCGTGAGAACAATGCCTGGGGAGCTCAGGTTCTCACCTGAAATGAAGGAACTCGGGTCTGGCTGCAGGGACCGGAACTGATTGACATAGTACTCGCGCTGTTCTGCTGTTATCCTCCACGGCTCATCGGGGTAACTGCTGCTGCTATCCTGCAGTTCTCTCTCCACTGAAAAGGACTTCAAAATAAATTTTTAAAAAAGCAAATGCTCAGAAAGCCTGCCTTTAGTGAGATGAAGTAGAAAAATTAAACACCAATAAAAATAATTATGCATTATACTTAATTTTTCTTCCGCAGGGGAATAAATGTAACTAACTCATAACCAGACTGCAACTAGAACATAAACTTAAGGGCAAATATCATACTTTAAATTTTTTCTGCATTCCCCAAAGTTGTCAACAGGACTGAGCGTGAAATACTGAACACTTGGTGAGTGACAAAAAAATTTTCCAGTGTGATGAATGAAGAGTTAAAAAAATTATCATTCTTATCTTCAACTATTCCCCACATTTTGATCTTTTCAGATTAGTTGAGTGGATAGTAAAAAAATCTGTATTCTTTTAAACTATGGGGAAAAAATAGAACAACTATAACCACATCGTCTTTTGTTCTGTCACATTTACACCATATAAATCTGGGAGTCAAAAGCTCGGATTCAAATCCCACATTCCCAGGTCCTACTTGAGTGGTAAGTGAGGATAAGTCAGGACCCCTGAGCCTCTCGTTCTGCATGTGTGAACTGCGGATAAGGCTTAGTAATAGAGCTGGGTGGTGAGAACAGCTGTCATGGTAGGTATCACAAACATGGTAACAAGGGGTGCATCATACCTATCACTAGAGGGCGTGCAAGTCAAATCTGAAGATTTTAAGAGCTCAGAAAACCAGAGTAGTGGCAGGGGAAAACAAAGCTATAGTAGGCATTGGGGAAAGAAGCGAAAATGTAGATGCTGGGAGGAGGAGTTGGGCCTTTGTTCCATCCTTCCCATCTACCTTAAGACTCACGTGCCACTTGCCAAGGGCCACCTTCGTGGAACCAAGAGGTGAACACAAGAAGGGTAAGGCTTTAGGACAAAAGGAGACTAGGAAAGAAAGGGAGGGGTATTGCTGTTAAAGAGCCATCAAGTTGCCTGCTTCTGAACACATGGTCACAAAATTCATCATTGGGAGGGCATTCTACCCACTATCCATAAAAAAGACAGCTGGCCATCTCCTTCCCCACCCCAACTGCACCCCCCCACACACACACACACCATTCCCACACATCCATTCTTCCCAGGAACTCCTGTCTCCCCTCTAACAATGTTCAGAGAAGAAAGGAGACTATAAAATTGTGAGCTGTGATACAACCTAGAGATATCATCTTTGAAGTAAAATGTCTATTACTTTGACATCTGAAACCTTGGGCTAAGAGTGCTTTGGGAGGGCCAGGACAATGAGATGAAATACCACCTGTGGAATGGATATTCCCAGAAGCACTGAGTGAGAATGCACCCAGGAAAGAGGCTATTCCTTAAGGAAAACATCTGGGTGCTTTACTCAGAAGGAAAGTTACATGAAGAAGTTGAAAGCTATATGGTTGTTAATAATTTACAATAAATATATCACTTTCATAATAGATGAGTTTCTACTAAATATAAATCAAACCACTTTTATATGTCCAGGAAGTCACTATCCACCAGTTAATACCTTAAATTCACACAGTGCTTTGAAATGTACAAAGCATTTCACACACTCCGACCTCATTTGGGCATCTCAAGACTTTTGAGAGGTAAGCAAGTATTACTTATTAGCCTTTATCCAGATGAGGAAACCAAGGCTCAGAGAGCTTAAGGGACTTGCCCCTGCAGGCAGCAAATAATGGCCCTTTTTAAAATTTCTTGTTCAAAGTCAGGTTCTTGCATATCAGGACTTCTTAAACTGGATCACATCTATCTGAATGCTTTTTCAGAAACCTCTTATCATTATAATAACAAATAAACAGTACAAATAAAGAAAGCATGAAAGATCAAAAGTCCGTATGAACACCCACCAGACTAGGGGTCCTCAAACTTTTTAAACAGGGGGCCAGTTCACTGTCCCTCAGACCGTTGGAAGGCCAGACTATAGTTTAAAAAAAAAACTATGAACAAATTCCTATGCACACTGCACATACCTTATTTTGAAGTAAAAAAACAAAATGGGCAAAAACATCCGGCAGGCCGGATAAATGTCCTTGGCGGGCTGCATGTGGCCCGTGGGCCATAGTTTGAGGACCCCTGCACCAGACCATACAATACTTTACAAAATGCTCCCACCAAATTCCAAGGCCATGCCCTGGCAGCACTTCTGAACAAACCCAGATGTCTGACCAGGTTTCGGAGGTAGAACACAGGGCGAAGGGACGTCAGATTGAACTGGACCGGATTACTGGCCACATTACAATGTGGAGAACTCTGTGTTCCAAGTCAACACTGACAGAAAAAGCTAGAGCAATGGAACCTAAAAGCTGGGCATGGGCAGGAGATACTAGAACAGACACTTAGGAGTGAACAATTAGGTGGCAGAGATGGCTCATGAAGCAGGTAGAATGCAGGTCGAAAGCTCTATCCCACCACTTCCCAGCAAATGAAGGCACAGAAGTCTCCATGCTGGGTATTGGGCCTGCTTCATTCCCTGGTTCTGACAATGGAAGCTGCTACTCCCCTGGAATACACCCCTTCCTTCCCTCCTGGTGACATGGCTGCCATATCCAGGCGGTTGGCGTCAGCCCATATTTGCAATGTTTGCTCTTTCTCTAAGCCCATGACCATCTGCTCCCTATTTTCTCGGTCACATCACCTCACTCCTAAGTGGTGTTAGTGGCTTCTTAGCAGGTCTCAAGTCTATTCTGGTAAAAGGATTGGACAGGAGAGGGTGATTGATTCATCTGCTTAAAAGCCTACAGAGATGACCTGTTGCCTAACAAAAAATTCCACCTCGCTCACCAGGCCTTCAGGACCCTGGCAGCCCAGTCTCCTCTCAGCAGGCTTGCCAATTGCCCACATACTCACTCCTCTCGGGTCAGATTTGTGTCTTCTTCCCAGAACTCTCTTCCTCTGATCCTAGACTGTGCAAATCCTACCCATTCCTCAAGTCCTGCTGGGCCAGTGAGCTCTCCAATGTACCTGCCATGCCCACAGCCATGACAGACGACACTGCCCATCTCCCCCACTCTGCTACAAGGGAGGGCCTGGCAGCCATGTGTGGGCCCCATGGCCCACCTCACAAAGGGTCTCACGCGACAGAGTTGGAGTGAAAGCAAGCAGGCACACACCATGCTGGCCTTTGGGATGCTTTGGCATGGAAAGCTCTTCTCTTACATGAACAGCTTAGGCCAGATACTCATTGTTGGGGATGTGGATGAGAAATACAAAGATCAACAAGGGAGAAAGCAGACCCTGAACAGATGCGCGGCAGGGCCATATACAGTAAGAGTCAGGTGGGGCTGACAGTTATGAGGGAGCCAGAGCCAAGGATCTGCAGAACCTGTGAGGCAGGGGGAGAAGCGACATAAAGAGTAAGGGGTAAGGAAAGCTGCTGGCAGCTGAATGGTATGTGGACAGCGAAGTAAACTCCAGGCAGCTAGGGCAAGGCCTGCTAACAGCAGAACAAGCCTGAACAGCCAAGAACTCCCACCCTTACTCCTTGGCTTTCATTTCTTGGATTCCCATGAGAATCCTACCCCATCCTCCCTTTCAAGAAAAATTAAGCTGACAGAGAGAGTTCCTACAAAGGGAGAGGGCATATGAACATTGTGTAACCCATATATAGTGCAGTCCTTCCACTGGCTTGCCCTAAGTGTGCTAACCTAGCCCCACCTCTTTCCCCTTGCTTCTCAGCATATGTTTTCAGTTGATTTAATAAGCCAAGTGAATTGAGCATCTTTAAAAATATGAACCTTTATGATATTCACGGTAAGTGCCACACATTCGAACATTTCAAGTGTTTTTAAATCTCTTCACCCAGGTTTCAACCTGGAGGGCTAGAGCCACATCAGATACTCCTTTATCCCACCTATAGTCCCTAGCAGGTACATCACAGATGCTAAAAAGCAGCGTGAGTTCCAATTTACTGACAGGCTCAAGTAATTCAGGTGTATGTCTTACATCGTAAGAGATGTGGAAACACTGCTCTATGATATTTTTAACGAAAGAAAATCTATGAGTCCATTCTCATATTTCAAAGTCTGAGATCTATCAAAAGAAGTCCCTATCTGTCTTCCTATAGTTCCTCTATGGTCTGATATCTATGGGAGTTCTCAAGTGCCATGTCCATTAAGTGAGTATTTCAAGGACAGATAAGAGCACATGGAAGGAGTAGATGACATTCCACACACCATTAAGTTGAAATATTCCAAAAGAAAACTTATCCACTACAAGAAGCAAAATGATTTGAACTGCACTGCATAAACAGTGACCTGTTCATTCACTCATTCAGCAGACACTTATTGAACGCCAACAATATCCCAGATACTGGTCACTAGGGATGCACTGATGGGCAAACAGATTATTTTTCCCAGGAAGCCTAGAGTCCAATGAGGGAGAAAGCCAAACAGGCAATCCTAGAACTATGCTATTCGACATGTCCCCACACCACCCACATCAGCATCACCTAGGGACTCATTAGAAATACAGACACTCAGGCCTTACTTCACACCTAGTGAACCAGAAAGTCTGAGAGATGGGGGCAGGAATCTGTGATTTAACAAGCCCTCAGGGTGATTCAAAGCACACCCAAGTCTGAGAAACGAAGCTGTAGGACATGCAGAGCACGGGCAAAAGGGACAGCATTTGCAAAGACACCAAACCAAACCAAAAATGGACATCTCCTGAAAGCAGTTCCCTCGGGCTACATGTAGATAGATAGGCAGCCAGTGTGGTGGAGATGCTGGTGGAGGTGCCTCAAGATGGTTCAGACAGAAAGCAGGGCTCAGGTCATGCAGGCTCAGGTATACCAAGTTAAGGGGTTTAGACTGTATCTAGAAGACCATGGGGAGGCACAGGTAAGTATTAAATAGGAGAGTCAAATAATCAGATTTGAATTACAGAAAGATCACTTCAGTGAGCAGAATGGATGGGAAAGGCAAAAGGCAGGAAAACCACTTAAGGCCATTATCAGTGACCCCAGTTAGAGGTAAAGGTAGCCCAGAGGTAGGGAGGGCTATGATAGGAAAAGGAAAGAGAAAAAAAAGCCACATGGCCACCACCGGAGGAAGGCTCTTTCCAGCAGTGGGATGGCAGCTCAGCACCTCTTTGTCAGCAGCTAGGGGCCACCTCGCTGCAGGACCCAGACACACGGACCCATCTCCGCCAAACCAACCCCAAAATCAACCACGATACTCGACACAACTTATTGGACAAAGATCTGCAAAGTCAGCCACCTAAGAGAGAATAGCTAATTTAGAAGGCTGAAGGCACTGACAAATGCGAGGGAGTGAGCTGTGGGCCTTAGCCTTCCACACAGAAGCCAGGACCAGGAAAAGCCCCACTTGTGCATGCACCCCAAGAAGCCTCCCCCCAGGTCAGCTCCAGCTCCCGTGGTTTTCTTGGCCAGGCAGAGATATTTGTTACGTGGTGCCAATTTTGAGTTCTGCCAGTATTTTTTTTAAAAAATAAAAGGGGGGCAGAGAGAAAGAGAGAGAAATCTTCCACATCTGTCTGCTTAAGCTACATACATATGGTTCATTATACGGTTTCTCTAGACACAGGAGAATTAGATTTGCTTATATTTAAAACATTCAACCACTTGGTTTTGTTTCAAGTGAAATGCAAATATTTGGCACTGCAAGTTATTATCTCTGGGGAAAACAGGCTGTTTATAATGAAAGAGACTTCAAAAGACTCATTAAAAAGTAATACTATTAATAAATTCCCAAAAGATGACATTTACCCCCAAACTATCTTAAAAATCAAGCAAAGCTGAATAATCTGAATTGCAAGGAGGCATTGTCAGGGAGAACTTTAAAAGGGTGTGTATATTGTTTCAACCATAGAACATTTCTGTTCAGAATATAATCCCACCCTGGAGGCATCCTATAAATGCTGCCTTAGAGTTCAGCCATTTCACCTATGAGGGTGTAATGATCTTAGAACAGTGTCCTTTTGATGCCTCAGTAAACAAACCATCTGGAGTAGCAAAAGCTCATGCCAAGCCCACACCTCCTCTGCCAAAAATATTTTGGAAATAAGATTTCCACAGGGCAATCGCTGATCAAAACATGATCGTATGAGCAAAGATGTGAGAAGACTCAGTTACTCTAAAGAAAAGAATGGCTAACAGGCTGGTAAGACCACACTATAGCCCATGTGAATATTAATCTGCCTAAAGAAAGATCATGGGAATTGGTCAGCCACGAGCTGAGAAAAAAGGAAGTCATAGAGGCAAGCGATGGCAGTGTCAATATGTGAGATTATGGTGGACGTCCTCTGATAATTCACCTACCATGCCTGGTGTAGAGGTGTCACTAAGCAGCTGCCCAAGCAGAAATGACATTTTCCAGCCTCCCTTGCAGTTAGATGCAGCCATGTGACCAAGTTGTAGCCACTGCAATATGAGTACCAGTGACCTGTACCACTTCCTGGTAGAACTAGTACCCTGTGGCATTCCTCTACTCTCTTCTCTCCACTGAACAGAGCAAGGAGCTCTGATGCCTAAATGACCATGGGGAGGAAAGCGCCTGCCAAACTGGTATATGCGTGAGAAATATACCTATTACGGTAAGTCATTAAAATGTGGGGTGTATTTGTTATAGCAGCTATTCCCCAACTAATCTATCCTTCAAGCAAGGCCCAAAGGAAAAGAAGATCTGCCCCAGCCCAATGGCATAGCCAGTCCTGCACTGGAGATGGAAGCCTGGGGCTACCCTTAGTTTTGTAATTTGACCATCTAATGACATTTGACCATTTGAGACCAAACTTTTTAACTGGATTGTCTATGTAGACTATCTACAGGAACAGAATGTTGATTGATTTTTACAGCAGTCTATGTTTGGTTAATATAGGTTCATCTTTCATGGGTTTTAAGAAGATTCCCAGGGAAGCGGTACAGAGTTAAAAAGAAAAGAAGAGCCAGGCACAGTAGACACGCCTATAGTCCCAGCTTAATCACTTAAGGACAGGAGTCGAGCCCAACCTGGGCAACATAGCAAGACTCCATCTCTTAAAAAAAGACGAAAAGAAAAGAGGGCTAGGGGCCGGGCGTGGTGGCTCATGCCTGTAATCCTAGCACTCTGGGAGGCTGAGGCGGGCGGATCGTTTAACCTCAGGAGTTCGAGACCAGCCTGAGCAAGAGCGAGACCCCGTCTCTAATTTAAAAAAAATAAAATGTGATTAAAAAAAAAAGAAAAGAGGGCTAGGGTAAACTTGTCGGTGAACTATTAAATGAGGAATTTAAAAAAGGAGCTAGAAAAGGTGACAGAGATCAGCAACTTTGTTTTAACATTTAACCATTCTATATTATGCTCAATAAATCTTGTTTATGCTCTGTCACTCACTCTACCCTCACTATAATATTAATATAAGGCCCATGAGGGCAGGAAATTTTGTCTATCCCGATCACTGCTGTATCCCAAGTGTCTAGAAAAGTGTCTAGCACATTGGAAACACCCAAAAGTATTTGTTGAATTAGTGAACAAATTAAAAAAATGATTGGACAAATTCTCAATCTAAGTCCGGAGACAGAAGGGTTAACCTGAGCTCTGCTATATTGACAAAAGCTAAACTTTATATGCATTTATCAAATAATGTTACCCAACATTGTAGAGGCTGGGCCATCTCCCTTACCTATGAAGTTAGAGAACTTTTTTAAAAATCCTTTTATTTTTAACTTTTTATTTTGAAATAATTATAGATTCACAGGAAGTTGCAATAAATAATTTCTGGTTTTGTCTGTAAAAAAGTTAGTTAAACTTAAATCCTAACAGAGCAATTTAACCTTATCTGTTTCTTCAGGGAAATAAACCCACAAAGATGCCTTTAACCACATGTTACCAAACTCACTTAGGGATCTAATTTCAATAGCTTAAAAGGGTGATTGCCAAACTGTAGGAATCTCTTTGAGCCTAATGGGCAACTCACAGTTGCTGCTGATTAAGATAAGCTAAATTTTTAAAACTATCACCATAGACATAGGAGAATGTTAGGTAACCTGTACTCATTACTTTGCTAAGTGCCAGGCACTTGTGAGGTAGGTCCCATTATTTCCATTTTGCAGAACAGCAAATTGAGCATTAGGTAAGGGAAGTAATTTACCACCTAGTAAATAGTAAAGCCAGAATATGAACTCAGTATGTACTCTTGATCATTGAGCTCTGTAGTTATCTCTTTCTATCTATTCATCCATCCTGTAAAAATGTAGCATCTCCTTTTCAGAAAGAATCTCACTGTAATGCATAAATCATTGCAGCAATTTTGCAGATTGAGAATCTGAGCTTGAGCTATAACCATGCTATATTTACATCCTCCTCCCTGTCACTTAGTTTAGTTTTAGATTTTGGCTAGTGAACTACTAAATTATATGGACAGAGCACTATCTTACTACTCACTTAATTTTTACATGTAAGCATCTGACATGTTTTCACATGATGAAAGAATCCTAGAGATAGCCATACAATACAGGTATTCAATCATGTTACTGTTATTTTAGTATGTAGCACTAACACTATTTTGATTAACATAAGAAATGCTTATTAGTAACCACTGTCTCCACTTCTTCCATCAGGAGCCAAGATCTGCTGCTCCAGAGGGCATTTTTCCTTCATGATTATCAGGATTAGGCTTTTTGCTCAGGGGACAAGGCCAGAAGAAAATGAGAAATCAGCAGTAAAAGGAGACTTTGACAAGGCTGCAGACTTCCATTAACAGTGCAATGACGTTCTCAATGACGTTCCCACCCTCGTCCCTGCTGGTCAGGTCAAGGCTGCCTGTCTCTACTCCACTACGTCCTCCCCATCACACTCAAGGCAGCCTGAATTCAGATGGGAAACAAACGCAACCAGAACTCAGGCTGAATTCAAGGAATGCTTTGGAGAATGAGGTTACTGACTGGAGGTGCAAAAAGAGCACAGGTTCCGGCGGCAGATAGACTCGGGTTCCAATCTGAGATGGTCACTTACTAGTCAGTAACTTAACTCCTGAGCCATCAGCTCCCCACCTGAAAGGTGATCACCCAGCCCACAGGGCCTTGCCTCCCTCCCCAGCCTCGAGTCCCTCCCACTCCAGGCTCTAGCCACAGCGGCCTTCTTTCAGTTCTGCAAATGTGTCTACTCCCTTTGCCAAACATGGTCGACTGGCTCACTCAGCATCCATTCCCCTCCCTCTTAGCACAGCTCCCTGTACTACACAGGCTGGCTAGCTAAAAACTCCACTGTCCAAACACCTTTGCTACTAGAATTCCAGATGGGACTCAGGTTCCACAAATATACTCATGGAAGACTGATTCAGAACTGAGTGACATGGTGGAAGAGGCAGAGAACAAAACATTCATTTGGCTAGTCTAGGTCATGTGTGACGTGGCTCTGGGGCTGACGCCACAGCAGCGGTTTCCCAATGCTGTAGCTTTCTGCGTGTGGCAGAGGCAAAGCTCTCTCAGCAGCCTAGCTCCGCTGTGGGATTTGGGAAATTGTTCTTTCAAGGTCAGAATACAGTCTGTATCTTCCGGCCTTCCTTATTATAAATCACTATTTGCTTAAACTAGCCCAAGGAGATCCTGTTGTCCTCAGTTAACTGATCAAGGTAGGTCTTTGTCCAAGCTTTTACCTCTATAGGAAACACTCACCTCCCAGCACCATCCTTCCTTTAACTGCTTAACTCCTATCCACCCTCCACAGCTCAGTCCAAGCTCACGTCTTTGGAGAAGACTTCCCTCCTAGGAGGGATTTTTCTGTTATCCTCTACCAGAATATTCCTTTGCCATTAGGGCAATTGTCAGTTTGCAATTCTACATGTACAGGTGGAATCATTTGATTTGACTCCACCTCCCTCCTTGACTGCAAATGTCTTGAAAGCAAGGGCTGTGTGTGTAGTCCTCAGTGTTCCCTTGGCATGGTGGCTGATTTCTAGAAGGCACTTAAGTATTTCCAAATGGACGAATGGAGGATGTAAGTAATACCTACTTTGCAAGGCTGTTGGGAGGACTGAAAGGGGCCAGCACAACATTGGGAGGAAATAAGCACCTCAGTTGCCTCAGTTGACAGTGACTATTGTTGGGACAAGCAACTGGGGGCATGACACTACCTGCTCACCTGAGATCAAGGAAAATAATGATGGGCCTAGGGGCTGAAATAGTGGCACTGTAAAGAAGGCTTCCATATTGACAGCCCAGTGTAAAACTGAGACCAGAAAGTACTGAGGAATAAGCCAGAAACAAATGCCACTCTCCTTTCTAGATTTACAGAGTACTCCCCAGGATCAGAGGTTCAATCAGGTGTTTTCAGCTACATCTGAGAGGCTAAATCAGAGGCACTCCTGTCTACCAAATGAACAGAGGCCTGACTATTACCAGAAAGGTTCTGGCCACCATAAGCCTTCAATGCAATGCTCCACACCTCGTGGGGAAAAACAGCAACACTGACACCACAAATAAAATGTGCTCATTTGCTTTCATCAATAGTCTAACCAATCTGTTGAAATACACTAAATTGAAGCTAGAATTTCACTGTGGACCAGCCTATCATTGTACCATCCTCCCTCCATAGCCCACATGTCTAAGCATGAATTTTGCAAAGCCTTAAGACAACATCCCAATCACTCCTGATAGTCTCTGAATAAATGTCTTTTTCCCCTAAACATCTTTCAATTTCTATCTGAGGTACCCTCTTTTTATTTCCTGGAGTTATCTTTCTTTCAGTAATCCAGTATTTTTTAATATTCTCATTGTGTAACACAAAACATTTTTGCCTTTCAAGTAGAAGTGCCTGCTAGCAAAGAAAGCAAGCAATTAACATCTCTTTAATAATTGAGAAGTGTGGGTACACAGCAAGCACCTGAGGAATGCAATAAGAAACAGCTAAAAAAGATTTACACTGAGAAAAATAAAATTCAGTATCAGTTGAATTGAAGGAAGTAAAATGTTTCCTTCCTCAAAAGCAAGGGCTAGAAAATCAGAAGAAGAACTATAAGCAGATGAAGGAAATAAGTAGGCAGGAGGCTTGAGGCTATGAAAACTAGGACCTCCTTTTGGTACCAGTGCCCATTCAGGCATCTGTGGCTCCTACAGTAGACTCAGTGAAGTAGAACACATGGAGGACACACCAACCTTTAACCTCTTAGGAGACTGTGTAAAAGTCCAGCTAGGACCCGAGATAAAATGGGGAATGAATCTGCTAAACAAGATCTCAAGAAGAAGGCACATACATACCTATAAAATGCATCAAACCCATTCTCTCCCTCTCTCCCTCTCTCTCTCTCTCTCTCTCTCCCTCCCTCCCCCCCCCCTCTCTCTCGCCCCCATTTCAGTTAAAGGGAATTTAGCTATCTAAGCAATACTGAGAGGTCAACACACATACACAGTGTTGACATTTACCATCTCTAACATAAACTAAGTAACTCAACTTCATTGCCATGATCTTATAAACAAGAAATCCCCCTGCAGGGAGGCCTGGGGTTCTCAAGAACTGAAAAGAAGCTGGAGTCCACAACCTCCTTCAAGGGCCTCAGATGCCCAGGACCTCCTTTCAACCACTCAAGAAGCAGTTTTACACACACACACTACAGTATCTCTCTGGTCCAAAGGAAAAGTGATACCAGCTTCTGGTTTCATACTGTTAAGAATAACAAACTAGGACTGGGCTCAGTGGCCCACGCCTGTAATCCTAGCACTCTGGGAGGCTGAGGTGGAAGGATCACTTGAGGTTAGGAGTTCGAGACCAGCCTGAGCAAGAGCAAGACCATCTCTACTAAAAATAGAAAAAATTAGCCAGGCATGGTGGCTCATGCCTGTAGTCCCAGCTACTCAGGAGGCTGAGGCAGAAGGATCACTTGAGTCCAGGAGTTTGAGGTTGCAGTGAGCTACAATGATGCCACTGCACTCTAGCCTGGGCAACAGAGCGAGACTGTGTCTCCAAAAATATAAATAAATAATAATAACAACAAACCAATAAAAAATACCAATAAACCAAAAGAAAAGGGGGCACAGGATATGAAAAAACAATTCATAAAAAAGGAAACACAAATGACTCATGAACCTAAGATATTCCAATTCACTAATAAAGAGATATGCTAATTAAACTACACTAAGATATCATTTTTCACCTATCAGATTGGCAAAGATCTATAAGTTTGTTAGCACATCGTATTTGCAAGAGTAAAAGAAAATAGACATTTTCATATATTGTTTGCAAGTACATAAATTGCTACCACCTTTAACTTAAAAACTGTTATCAAAAATTACAAATGTGCAGATATTTTCACCCAATAATTTCATTTCTAGTAACTGATCCTATATATCTACAAACAATGCTGTGATTGCAAGTACTAGATGTCAATCAGAAGGGGCTGGCTAAATGATTTATGGGAGATGCACACCAATGAAATTGTATGCATTTGTAAACAAAAAAAAGATGAGGAAGTACTCTATGTACTGCTATAGAATGTTATTAAAACATACTGTTAAGTAAAAAATGCTAAATGCACAACAGATGTATAGTATGCTACCATATGTATAAAAAGGTGGAACTATATATCTTGCATATATTACATATAACCATACACAAAAATACCTATTTTCATTTGTATATGAATAGAATATCCATATATAATACTATATAAATAAATAAAGTAAAATGTTTTGTGTAGAACTATACAAAAGAAATGGGTCATATTAGTTGCTCCTGAGATGAGTGGCTGGGAGTTAGGGGGTGCGGTGATAGGGATACTTTCACTCTGTGCCTCCTGTATCTTCTGATTTTTGTCATATTTTTTAAAATCTTTAAGAAATTGCTCTGATGAACAAGCATGTTTGAAAGCTCACAACCCATGAGCCAAAAAAATAACAGACGTGGTTTTCACTGTATAATCTAAAACAAGCAACCAAAACCTTAGCGTTCTGTCACTGTAGCCCCATGAGGAAGGGGCCACCATTAGGTGGGCACATGCCTATGTGTTTCTTTGGATGGATCATCAGCCGGAGGGGCCAACTGATGTGAGGAGTGGAGGAAACACAAGCACTAAATGAGCAAGCGCCATGGTGCCGAAGCAGCCACAGGGCTACTTCACAGGGGCAAGGTCGGTGCTCTCTCACAGGGTAGAGGGGAAAAGTTCAAACCTAAGGAAGGAAGAGAATGCCTGAGGCCCTGCTAAAACCCATATGAACACACACACGCACGCCAAATGACGCCTTGGTAAAGAATCCTGAACCCCAAAAGAACCCCGGTGGGCCCGACTTGCTTTGTGGGTCACTTCCCTGGGCTGAGTATTAGGTAAGAGAATCAGTGGCTGAGACAGTGCCAAGCATGTGCCACTCCTTGGCCTGCTTCACTCTTCTTCCAAACTCAGAGCATCAACTCTCTCATGACTCCACTCTAACCCACCACACTCAATCCCACCCCAATCCTTCAGCCATGCTCTATCCTTGCTCTCCTTACTCTTCCAGCATCCTGGTCCAGTCTCCCCATAAAATATCTTTCATAGCACAAGAAACTCTCTCAGTGCCATATATCTTTCATAGCACAAGAAACTCTCTCAGTGCCATATCAGCCTCCCAGAAAGACTATTTCTCCTATCTCCATCAAAACTAATGAACAAATTACTATGGTGACTATCAGTTCTCTTCTGACGTAAGCCAACAACACTCCAACAGAGCCTCAGGAGTATTCATTTCTTTAACCATCTTTTACACACTTGCCTTTTCTCTTGAGAGCCATTCCAAGAGAACACAAGGATAATCTGTGTCTGGCCATAAGTACCTACAGTTATGTCTAGGGAAGAGGCATGGCAAGAAATTGAGACTGAGTGAAACTGCAACAGGAAAGGACACAACTTAGTGAAATAAACATTTTTCAAGTTGCAGACTTTTTTTTTTTTTTTAGCTGGAATGCAGTGACACAATCATAGTTCAAACTCCAGGGCTCAAGCGATCCTCCGGCCTCAGCCTCCCAAAGTCACTAGGATTACAGGTGTGAGCCGTCGCACTCAGCATGCATATATTTTATATATATATGAAGACTTGTATTCACTTGTATATACATAAAATGTTCCTGGAATGATACAAAAGAAACAGGCAACCCTGGATGCTTCTGAGATGGTAAACCAATAACGATGAGACTCCCATCCCTCTGGCTGAGTTTCGTGGATAAATGAGCAGCGAACTACTTTTTTTAAGAATGAAAACAATGGAGACATCACATGTACAAGAAAAGATTAGAAAACTCACACTTCATGTTCTCAGTGTGGGGAAAAGCATAGATGAATTGAGACGAAAGAGAAAACAAAGAAGGCAAAAGTGGGGGTGAAGAGTAAGGTTCGCACACAGAGAATGCTGACCATATGGGAAACGGCTAGCAGATTTGCACGGCCAGAGTGCAGAGGGAGAGAAGCAGTGAGCTGTGTGACCAAAGGGGTAAGCAGGGGCTATGTTCAGGAACACAGATAACATGCTGAGCGCCGTGGGCAGAGACTGATATGTTTCAATCAAGTCAACAGAATGATCAGATTTGTGTTTTTAAGATTGTTTTTGTCTGCAATGGACTGGAAGAGGGCAAGAGTGGAAGCAAGAAGAAAGAGTTCAAGGCTAATATAATAGATTCGGTGACAAAGGATAACAGCGTTAACCAAGAAGTACAGAGGGATGGACAGACAAGAGAGTTATTTGGGAAGTGGAATGGCCAGGACTTGGTAACTGAATGGGCATAGGGGTGAGAGAGGCTAGGCACAGTGGCTCACAATGGTAATCCCAGCACTTTGGGAGGTGGAAGCAGGAGGATCGCTTGAGGCCAGGAGTTCAAGCTCAGCCTGAGCAACACAGTGAGATCCCATCTCTACAGGCATGGTGATACACACTTATAGTCCCAGCTACTTAGGAGCCTGAGGCAGGAGGATCACTTGAGCCCAGGAGTTTGTGGTTGCAATGAGCTATGATGATACGATGCTACTGCACTCTAGGCGTGGGCAACAGAGTGAGATCCTGTCTCAAAAGAAAAGGTGGAGATAAGAGAGGAGTAAAAGACAATGATCAGCCTTTGGCCTGTGCTGATGGGTGAATGGAGCCAGGAGTGGAAGGGTGAAAGCTGGTCTTGTGGGAAAGACATGTCATTTGAAAGTGACAGTGGGACATTCGAGTGAAGATGTCAGACAAGTGGACCTATGGAGTCATCAGCCTCCAGGTAGCCTTCAGGTAGAGTAAGGAGAATGAGAAGCAGGCCCAGGGATCACCAACATGTAAGGGGCAGAGGAAGGAGGATTGAAAAAGAAGATTAGGAAGAGGTCGCCACAGAAGCAGGAGGAAAACCAGGAGAGCTGGCAGCCCGGACACCAAATGATGAGAGTGTTTCAAGAAGGCAATCAGTTTCAAAAGCTGCCAAAAAGTCAAATAAGACAAAAAAGTAGTTTCTAGCAACCCTGGCAAAAGCAGAGGCAGTGGAGTATAGTGGGAGCTGAAGGTGTAATTCTCAATCCTATGCCAGCAAAATTACAAATGACTACACCATCTAGATATTTACAATAACTTGTGAAAAGTAAACCACAAAATGACCTCTAAACACATGATAACTGATGAAGCAGGAAATAAGACTTATAACTTCTTTACAAACCATTATCAACCATTCCACCAACACAAGATATGCTTAGTATTAATATACGAAATTTCAGCCGGACGCAGTGGCTCACGCCCGTAATCCTAGCACTCTGGGAGCCCGAGGCGGGCGGATCGTTTGAGCTCAGGAGTTCGAGACCAGCCTGAGCAAGAGCGAGACCACGTCTCTACTAGAAATAGAAAAAAATTAATTGGCCAACTAAAAATATATAGAGAAAAAATTAGCTGGGCATGGTGGCGCATGCCTGTAGTCCCAGCTACTCGGGAGGCTGAGGCAGAAGGATCACTTGAGCCCAGGAGTTTGAGGTTGCTGTAAGCTAGGCTGACGCCATGGCACTCTAGCCTGAGCAACAGAGTGAGACTCTGTCTCAAAAAAAATATATATGAAATTTCAAAGGGAAAAATCCAACACCCAAACAAAAAAAAAGGGAAATTCCTAAAATATTAAGCAAAAAGACTAATCATCCTAATCTTTGGGCACTGAATTTGGCATAAGCACCTCTAAAATGCCAAGTCCATGGGCTACAACAGCACTGGCTGGGGGTCCCTAAAAGCCTCCTCCAGGACTCAGAGGTCATGCTCCTTTCTAACTTGGCAGGAAGGACTTGAACACAAGACCAGAGAGGAAGCTAGAAGAGAGAAGGTTGCCATCAGCACATTAACATGGCAACTTGAGGGGAATTAGTCACCCCAGCCTAGCCTAGCACCATGCCCAATAAACACTAATCCCCTACCACCCAGAACCTTCACTTCAAATCCCCTCCTCTACATGACTAATTCAGGTTGGCGTTTCGCTTTCTGGAACATGGAGTCCAGCCAAACCAAGTTAACAGGCATAAGAAGGAAACTTAAGAACTAAGGAAAGAAAAACACATCAGCCATGAAAACCACAGACTGCTACCTGGGCAAGAAAGGCCCCTTGGTCTCATCTTAAACAGAAGGCCATGCTCCAGATGGGGGCGGGGGGCGGGGAGGGGGCCTCCACTGATGCCAAACAAACATTAAGACAATCAGACTGTTGCAGATTGTTACAAAGGACTGTAAAATCCATTCAAAGTCATTCATGTTACAGAACAGAGAAGGAATTTGCCCAAGGTCACACAGAGTTTGGTTGGACCTGGGCAAGAACCTGCCTTTTCTGCACTATACCATGAGATTTTTTGATGGCCAATTGCTGCCAAATACCTATGTCCAGCATCGGCTCTCCCCAAAGCTCCAGACCCGTGTAACCTACCAACTCTTTGACACCTCCTCTGGGCTATCTCAAAAGCTCAATTCCTGACATCCAACACTGTACTGAACTCATGATCTTTCCCCAATGCCAGTGTTTCATCCAGGGCTTCTTAGCTCAACAAATGACATCACCATTCATCTGGTTCCTGAGCCAGAGACCGAGGAATCGTGTCCGGTGTTTGAACTCTAGCCCTGCCACTTCTTAGCTGTGACGTTGGGCAAATTAAATAAGGTCTTTAAATATCAGGTATTGTCATCTGAAAAATGGGATAACAACAGTAATTACCTCATAAGGTAGCTACAGGCATTGAAAGAGATGATATGCATAAAATGTCAAGCACGCAGAAAATGTCTTTGTATATACGGTTCCCTCTATCTTCTTGTTTGCTCCCCTGCTACACCCCCTCACCTAGCTAACACCCTCATATTCTTCTCATTCTAACTCAAATGTTCCTCTCCCCTAGAAGCCTTCTTTGATCAGCCCTTGCTCCTCAAGGCTGGGTCACACCCTACCTTCATTTTTCATCCTCAAAGGACAGTGTAATTTGTATCCACATCCCATAATTCCATATTTATTCTGTGATGGTTTGGTCAATGACAATCTCCTCCAAAAGCTCTGTATGAGGGCATCAAGTGCTAGTATTATACCTCATTTTTGTATTCTCAACACAGTACCTGGCATTTAAGAAGTGTTCACTATATAGCAGTTGAGTGAAGAGCTCAAGAAGCATGTGTGTGAGCAGAAAGGGGACCTAGAGATTAGAAGAGAAGTCACAGGGCACCAATCCAAGTGTGCGCCCATGGCCGTCCCAGCTAGTGGGCTAGGTAGAAAGGGTCTGGCGAGCGCGTTCCTACCACTGCAAAGCTCAGGACTCACTGCTTGTTTGACCATCATTCTAACCATTCAGGATTTGGTCTCTATAGAACCAGAACACACTCTGCAGGAACCTACCCGGCACACCCTGAAGAATTTGGGATGAATCCAGTCCCATCAATACCTTTCCTAATGTAAACATCACTCCACGGTGGGTGTGATTCTTCTGTTGAAAAGCACATATTTTTGTACCACAGGATTTCTAAATGCAGCCAACTGCTACATCTGGGGCTCAGCTGAAGAAACAACTGTCTATTTCAACTTGGGGGTGAAACTGGGCTGTACTGGCCCTTAGAAGCAAATGGCATATTCGTTTTCCAATGTGGTACCAATAAGGGATTTTTCAGAATACTTTTTACTACACCTCACATTTGTTTATGCAGCAACTCTAGAACTTGGTCTCCTTGGAATATGGGGCTCTAATGTAGGACAAAGTATTTAAAAGCACATGTTTTGACACTGGATGGGCCTGGATTCAAATTCTGGCTCTTTCACTTACTAGTTATGAATGAAACCTTAGACCAGCTACTTGACCTCTCTCAGCCACAGTCAACTCATCTACATTAATAGAGACAGCAGGATCTCGATCTTATGGTTGTAGGAAGCGTTAATACAAATATATAGCATATGGTTAAATTATCTTAAGAAAGTTCTTTGTACACAGAGCACCTTCTTATAGGACCAACTTCTGCACCAAGTCTAACACACTACTCCATCTCCAGAAGGTATTCAGAGAACATCTGGATCTTCTTCAAATTTTGTTTATTCCATTTCAGACTAGCAGCCCACTTCTTTATGGGAGTATCTGACACCACCCTTCTATGTTGAGTAGAACTGCCTACACACAAATGCTCCTTATTCCTGAGTTATACAATTGAAATGTTATATAAACCACCCCACTTCCTCTTATCTTTAGTGTCAAATAGTAAACCCAGTTTTTTGGTAATTTCTTTCATGTAGACACACACACACACACACACACACACCCTTCTTTGAAAATATAATTTCCCTAGTACAGGACCCAGAGATACTACACAAGACAATAGTGTAGTATTGTCTGCAGACACAGGAAAAAATAAGAGCTCTTTATCCAAAGGAAAACACTGGAGAAAGGGAAGCTGAAAATGTCTAAGCTGTGGTATAGCTAGGAGAAGCTGAGACGTCACCTGTGCTTTTGCCCTAATATTTCTTTTGTATCTATTACATTTAGGAAACAGTAGCTGCTGCCACTTGTAAAATAGCTGTTCTCCAAAGAGCACTGGCCTATGCACTGAGAGAGAATACAGAAGAACTACCTCTGCCTTCCAAATGTTTAACACATAACTGGAGGCACGAAACAAATGGAAAGCAGTTAACTATGCGCTAAATGAGTAACAATAAAGAATAAGGCAGACACAAGACAGGCTGCCTTAGAAAAAGTGAAGCTCTCCTGGAGATGGTGCCTAATGATTAGGTAGATGAAGGTAGAACGGCATTTTAGACATACTAAAGATCAAGAACTAGCCTAGTTTATTCTAGAGACACTGAGAAGGGATAGAAACATACATAGCAGAAAATATTTAGGAAAATACACAAGCAATAGAACAAGAAGCACAGTATGTACATAAGGAGGTAGTTTTATAACTTCCTTGCAATGAAAAAGATGGCTCATCAAAAAGCCATGTCCCCAAACTCCAAAGCTTGTCTCCACTCTCCCAATGGCATAACCCCAATATCATCACTTACCCGGATGAGAGATGCCTGATGCCGAAGGGGCTTGGATCCTGAGCCCCCTGATGAGGGTCCCTCGGGCTGGACAAGGGGCTGCCGAGCTTCATAAGGAGCTGAAACAGCAGGAGGAAAAATCTGCACGGTGAGCAAAGATGCTACCCAAAAATTGTGACTTCACACTCAAATTGATACAGTGTCTGCTTTTCAGGGAAGAACTGACAACAGAATTATAAGTATATGCTCTGAGGGCCACCTAGGACAGACAAACCCCAATACTCTTAGGTACAATTTCACTAAGCAATCTAAAGACATTTAACCAATTGATGATAAGGCAGAAAACATTTACATTGGGTCAATATTAGGAATAAGTTGTGAGGGGGAACAGTGAAAACCTCAACTTGGATGGAAAACAAGGAGAGCTATAAAGTACCAAATTATAATTGTTCAAATTCTAAATAAAAGGTAAATTCTATATACATCCCCCATATAAATGCCTTCCATTTATCATGTGTCCCCTAAGAAGAAAATTAATATGCATTTTGAACACTAAGAATCAACATTATCATTTATTTTCTTTTTGAAAAATAAATGGCACTGTTTTCCTTATCAGAATGTAAAACCACCAACTAAAAATATATAGAAAAAATTAGCCGGGCATGGTGGCGCATGCCTGTAGTCCCAGCTACTCGGGAGACTGAGGCAGGAGAATCGCTTGAGCCCAGGAGTTGAGGTTGCTGTGAGCTAGGCTGATGCCACAGCACTCTAGCCCGGGTGACAGAGTGAGACTCTGTCTCAAAAAAAAAAAAGAATGTAAAACCAAGTAGAGAAAAATACAAAAGTGAATATATTTATTTTATGTTTATTATTCTATTATTCAATAATGAAACTATTTAAAAATAATTTTGCTACATTTTGAAAAAGTTTTTAAGCCACAAAAATGAATGTATATTTTACTCCTTTTATTTCCACAACACTTAATAATGACCTTGCCAATATAGCAGGGAGACAATTAAGCATAACCAGGTGATATTCAGGGCCAACAGAAAGGAGAAATTATCACCGAAGTAGAAACTATTTCTCATTTCTGCAGAATAACAATTCAAATTTTTTAAAGTATATAAATAAGTAAAATGCTTTCTTTCTGTAGCTTACTTATAAATAAAGTTAGGTGGAAAGCAGAGCAGCCTATTATGGCACCATGTTTAGCATAGTTTAATCTTTTTAAAGAAGGTACAACAATAGCACATCAAGAAAGAAAAATCACTCTTGGGCTCACATCTGTTTTTTGTATTTCTTCCTAGCAACTGGAATACAACATTAATAACACATTAAAATACATTAACACACATGAAAATAGCAAAATGATTGCCTAGCAAACCATTAAGTGGATTTTCAGAACCTGCTAAGAATGAATCAAAATATAAAAACTGCAAAAGAAACATACATAAAAGAGCACATAATCTAAATCTTAAAAAGTAAATCTCAGCTAGTAGGCAGGCATTGTCTTCTGAGAAGCAGGATTTTAGAAATCATTCCATGTTGATGGAACACTGAATTAAACCCTTAATAATGAAAGGTTCTAAACACAGTAAACAGTAAATAGCCTGGTGGGGTCCCAGTGGTCATGAGCTTTCCCTGAGAAGCGAATCCTAAGTGCCTCTGCTAACCATAAGAGTTTCTACTGCCCAGGAGAGACACATGGGGAGGAGGCCACCATCTGGCTCTTGGCTCCTGTCCGTTACCTACAAGGGCCTTCCCTTGGAAGAGACAGACATATCTCATCCGTAAGGCTTGGATGAAGACTCAGCTGCATGGGGGGCTGTTTGGGGGGAGGTAGATTTCTCTTCCTGCTTGTGTGGGAAGCCTGGGCTGGCCAAGCCTGCCTGAGACCGGAAAGGTGAGTGTCTGAAACCCATCCAGTCACATATCTAAGACATGTGCCCTCATCTGTTATATCAGTAACAAAGCTGATATCCAAGCCAACATCGGTCTGACTTCTGGCTGCTTCCTCAATTGGACCTGAACTCAGGAAGTTAAAAGGTAGATATTATTTATTGCCTCAACTCTCTTTCCTCCTAAATGAAACCCAAAACATGCAACTCAATGCAAAACAAATAATTCTTCAATCCCCTTACAAGAGGCTTAATAAGGAACTAGAAGTACCATCTTTCTCCAAAGGGCAGAGTATAAAAAAAAAAACAACCTAAAGATTCATCACTCTGAAGTTCAGTGTTAAACTAGAATTCTGGCAGTTTCTTATACACCTACCGTTAAGACCCAGGAAACTCCACTTCTAAGTACTAGGGAAATGACAGCATATGTCACAAAAAGATTCATACACAGATGTTTATAGTATCTTTATTCATAATAGCCAAACACTGGAAACACCCAAATGTCCAGCAACAAGAGAATGGATCATCAAATTGTAGTGTATTCATATGATGGAATACTACTGAATAAAAAGGAACCAACTACTGATACAACTATATGGATAAATTTCAACCATTATGCTGAAGGAAAGATGGCAGACACATACAAGTACAGTCATTCTGTGAAATAATGTCTTTCACAGCAACTTGGATGGAACTGAAAGCCTTTATCCTAAGGGATGTATCTCAGGAATGGAAAAACAAATACCGCATGTGCTCACTTATAAGTAGGAGCTAAGTGATGGGTATATGTGGCCATACAGAGTAGTATAATAGACTTTGCAGGCTCAGAAGAGGGGAGGGGAATGGAAAGGGTATGAAGGATCAAAAATTACCTATCGGGTACAATGTATACTATTCGGGTGACAGGTACACTAAAAGCCCCGACTTTGCTGATAACTAGAATCTATATAGAACTCAGGAAAATCAGAAAGTAAAAATCAAACAACCCCGTTAAAAAGTGGGCAAAGGACATGAACAGAAACTTTTCAAAAGAAGACAGACTAATGGCCAACAAATATATGAAAAATGGCTCAACATTTCTAATCATCAGGAAAATGCAAATCAAAACCACAATGAGTTATCACTTTGAGAATGGCTT
The DNA here is from genome assembly GCA_008086735.1 of Cheirogaleus medius. Classification (NCBI taxonomy): domain Eukaryota; kingdom Metazoa; phylum Chordata; class Mammalia; order Primates; family Cheirogaleidae; genus Cheirogaleus; species Cheirogaleus medius. The sequence continues at coordinate 7,755,294 of VBSM01003185.1, forward strand.
TTATCAAAAATAAATAAAAATAAATGTTGCAGTGGATGCGGAGAGATAGGAACACTCATATACTGCTGGTAGGACTGCAAACTACCGTGCTTCCCCGAAAATAAGACCTACCCATAAAATAAGCCCTAGTAGGATTTCTAAGCATTTACGCAATATAAGCCCTACCCCGAAAATAAGACTTAGTGATGGGCGTGGCTACGCAGCGTATCTGCACAACCCATGCATTTCGTCACGGAGCGGTAAAGAAGACGAGCAGCCCTTCTCATCTGCCCCATGAGAGCTCTATTGCTCGACATGAGAGATTGGGGCCAATGGTTCTAAAGGAAATAGAGTCGCAAGAAATTCAGGATGGAATTTGGGGTTTGGAAAGTTATGATGATGTTCCAGAAGACGACGACTTAACTATATTTGAATAAATTTAGATTGTTGTACCGTACTTAAAAAAAAATAACACATCCCCTGAAAATAAGCCCTAGGGTGTCTTCTTGAGGAAAAATAAATATAAGACCCTGTTTTATTTTCGGGGAAACACGGTAGTACAACCTCTGTGGAAAGCAATATGGAGATACCTCAAAGAGCTAAAAGTAGAACTACCATTTGATCCAGCAATCCCACTACTGGGCATCTACCCAAATGAAAACAAGACATTCTATAAAAAAGACATCTGCACTAGAATGTTTATAGTAGCACAATTCACAATTGCAAAGAAGTGGAAACAACCCAAGTGCCCATCAATACATGAGTGGATTAATAAAATGTAGTGTACATATACCATGGAGTTCTATTCAGCCACAAAAAAACAATGGTGATCTAGTGCCTCTTGTATTAACCTGGATACAGCTGGAACCCATTCTACTAAGTGAAGTATCACAAGAATGGAAAAACAAGCACCATATGTTCTCATCATCAAATTGGTATTAACTGATCAACACTTATGTGCACATTTAGTAGTAACATTCATCGGTGTCGGACAGGTAGGAGGGGGGAGGAGAGGATGGGTATAGTCACACCTAATGGGTGCGGTGTGCACTGTCTGGGGGATGGACACGCTTGAAGCTCTGACTCGGGTGGGGCAAAGGCAATATATGTAACCTAAACATTTGTACTCCCATAATATGCTGAAATAAAAAAATAAAATAATAAAAGCCCTGACTTCACCACTATGCAATTCATCCATGGATCAAAAAAACTACTTGTACCTCCTAAATCTATTGAAATTTTTTTAGAAGTATAGTCATTCTGTATGTTTCCATTTTCATGACGTTCTAGAACAGGCAACGCTAATCAATGGTGATAAAAATCAGAACAGTGCTTGGATTGGAGAGCAGGGAGTGGCCGGAGAGAGGCATCTCCGGCATAACAGAAGTGGTTTTTGGTTTGTTTTGCTTTGGTATTTTTCAGACAGAGTCTTACTCTGTCACCTGGACTACAGTGCAGTGGCATGATCTCAGTTCACTGCAGCTTCAAACTCTAGGGTTCAAGCGATCCTCCTGCCTCAGTCTCCCGAGTAGCTGGAACAACAGGTGTATTCCACCCGGCCCAGCTAATTTTTTCTATTTTTCATAGAGACAGGGTCTTGCTCTGTTGCTCAGGCTGGTCTCAAACTCCTGGCCTTAAGCAATCTTCCTGCCTCAGCCTCCCAAAGTGTTAGAATTACAGGCATGAGCCAGCATGCCCAGTCAAAATGTTCTATTCTTGATCAAAGTGGTGGCTACATGGGCATATCCATTTGTTAAAACTCAAATTGAAGATTTAAAACATGTGAATTTTATTTTATGTAAATTTTACCTCACTTTTAAAAAAGTATAAAAAGGAATGAAGGCATGCACAGCCTTGGCATAGGCTGTTGAGAGTCAAGAAAGATGGAGAGAAGCAGGCTGCTTCCTTGCCACTGGGTGAATGGAAGCCCGATTTGGATGGAATGAGGAGAAAATGGGGCATGAAGGAGGGAGGGAGAGAGAGGAGGGAGGGGGAGGGGGAAAGAGGGGGGAGGGGGAGAGAGAGAGAGGGAGAGAGGACAAGGTTTTTAAGGAATATCAAAGGTAGAACTTGATGATAGGCTGACTCAACAGAACAAAAACAGATTCACCTGTGAATTATTAATAAAAAACCAACTTCCAAACCCAAATAAGATCAGAAACAGAAAAACCACTTCTAAAAATAGGCATATCAGGCAGGAGAAGCAATAAGAGGAAAATGAAGAATTCTCAACTCTATTTAGTTTGCAACGCCAATGGGATATTCGAGTTGCAGGACGGTGATTTTTTTGTTACTATCCATTAGCAACACAATCTTGTGTGTGCATGGAACTTAATCTCCAAACATATTTTATACTCATGTTCTCACTTAATCCTCATAACACGCCTGTAGGATACTGTTACTACACTTTAAGAGAGGAGAGGAAATCATGGTTTGGAGACGTTAAATGGCGTGCCCAAAGTCCTACAGCTAGTTCACACCTTGTTTCCAATCAGAAGCTACTGCCATTATGCCACACCTGCTTCTCTGTGCAGGATTACAGCCTCTCTTTAGTTCAGCCTAGCACACATTTTTATTTCTGTGTCCCTCTAGAAGTCGCCACTATTTTCAATGCAGCAAAAACCTGCAGAAACTGGGTCATTTGGGGGCAGAGCCCACAAAATTAAAAAGGGGGAGTTACAGATATCCAATTCTAAAATACCTTTAATTGGTCATATCTTAAAGTAGGAGTCTGAACCCCAGGAGGACAAGATGCTGCAGTGAATTTATGGTGCTTTAAGCATTGCAGCCTGAGCAGCCAAGTCTGCAAGTCATCCTCAGAACCAACTAACGTATTTTACCACTAACAAGGCCAACAGAGCATAAATGTGAGCAAGAAGGCAACCCCAAAACTATGCATGTTACATACGTCTCAGCAAAATGCTACCCCTAGCATTTCCTTTATCCTATTCCAAACCACAAGACCTATATATTTTCATTTATGTGCTCAGTCTTTAAAGGTTGGATCACCTCTTTTGCTTCTGCATAGTTACATTTTTTAAGAAATTTCATAAAAGCAGTTATTATATAAATGTTTCTGTGCAGAAAGGCATAACAATTTCAAAAAAAATACAAACCCTTAACATGCTGTTTATTGAAATCTATATATGAAAGATTAAATCATCTACATAGTTGTTTACAAGCCTAAAAATGAACTAGTTTCTAGGACAGAAAAGCATTATTGCGATATGTTTAATTCCTTTTTTAAAGAAACCTTGAGAATATAAAATTAAATTAAGCCATGTTTCCATAGACAGGAGTAATTAAATCAGGAAATTAAGCAGCTGGTGGCATTGCTGCCTGGTAGATTAAGGCATCTATAAGACACTGCCTGGGACAGCTGGCCCCCAGGTCGCCTCTTACCTGGATGCATCTGTTCTGTGCCGCTCCGCAGTTTGCTGTAGCCATGGCTCAAGGGCACCCTCTGGTAATGAGGCGGAGAAGAAGGAGGGGAAGCAAGGGGTGACATCGTAGGAGACTGTGTTTCCTGCTTCAAAGAACCAGAGCAGAGTTCAGAGGCAACCACTGGAGAAGCCTGGCATTCTAAGTTGCAGTCAGGAAGCATAATGCAACTCTACTGCTGGTGACCCGGCTAATTTAACAAATGGGGGGAAATGTTTTCTCAAAAATGCAGCATGGTTAAAAAGCAGTGTCTGAGGATCCGAGTCTCCCAGAGAATAAAGTCTCATCAGTGCTGAGTTACCGAAATTACTGAAACCAGCCTGAAACACTGAGTTATTCCAATAATATTTTCCTTTGCAAAATGAAAGACACTGATCAAATGAAATAACATTCATACCCGGCCAATTGTGATCTCTTTGTGGATAGATTCAGTTTTCATTCTTTAACAAAGACTCCTATTTCCTGAATTTATACTTATCAACTCTTGCAGCAAATGTAAATATCAAAATATATTTAAATGCTTAATGCTAAAATATTCTTGGAGCTTACTATGCCAAAGTAAAATGATAGCTTTTTTTTCATAATGAGAGACCACAAAACAATTCATTGTGAGTGAACCACTCCAACTAGTTTACTCCTAAATGCTAAGATGAAGGCTTAACAAGCTACAATTTGAAACCCAATTTGAACACGAACCTGATATATGATCCTCGGCAAGGTAAGCAACTGTTAACGGAAAAAAAGCCTAACTTTAAAAAGATTTATTCTGAGCCAAATTTGAGGACCATGACCCAGAGCTATGCCCAAGAAGCCTTGAGCAAGTGGCCTCGCTGTGGCTGGGTTACAGTTTGGTTTTATACATTTCAGGGAGACAGGGGTTACAGGTAAAGTCATAAATCAATACGTGGGAGGCATACATTGGTTTGGCCTGAAAAGGTGGGCCATCTCGAAGCAGGGCTTACAGGTTATAGGTGGGTTTAAAGATTCTTTGACTTGTAATTGGTTAAAGACATGAAGCTTTGTCTAAAGGCTTGGAATATTCTAACATAAGGAGCTGTTTATCAGAGACAAGCCACCAGGACATATATTTGTTGTCTAAATTGAGGACCTGCAGGTTTGTCTTGCATACTCTCAGGCCTATTATGGGTAACAAAGGATGTCCCCAAGAAGGGATGGGGGCATGATGAGGCATGTTTGACCTCCCTCCTCCTGGCAGGCAATTTAGTTTTAGGATATTCCTTTGGCCACCAGGGGGTTCATTCAGTCAGCCAGTTGGGGGTGAGCCTCAAGATTTTATTTTAGTTCACACAACCTTACCTGCTGCTGGGTCTCCTCTTTTATTTTTAAACACTACCAGTAGACTGGTAACTTTGGAGGACCCAAGTAACAAGGAAACTGTTTTTAGCAACATAGAGAATATACAGGCTCCCTTAGTCTAAAAAGAAATATGTAATCTGAGATACTGATCAAATAGTTTTCAAGAAAAATGAAAATATATTTGCTCTGAAGAGTCAGCTCACACTCATAGACTAGGTTGGCCTAGCATAAACTCAGCCTAAAGTGAAAGGACTGGGCCTAGAAATCTCCCAAGGCATCAACCACCACAGGACAGTGGATCTTCATTCCTCTCCAAATGCTAATAGGAAAACATGCCAAACAATACTGACTGAAAATTCCTAAAACCCCCCTTTTTTAATATATTCCTAAAGAACTGGTTTCAAATGAGTCACAATTATGAAAGAAACAGTACATGGAATTGTTTAACAGCATGTGCTATACCTCCCTTAACTATAAATATAAAACTTCTAAAGCAACACCTCATATATCCAACATCATCAGGGTGGGGCATATAAGTTAGTTTTCCAACACAATCCTTTGATATTCATTGTATTTTAAAAATATTTTGATTCAGTTCTTCTTAAAATATAACAAATGTCTATCTTATAGAAGTCACTGTGTCAAATATAATTTGACTTCTCTACATGATTCCGTATCTTTATTAGAAGTAAGACCTGGATGTCTTCAGGGTTTACTAATGTGTAGACTATTTACCTCTTCCTGATAGGCCCATTCTTCCAGGATTTTACACATTTGTCACTACCAATCACCATCTGACTACTGTAATTAGTAGTCTAATTTTAAAAATCCATCTCCCCTATTCTGGTTCCAAACCTGCTAAATGGGTTATGGCAGCATTTCTCAAGATGGCATTCCAAATATGTTCCTCAAGAAAGGATTTCCCAGTGAAAGAAGTTTACAAAACACAGATCCCTGGGTCTCTTCATTACAGAGCTTCTCAGGGCCTTTACTGTGCTAATGTGCTCTAAGAATTTCCAAGACTGAGGATTTAGTCTCTCCCCCAATAATGGGATATGAAGCAGCATTCTCCAAATGTATTTAACCAGAGAAACCTTTTCCCCAGACTTCTTTTTGGAGGAGAGGACCTATTAAAAACTTCTAGAAGTTACATTTCAAAGAACCCCGATTTAGAAAACCACTGACCTAGAGAAATCAAATAAGTTCATTAAATCAGCAGCTTTTTAGACATGATTCTACTTTAAAGTAAGCTCCAAAGGGCCCATGGGTGGCTCGTGGTAATTCCTATACATCAACCCCTTTTTCCTGCTAGGAGGAAACTTTACTGACTCACTACCAAATCTGCAATTGTGTTCCAGATGGTGAGATTTGCTGGAAGCTTAACAGCAGATATGAGGCCCTGCTACGTAAGGTTTTATGGTCAGAATCAAATGAGCATGCCTTATTAGACTGTTTACCTGTTTATCCTCATCGTCTGTTCTTTTGAAGGAATTTTTTTCCGTAGTTAAATATGGAATCTGAGCCTTAGCTCCATGCAGCTCAGCTGGGTTTCCAAATCGTATCTCACCATCATTCTTTGACATCATAAAGCGAGGCAGAGGCAATTCTTTAGGACCAGAAATCAGAGAGGTTCAAGTGAGATTTTATTTAAAAACTGCAAAAAGGGGAACTCAATGGCCAAAAGATGAATCATTTTTGAGGAAAAATTCCAGAGTACTAAATATAGATTAAATTTTGATTTAGACACAATGAGGACTCCTATAATAATGTCATGATAGAAAAATGCTACAGTTTCACCAAGGTATTCTGGCTTAATATTTTTCAATGTTGCCAAATCATTGCAGAACAAATTGAGGTTTGAGACTGATCTCTCACTTTATCCTTTAGTCCAACAACCAAGAAAAAGGATGTGACACTGTATAAATATAATAACAATTGACAAATGGTAGCAGGTAAAACTTACATAGCACTTAAACATGCCAGGCACAGCATTAAGGATCAAATTAACTCGTTTAATCCTCACAACAACTCTGTAAGATAAAACTATCATTATGCTCCCTTTACAGCTGTGGAGACAGACATGAAGGAGCTAAGTAACATCTCCAATATCACACAGCTCATCTGTGGCAGAGCCAGGGTTCGAACCCAGGCAAGCTGGTTCTTGACCAGTGCCCTACAGAAAGGTCCTTCATTCCCAAGGCAAACTTACTGGGTAGAACAGTTTCTCACCCTATGTATACGTTAAGGGATTTTCAAACTCAATCTATAGTTGTCTTTTTCTAATGGAATAAGAAAAATGATATCAAGTCAGAGCAATCAATCTAACATTCAGCCATATTCTACTGTCAAAACCATTCGCCACTCACACTGATGCAAAGAGCTGAAATGCGACAGTCTGGTATATTTACTTATCTTTCAAATTTCTGACAAAACTATCTTGAAAATGGAAATGATGCTTTGGCACCCTTCTAGTTCTCAGCACAGCAAATCACGCACAATCATATAGCATAAAGACCTACAAAAATGGGGACAATATTATGGATTATGCATAATCATTTGCATCTGTATCCATTGTTCAGGATAATACTCATCAGTGTGCCTTTGCGCTTCCATCAACTCTCTATTCCAAAAACACAGCTGCACTTCCAATGATTGATGCTGTGCTAAAGCCAGAAAACATCTTAGCAACAGCAAGGAAGTATCCGAGCTCCCCAGGCAAAGAAGGCCCCTGGTTCTCTAATATCCACATCATGTTTATTTTTAGTTGCTATGTCCACATTTGATTCAAAGAATCAGGCAAGATGACAAATCTCTGCGTGATCAATCAGCCAAAGGCCCAAGAGACATAAATAGAGTAACCAATCTGGAAAATTAAACCAAGACTCTACTCTAAAGAGAGGATGACCACCATTTTTAATTTTTTAATGTTTCCCAACCTCAGGCAGCTCTCCAGCACTCAAAGCAGAAATGGGCTTCAAATGCAAAAAGGCAAGAAAAGAAACTCTAGATTCTCAGTAAATCAAATATAAGCTAATCCTATGGTTCTGTTCTGAGAAAGATATTTGTTTCAGCTCAGTCTGCAAAAGGATCTAAAGAGATGGAACAAGATCACATAAAATAATTTGTACCCTGATCTGCCCACTAGAGGATGATTGTCTTGAGAGAGAAAAGAAAGAAATGCTGAGTATTTATAAGCTCACTGGCCAGTGTTTCACTGGCATTCAACACATAACTCCAGGGAACAATGGAATACAATCATGATATTATGAATATCAATTATTATAGTAGGACTTCAATCAGGCTCCCAGATACCCTTTAGAATACTGTCACTTCAGACATTCTTCCCCCTTGGCTATGGCATTTCTCCAGAACTGTTCCTCTAGGAAACCATCTCTCTCCCCTAGACAGCCACCAAACAGCAAAAGACAAATATAGCTGAATTTCTCTTACACTTTCTTTGGTCATGTGGTTTTAACCAACTCTCACTTCACAGAATTGTAACCATACATAAAAATATTCTTATCATTGAAAATTTTCATAAAGGTGCCATTTCCCTTAAGCTGCTACAAATTTTTACAAAGGAAAATGTAAAAGCAGTTTGTAAATTTTCAGTCTGAATGTTTTTCCTACTCATACATACACCAAATTTGATAGTGAAACTTTATTAGAAAATTAATCAATAAAGTATCTGTTATACCTGTGGTCCCCAACCCTTGGGCCACGCATCACCACTTGAGCTCTGCTTTCTCCCTTCCTACTCCGCCCTCCCCCCATGTGGAAAAATTGTCTTCCATGAAACTTAGGAATTGGGTCACACAGAAGGAGCTTCATCTGTATTTACAGCTGCTCCCCACTGCTCGCATCAGCATCACCACCTGAGCTCTGCCTCCACCCGGCCTCCCCTGTCCCAGCCCCTGTCCCCGTGGAAAAACTGTTTTCCAAGAAACAGGTCCCTGGTGCCAAAAAGGCCAGGGACCGATGTGCTATACAATGACATATGTCAGTAATCACAGAAGGTGGTCTGTTGGTCTGTTTGTAGTAGTTGGTTAGAACCTTACCTCCCGAGTTGAATTCAATTAACACACAGGAAACAAATTGAAAGTTCAAACTAAATGTTTATAGGGTCCAAGGAGACAATGAAAGTGGCCATCCAAGGCAACAATTTGTTTCATAATGGCATCTTAGGTTATATTTTTTGAATATAGAAACACCCTTTGTAAATTAAATATAAAAGACTATTTTTCCCTTCCATGCCTCCCCCTTTTTAAACATGTGACCCTCTAAAAACGTAAGGGAAAAATCCTTTGGTTTTCGATATTTGATGGAGACATAGACATGAGAAATACTTTAATTTCCTCTATCCATTAGAAAAAACATAAGCAGCATAAATGCGATAATAAATGGCAAGTGACACTGAGGCTCGTGAGCCAGACAACAAGGACTAGAGGGTGCTGGGCAGAGAGCCAATGTCCTGTTTAAAATGGCAGCCACTGTTTACTGTCCTTCAATGCTGTTCACTAGAAATATAATGTTAGCCACATATGTAATTGTGAATTTTATACTAGCCACATTAAAAAGTTTTTAAAAAAGTGAAATAAGACAGTCACAAAAAGATACGATTTCATTTAGATGAGGCATCAAGGGTAGTCAAACTGAGAGAAACAGAAAGGAGAAGGGTGGTTGCCAGAAGTGGGCAGGGAGGGGAAGATGAGGAGTTGTTTAATTGGTACAGAGCTCCTGTTTTACAAGGTGAGGTAAAAAGCTTCTAGAAATTGGTTACGCAACAATGTGAATATACTTAACACTACTGAACTGTACATTTAAAAATGGCAAAGATGGGAACGTTTATGTTATTTCTATTTTGTCTCAATTAAAATATTTAATTTTAAAAGGGGTAAAATTAATTTTAATCATCTATTTTGACCCAATATTATCATTTCAGCATGTAATCAACAAATTATTAATGAAATACTTTACATTTTACATCATGTTTTCATACTAGGTCTTCCAACTCCTATCTACGTGTTCTCTACCCTCCCTGCACGCCTAGCTTCGTACTTGCCACAGTTTTCAGTGCTCAGTAGCCACATGTGTGTTCCTCAAACTGGTTCGTGGTCTCTTGGCAATCTGGCATAGTTTGCAGTGGAAGGGGAGAGAATTAGGACAAAAGAGTTATTTATAAAACTAAATGTTTCAATTCTAAGACTATTTTTGTTTCTCTTGTTAAGTGTCCTTTTATGAAATTGATGAGGTGTAATGAAACAGCTCAGCTCTAGTTAGTTGTTCGTTGCTACGAGGGAATGTGCCCATTGTGGCCAGAAATCTGTATTATACTAAGAAATATTATAATGTTAAATGTCAGCAACTAATTGATTTCTTTTTAAATTATGTAAAGGGCATTGCATATGGAGGAATAATTTATATAGATCTTTAATTATACCATTTGAAGAGCTTTGATAAATATATATCCATGTAACCAACACCCAAATTAAGGTATAGAATTTTCCTTCACATTCCTTTCCAGTTAATCCCCTCACCTTATTCTACCCAGCAACCTCTGTACTAATTTCTAAACCTACAGATTATCTTTGCCATTAAAGAACTTCATAAATGAAATCATACAGTATTTATCCTTATGACTAGCTTCTTTCACAACATTGTGTCTGTGATAATTACCCAAACACTGTATGCAGACATAGTTCATTCTTTTTTATTGCTATGGATTAATCTATTTTTATGAATATATTGAAATTTTTATCCCTTGTCCCATGATAAACATTTGGGCTATTTCCAGTTTGGGGCCATTATGAATAAAGCTGCTATGAAATTCTTATAAATGTTTTTTGATAGATGTGAATTTATTTATCTTTGGTATATACCTAAGAACCAAATCCAGCCTGCTGCCTATTTCTGTATATCCTACAAGTATGATGTTTGAATATTTGAAAAAAAATTAAAAGAAAAATAATATTTCATGACATGAAAATATGAGATTCAAATTTCAGTGTCCATAAACAAAGTTTTATTGGAACACAGCCTTCATTTACATATTGTCCATGGCTACTTTCATGCTACAATAGAGTTGAGTAGTTGTCACGAAGATCATATGATCCACCAAGTCTATCTGGACCTTTACAGAAAAAGTTTGCTGACCCCTGTCTTACACAACTCAATGGTTTAACTGAAATGTAGGCCTACTAAATCAACAAAATTGCATTTAACAGAAAACTATTTTACACTGCTTGGGGCTTTTTATTTAAATTTTAAATAATTTAATTAAAAATTCAATTTCTCAGTCACACTAGCCAAACCTCAAGTACTCAATAGCCAGCCACATGTGGCTAGTGGCTACCATATTGGATAATATAGTTCTAGATGCTTGACAAAGGATTCCCTAATTTTATGCTTACAATGACCCTATAAGGCAGGTAGTATTGGTATCCCTTTTCTCCAGGTGAGTCACTTGAAATTCAGAGAGATTAAAGTACTTGCCTAAGGGTACACAAATAAGAGGGGTGATAAAGCAAAATTAGGTAATCTATTGCTGGGACCCACTCTTGGCCACTAGGCTGTACTGCCATACTGAAAATTAAAATCCTTTCTATTACAGATTTGAACATTTAGCATGAAATTGTGGCATTTCAGAGCTGGAAAATGGTCTAGAAAAAATCTGCTCAAATATCTGCATTTTGCAGGTGATGAAATAAGTCCAGGAAAGGGAGGGCAAGACTTCTCTTAGTCATGCAGCAATACAGTGGCAGAGCTATGACCACAACAAAAACTCCTGCCTCCAGAGTCCCTACTCTCCCACTACTTTTTGTTGCCTATTCATTTATATCAGCTACTTACAGGTTAACAAAAAATTATGCCAATAATGTTTTACAATTCCAAAATGAAGTCATCCTCACATCTTCCTGAAATTACTTTGGGAAAAAACATCAGGCCAGTCTCATCGATCCAGGCCTGGGTTGATCAAAGCCTTCTAGTCTCCTATCTATTATCCATCCTCCTATCTATCCATTAATCTGAAAAACCTCATCAATTTGGAAATGGATAGCTAGACAGCTAGATCAGGAGGGTGGAGATTAGAGTGAGAAGGGTGATCTTATAAATTTGGGGCAGGGGAGGGTGGTAAATAAGTTACATTTACTGGCCACACCATGGGGAGAACCCAGGAGTGAGCTAGGAGGTCAGCAATACACTGCACTCTGCTACCACCAGGCAGTCTCCCCTTTACTTCACCTCTCTGGGCCTCAATTATCCTGTATGTAAAAGGAGATTACCTCTAGGCCTCTTCCAACTTAAACCCTCTGTGTCCATCCCATATACTGTATTTCTCTGGTAAAAGGGCTCTTCACTGGGCTCCATGAACAGGTTCTGGGGGGTCCAGAAACCCCTGAAGTTGAAGGCAACGTTTTTTACATAATATCAATGTGTATTTTCATGGTGAGATTCCGAGCTTTTATAAATACTAGATTGTCAAAGAATCCCATAACAAAGATAAACAAAAATAAATAAGGTTGGAAACTACTGCTCAGAAGGTTCAGGAAGACCTTTGAGGAGCAACAACAGAGTTAAAGACATGGGAATGGGGTAAAGGGGTAGGACCCCTAGAAAACACAATTGGCCAGATGTACAATGTATCAACCTGCAAAGGTGAACTTTGTCCAAAGGAGTTCAGGGTCCCTGTAGCAAGGCTAAGAGAGAATGTGAAAGAAATTGCCAAAGGAAAGGGAGAGTGGGTTGAATGTTAGGCAGAAAGGCTGAGTTGACCTTGGCTTCATAGGAGATCTCAACACAGTATTTAGTACTCAAAATCCTATAAAAGTTGCCAACATTTAATTTTGTAAAGAATGCTACCCCAAACTATTACCCATTATCAATTTCATAAAAGAACACTTAAGAAGAGAACAAAAAAGTCTTAGAACTGAATACATTTAGTTCTATAAATAACTCTTTTGTCCTAATTCTCTTTCCTTCCACTGTAAACTGTGCCAGACTGCCACCAGATCATGAACCAGTTTGGGGAACATAGCCCCAGAGACCACATGAATCATGCCATTGCACTATCAGGATTCAGAGGCTCCCAAAAGGACTATGGAAAAGAAATCAAGGAGTCTGTCACCTTGCATAAGAAAAAAATTACATCTTTATTTCCCCTTCTCTAACTGAAATTTCGCATTTCTGTCAATTCTGCACGTGGGCAACAAACCACCATAGTATCATTAGCAATACCTATAACTTTGTCACCCATCAGATCAGGTATTTTTATATCACATTACAGTTATAGATATTTGAAGTACTGTTCAAGTTCATTAAAGGTCATTACTACTTTGAAAGTGTGGTAGCTATTTTGATCACTGTTAGATCTTTTATTTAACACATTAATAAAGAAGCATGTATACTGCTATATAACAATTTCTTTTAAATATTCAGTGATTATTTCAATATAATCAATTTCCTTTATAATCCTATGTCTTTGTATGCATTTAAAACATTATTCTGAGAAGGCATGGGCTTCAGATTGCCAAAGGGTTTCATGGTACAAAAAAGGTTAGGGACCCTACTCTAGATCCTGCTTAACCTACCCTCAATCCTCACACATGGTCAAATCCAATCCCCAGAAAGAAGAAAGGTAACGGCAGCTCCCAGGGCAAATGTTCGACACATGGTTTCCTCATAAGGAATTCTCTACTGCTCCTTAATTTTCACCTCCCTTCCTTCCATCCTCCAAGAAAGCTGTTTCACCATCTGTTTAACCCCAGCTCCAACTAGAGTGAGGCTAGAGGGATGCCTACTGCCAGCACTGAAGGAGGAACTTGCTCTCAGGGTGTTATAAATGAAGAGTCAGCACTTGCACAACTCTGAAAATAAGTGCCCCCTTAAATCATGCGCCTTGTATCTTGCTGCACCGTAGTTCAGGCGCTGCTAGTGTGACTAAAGATATAGTTTAAGGAAAGCTCTCTTGAAAATGCTTGGTGCGGCTTTCATGAGAAGTTATTCTCAACCCTGTCTCCATATAAGAATCACCAGGGGAACTCTTAAAAATCCTGATGTTGCCAGGTGTGGTGGTGTGCACCTATAGTCCCAGCTACTCAGGAGACTGAGGCAGGAGGATCTCTGGAGCCCAGGAGTTTGAGGTTGCAGTGAGCTACTATGACATCACTGCACTCCAGCCTGGGCAAGAGTAAGATCCTGTCTCAAAAAAAAAAAAAGAGTTATAACTGATCTTATGTTAACACATAATAAAAATAATTTATGTCAGGCCAGGCGCAGTGGCTCACACCTCTAATCCTAGCACTCTGGGAGGCCGAGGCAGGAGTATTGCTTGAGGTCAGAAGTTTGGGACCAGCCTGAGCAAGTGCGAGACCCTGTTTCCACAAAAAATAAAAAAAATTAGGTAGGCTTCGTGGCACACATATATAGTCCTAGCTACTCAGGAGGCTTGCTTGAGCCCAAGAGCTTGAGGTTGCAGTGAGCTATGATGACACTACTTACTACACTCTAGCTCGGGCGACAGGGCAAGACCCTGTCTCAAAAAACAAAAACTCCTGATGCTCAGGCTGGACCCCAGACTAACTAAATGAGAATTTCTGGAGGTAGACTCAGGTATTTGTATTTTTTGTTTTGTACTTAAAGCTTTCCAGGTGATTCTCAAGTACAGACAAGGTTAGGAACCAGGGCCTGAGAAAAATGACAGAAAGATGGGGATGACTTCTGTAAAATCCCGTCAGGAGTTCCAGGTGAATGTGAATTCCAACTGTTTCAGCTTACAGAGTGACAGAAGATTAAGATGCCCTCTCCATGCATAAACATTTATCTCTTCATTCATCCACTCATTCAGCCAATATGCACCGAGTACCTACAATGCCCCATAATGCGGGGGTTACCAGGTCCTCTGCCCTTCCCCTTAGGCAAGCTAACTAGTGAGGAAGATAGACAAAAAAAATAGTGAAACCTGTAATGAATATTTATAAACTCTGCTAAGTGCTATCAGGAAACAGATGCTGGGAGAGAACAAAGTAGGGAGGAGTCTGCCCTGCAGAAGCAGGACCCAACAGGCCCACCCAAGGATCACCTCACTTCCTAGGGATATGGACTTCTGCCTTGATTCACTATTTACTCTTGATTAGGCATTTGATAATTTTGAAAGTGTAGATATTAACTTGTAGAAAACTGTTAGCTAACAAGTATTTCTTGTCTGATAGCAATGCAAATAAAGTTCATCTTAGAAAAGAATACAACAGCCAAGTTGCACTTGTATTCCCTTATAGGGCATTAATCGGTTTTATATGTAATTCAGCAACCCTATTCCTGCATCCTTTCTTTCCATGACTATAAATATTTCTAACTCTCTATACTTTCTTGAACCAGTTTTATTAATACCATATGCTGGTTCCTTCATCAGTGAATTCATAGGTAGGATGGTGGGCACAGTCTCTGAATCCTAAAGGTTGAGAAGGAGCCAGCCATGGGAAAAAGAGAGGAAGAACAGACCCCTAGGAACCTAAGACCTCGAGATAACATGGGTATCTGCCCTGTGGCAGGAAAGAGATCACCCTGAAATGACTAGAAAGTCAGTGAAGATGGGGAACACATAGTGAGCCAGGGGGAAAGGTTTGAGACGAGCATAGAAAAGTAGGCAGGAACTAGACTGTGCAGGGCCTTACAGATCAGTATAGGGACTTTGAAACGTGTACTAAGTGCAACAAGCAAAACACTGGAGGGTTTTAAGGAGGAGGATGAAATTATCTAATGTATATTTTGAAAAAAATCACTCTTTCAAAAGTGGGAAAAGAGCTCAGAGTAGAGAAGAGAAGATGCCAGGGAACCAATGACAAAAACATTTGTGGTACCCAGGTGAGTGGCTGAAGATGACCTGGTCTAGTATAGTAGGTACAAATAGATGGAAGCAATAGGCAGTGAGGTTGGAGCCACATTGCCAGAACTTTTGATGGGCTCTAGTGGGGAGTGAGAGAAAAGGAGGAATCCAAGATGACTGCTGGGTTTCTGGCTTGAGCAGCTGTGGATGGTGGTGGCATTCGCCAAAATGGGCAAGACTAGGGGTCAGAGGTTAACACACACATCTGCACATGTGCATGGCATTCGTGACATGAGGGCATCCACACAAAACTCTCAGTTATGACGCACTAGGTATGACAGGGCTACCATAGTCTTTCAGATTAAGTTCTCACGGAGCATTCTCTTTGGCCTTCAAGATTTGTGTCATCAGACATTAAGCTAATGGATTTCAAGCAACAAACTGGAAAATTTTAAGTGACAGCTCAAAGTTTCACCCAATCTTGCCCCCTTTCTTATTCAACATATGCTGATTACAAATAACTTTTATTTAATAAATCTTTAAATGGAAGAAGATAATGCAGAATTAAGTCTGGGCACACTTAAACCCTCAGAGGTAAAAGGCAGCATCAGTGTTTGTAAAATCCAACTGAGAAAGCCTTGTATTTGTGAAAAAGTGTTCATCCTTTACACAAGAGGTAATTTCAACAATCCTTCTCCCCATTCCCAGGAAATTAAGCTGTCAATCTGGGCGCCAATCAGGTAAAAGACATAAGTCTAACTTAAAAGAAGCAACAAAAGTATCAGAACTTTATTCTTGTATACAACAAAGCAGCTCTAACTTTTCCAGAAGATAAAGTTGGAAGATACTACATTAAAGCCTAATGACCATTTATAGTGGAATAAAAACTAACAATGCTTATAGCAAATCCAAATTCAATGTAATGTAACCTTTAATCAAAGCAAGTGACTACTATGTCTTGCAACAACGAACACCAAGCCTGCTGATCAAATAATGCTCCATCAAGAAACCTATTTCAAAGAACCAAATTCTGTCATACCAAGGGATGCTTTTGGAGTCCGATTTGTTTCCCATTCAGAAAATATTCTGTGATTACAGATTAGAGTCAACACCTCACTAAACAGAAAAGAATTGAGAAGAAGCTATTTTACATAGCAATTAAGAACATGGGGACTGGAGGTGGAACTCCTAGTTCCAAACTCTACTAACCCTGTGTCCTTAGGTAAGTTACTCAACCTCCCTAAAGTTCAATTTCCACATCTATAAGATAGGGACCACAACAGCTCCACAAGAGAGACTTGCAGTGCCCAGCCATAATCAGTTCTCTCCTTGCAGGCACATGAGAGAATTGTGTTCCTCCGTCTGCTCTGCAGTGAAGCGGATCCATGTGGCAAAAGTTCTGGCCAATGCACTGTGAACAGCAGCAGCAAGTCACAACCAAGCCAAAGCACTTAACTGCTAGGGTGAGAAACTCTTTCCCTGTTGTGGCAATTGTGGGAACAGGTGTTGTGTTGGAGATGCCACAAGATGAAGCAGCCAGGATCACAGGGCTACCACATGGAGGGCAGCTGCTCTAGAGAGTCACTCTGATCCACTGCAAAGTGGGAAATGAACCTTTGTCTGGTCAAGGTGCTGAGATTGTGGTGGTGTTTATTATCGCAGCTTATCCTAAGCAATGCAAACTGACACAAGTACCTAATTTAGTAGGGTGTTGTGAGGGTTAAATGGGACAGTGCCTGGCACATACTAACCCCTTAATAAATAAAGATTATGATGACTGAGGCCTCCTGATGGTTAGTGCGAAGGGCTTGGTCTCCCACAGCCAGCTATGGCACACTTCTCAGCTATTTGGATTGTCCTACAAGGTCCCCATGGACTAACCATAAATCCTAAATCCACTTAGATGTCTACCAGAGACTTCACAGGACAGGTGTGAACAGCTCAGTGGTTTTAATCTCAAAATGAAGAAAAGAAAAAAGTTCCTGCATAGCTGTATGAGCATATAACAGTAATTTGCATCACAGTGAATTATCAAAGGACATGAGCACATCCCTCAAATAATCACCTTCTTCATAAAGATTTTTAAAACCAATACTGAGGCGATAGAAGTAACACTAATAGCTGAAGACTTTGCTTTTTAAATTGTGGAAAGTACTCAAGCATATAGTTGGTCGGGGGCAGGGATAGCAAGATGAGAAAATGTTAAATCAGAACTTTTGAGAAGATAAATTCGTTCTGACAAAAATTTGGTAGCCCTCAAGTACTTAATGGTCATCAGAACAGTGCTTTGGGAACTGGGAATTAAAGGATGAGCATATCTGATGTGACTGACAGGGATGAGAGAGAGAGAAAAGGCACAGTTCCACCCAAACTCTCCCATCACTCCACCCCAATCCCTAACAGAGCCTTAAATGACATTATAGATACCTCAAGTGGAAAATTAAACTGAGTGTGATTATTTGCCACAGGCTCTACAATTCCTGTCCCAGTCTATTCCTGCTAAAGAACAAAATCTATTTTAATTGCAAGTCAGTTAAAAGGAACTAATCTCAGGTCACTCTCTGAATTTTTCCCCCCATTTAAAAAAGAAAGAAACTAAGCTACCTGTTAAATTCTCTTATTTTATTTTACAAAAGAGTTAGAGGAAGCAAGGACAAAAGTTTAAACCCACTAAAACCCATAAACAAGAAACTTGTCATGGACAATAAAACGTATAAATGCAAGATACTCACCACATTTAATACTCTCTATCCGAACAGGGAGGCCAGACTGTGCTGCAGCAATTAATTTCAGAGCAATGTAAAACTGTGTTGGACCAAAATAACCAACCCGCTTTGCGCCACACAGTTCTGTGATCTGAAAACAGACAAGAAAAACGATGCTGAAAACCCCATTTCATAACAGGAAAATGAGAGAAGACATATGATGAAATCTCAAAGATTTCACAGCATAGCTAACCAAAAAGTCCCTTGAGAACCTATGTGTACACACTGGTCGGTTTCCTTTTCCTCCGGTATACAGGGAGGTTTTTAATTCAGATCATTAAGTTCTACCTACTCGTGATGTTTCATCAGGACTGAGTAATTAATTATTCCTCCTCTTTCAAAGATAAAAATAAAGGTGACAAAGGATGGCTGTTACTCTTGTTACAAAGAAGAATGACTTTTTCCGGGGGTGGATTCTAATGTACAAAGTCTAGAAAGTCACTGGGATGAAAAGAAAACAGATTAGTCATTAGCACGACTCGTGGATTATCCTAGTTTATTAAATTAAGAGTGAATTAATTATTTGTATAAAGTTCTCAGGTAAAATAATTTCCTAATCATTGAAATTACATCCTGGGTGCTCAATTCAGAGGAATACACACAAATATTTTCAAGACATTGCGATAATTGTTGGTTCCCATCCCATCACCTGCAACAAAAACATCCCTCTCCCCACCTAGATTGAACTCCAATGTTACTTCTCTGTAGCTCCTTCCCAAGTCCCCAGGTCTAGTTTATTTTCCCAGAGTATTCTCAGAGTACTCTATTCAAATATCTATTAATGTCCATCACATGATACATTGTCTTGGATTTGCTTCAAAACAAAAGGGAGGAGGGAGAGAAGTTGGGATGGATGGGTGAAATAAGCATAACCAAGAGTTAGTCATTGTTGAAGTTTGGTGATGGGTTCATGGTGGTTCATTCTCCTATTCTCTGTACTTTTGAAATTCTCCATATTCATGTTTTTTAATGTCTACTTTCACACTTATCACATTATATGATAATTATCTGTTTATCTCTGACTCCCATTAAAATGTCTTCTCTTCAAGGGCAAGGGGCAACTTCCATTCATCTCCTAGCAGAAGGATAGGCACCCAAGATACAATTAATAAATTCTCAATCAAGTAAATGAAGCCTACTCTCAAAAATAAAATGTAACTGAGTTTTATAATATATTCCTTATTATAAATATAATTACACATATTAAGCTATAGGCTAGGCTGTACATGGGAAAAAAGCACCAATAACATCAGTGTAGTTCCAATATCAAGACAGTTGCCTTGTAGAATAATTCCTAATATTAAGAAATTATAATCCTTGGTATGTGAACAATTTAACAACTATATTTCAGTGAATGTTAATCTAGTATCGAGTTAACCTTCAGTTATTCCTTTACCAAAACTACCACATCGAATTGGAAAGCTCTTTACTACAGGTAACTGAAATTGCTTAAAACATTTATTGTGGTACTTGAAGACTAACACACTAATCTGACATTAGTAAACCACCTTATTTACCTTGGAATCTAGTGGTCCCATATCACCACTAGAATCACTGCTTTGGAGCCAAAGTAGAATATACACACATAAGCCTATAGGTAACTTTCCTTGTTCTTTGTATACCAAACCTCTAAAAGACCATGCCAAGAACTTTCTGAAATACTCAAGCCTCAAGGAAGAGAAAAGAATTATAAACCTTTGTAAATTACACATGGAGCCTCATAAACCTGGGACTTCTCAATCAAGAAAACAGGTTAATTTTGTAAGGTTTTTACATTCATCAAGGTTCAAAGCGTTCTAAGTTTAAAATCTCCATGGAAAAGCTCTAAATTGTGGGTAGAAATGATTTAACGACATCAAAGAAGACAAGGTAGTGGTTTATCCCAGATAGTCAATTAGCAGGAGGTATTTTATATAGTAATAATTTCTCCTTCAAACACTGCAAGTCACTGAGCTTTTCTCAAAATAAAGGAAAAAAAAAAATGAAACGATCCCACTCTTATTTAGTCTAAACTCTAAGCCTGTAACACTTCTCAGCTGGATCCATCTTCAGTTACATGTTGTGCAAATTTCTAATAAAGAATAAAAATCTATGGACTATAGTGCTTGTTTTCTCAGGTAGAAAACAAGAGATGAAAAAAAAGGAATGAATGAAATCAACATCTTTACAGCTTACAGATGTACATTAAACTGCTGGGATGCTGGATACAAATCAGAAAAATTCACTGACCATTTGGGAGGAACCTCAACAAAGTTCTGGAAGGAGGTCGAAGGCCACTAAAACAGCTCGCCTCCTACTTAATTCTGTAAGATTAGGTGACTGTGCTGAGTAACCAGTCCACATGTTCTAATTTACCTGAAATAATACTTTCTTTCCTAGCTGAAATGCAATAAATGTTCAGAACTGTTCAAAGGTTTAAATAAGCTTCTCTTTCAAGTATTTTTAAAGGCTTTCTTAGATTTAAAATTTTTTAAACTTTCAGTGGGGGGGGGGCTGGAAGGATTCTCCAAGAACACCCCTACTTTCTAGTCTTTGCTCTGGCCTCGACTGCTGCAGGCCCTGCCCCCAGACACGTGCACCTTCACAAGCCCACCTCCGCATTCCCTCCAGGATCACTTATTAAAACTGAGTCACCCTCCAACTTCAAAGGGCTTCTAGGGACTTCATTCCCTTCTTGTAAAAGTCCTGAGCACAGCTTTTGAGACCCCATCAGGGGTGGGAACCTGCGGCCTTAAGGCCACATTGTGGCCTTCTAAGTCCTTAAGTGCAGCCATTTGACCGAATCCAAATTTTACAGAACAAATCCTTTTATCAAAGGGGTGCAGCAGAGAAAGATGAAGCTTTTCTTGCCTCCTTTGCTGCTTAAAAAAAGAACAATTTTGAAATCAGATGGCCGCGGGTTCCCCACCCCTGTCTGAGTACCTGCCATGCCCTTTTCCTGAAAGCCAAATGTCTCCCCACTTCTTTGCTTGCCAGGCTCATTCTTCAAGTCACCTCAACACCAGTCTTACCTTTGAAACCTCAGTCAATTCCACATGGCATGTTTTCTGCATTCCCCTAATACTTTTTACTAACTTTCTATCACATCACTAGCCTTGTAATATAGCAAAATCGTTCTGTTGGTAATTATTTCCACTGGACCCCATCTCCTTCCCCCACATTCCAAGTGTCCAGCACAAGACAAGAGTATATTTTGTCATTTGTATCTCCCAGGACTCAGACTTTATGATGCTTGCTATACACTGAGCTGCTCAATGAATGTTTGTTGAAATAATTAGTTTTCACAACGTGTAGTAGCAGAATCATTCTTCTTTCTCTCATTTTGTAATTACTTTTACAAGTGGCTGCTAAGGCTGCTTAAATTGGCTTTAGTCATCTCACACCATATAGCCATACAAGTTCCTGCAGGAATATAAGAGAATATTAACTTCTCTGTTCCCTTCCTGCTTAGCTACGAGGATGCTGGTTAGGGTCAAAGCCTGAGGAAGGGCATCCACCATTCTTTATCCTGGCCCTAGGCTTTGTAGCCCAGGAGAATACCTCAGGGGTGCCCCCACTGCTCAGCACTCCAGAGATGTACTTCCTTCTACTCAGCACACCCCCAAGAAGTGTTGGCCCCCAAGTGGGCACACTGGACAAGAGAAATACAGAAGACACCCTGAAGTACATGCTTACAAATTGTACCTCAGTCTCTCAGGAAACAATTAAAGAGGCAGGTCGACTATATGCTGGGTTTTCCTTTACCATTCATTTATACTTTCTAGCATTCAAGAGAGACTTGCAGTCCAGAGGGACCCTGGTGAGCTACTTAAGAAAACATGAACCACTACATCCAATTACCCAACATTAGGTACTATAGTATATGCCTAAGCCAAACCACACTGCTAAAGAGAGGGCAGACACGCAGTGCTGAGGTATGATTTCAGACCTAGAACCCTACTACTAATACCTTAAAGTACTTACTAGTTTAAAAATGTATTGGGCACCTTCCCATGAAAAGCAACGTGCTTGGTGCTATAAGAGCAACTGAGCAGCACTGAACAGAACAACCTACTCTACACATGCTCACTCCTTCCCTCTCACTTTGCCAAACCATCTGAAAAGTAGGTTACAGACACGCCTCATGACACACCACCCCTAAATTCTTTATTATTCACCTCCTGAGAACAGGGATATTTTCCTACACCACCACACCATCATCGCCACACCCAAGGAAATCAACATTAACACAATATTATCAAACAATGTATGGTCCTACGTTTCCTCAATTATCCTGAAAATGGCCTATAGAGCTGGATTTTCTTTTCCTGATCTAAGACTTAATCAATGCTCATGTACTGCATTTTTATCTCAAGTTCCCTTAGTCTCCCCCTAATCTAGAACAACCCCCTTTGGTTCTTAATGACACCGAATCCTTTCAAGAGTCCAGGCCAGTTGTCTTCAGAATGTCCCAAATTTTGGATTTGTCTGTTTTCTTGTGATGACATTCAAGTCAAACATTTCTGGCAAGACCATCACACAGGTAATACTGCGATATAGTGAGAAGTACACATGAGTGATGGGCACATAATGTCGGGACGTAAACCACTGCTATTGACTGTCAAGCGTGGCCATTTGATTAAGGTGTTGACTGATAGATCGCTCCATTGCAAAGACACATTTTTATGTTGTACTTTAAGACCATGTGAGTGTTCTATCTCCTGAAAAATCAGCTTTAAAATCTGTTAAATACTAATTCTAAGTAAGTCCAGCTAAATTCTATCAGCATCTACAGAACTAGAATATTCTAGTATTCTATACTATTCATGCAAAATCATGCAAAATCACAAACACACAAAATCACATTTCTGGGGTCCAGAATCAGTGGCTCACACTTGTAATCACAGCACTTTGGGAGGCCGAGGTGAAAGGATAGCTTGAGCCTAGGAGTTGGAAACCAGCCTAGACAACATAGTGAGACCCTGTCTCTACAAAAAAAAATTTTTTTTTAATTAGCCAGGCATAGTGGTGTGTGCCTGTAGTTCCAGCTACTCAGGAGGCTGAGGCAGGCAGATCCCTTGAGCCCAGGAATTTGAGGTTACAGTGAGCCACTGCACTCCAGCCTGGGCAACAGAGCGAGACCTTGTTACTTAAAACAAACAAACAAACAAAAAAAAAGGATGGGGATGATATTTACTTCATGAGACAGGTGTCATGACCCCCAGTTTATACACAAATAAACCTCCAAAATTAGAAGTTTAAATAATATACTCAAGGTCACAAATTCTAAGCCAGTCCATATGCAGAAGAATGAAACTAGACTTTTATCTCTCGCCTCATACAAAAATCAAATCAAAATGGATTAAAGACTTAAATCTAAGACCTGAAGCCATGAAACTACTAAAAGAAAACACTGGGGAAACACTTCAGGACATTGGTCTGGGCAATGATTTCTTGAGTAATACCCCCAAAGCACAGGCAACCAAAGCAAAATTGGACAAATGGGATCACATCAAGCTAAAAAGCTTCTGTACAGCAAAGGAAATGATCAAAAAAGGGAAGAGACAGCCCACAGAATGGAAGAAAATATTTGCAAACTACTCATCTGACAAGGGATTAATAACTAGAATATATAAGGAGCTCCAACAACTCTTTAAGAAAAAATCAAATAATCTGATTAAAAAATGGGCAAAGGATCTGAATACACATTTCTCAAAAGACATACAAATGGCCAACCAGTCTATGAAAAAATGTTCAACATCATTAGTAATCAGAGAAATGCAAATCAAAACTATGAGATATCACCTCACCCCAATTAAAATGGTTTTTATCAAAAAGACAGGCAATAAGGAATGCTGGCGAGGATGTAGAGAAAGGGGAATCCTTGTCCACTGTTGGTGGGAATGTAAATTAGTGCAACTGCTATGGAGAACCGTATGGAGGTTCCTCAAAAAACAAAAAATAGAACTACCATATGACCCAGCAATCCCACTGCTGGGTATATATCCAAAGGAGGGGAATTCAGTACATTGAAAAGATACCATGGCCGGGCGCAGTGGCTCACGCCTGTAATACTAGCACTCTGGGAGGCCGAGGCTGGAGGATCGCTCAAGGTCAGGAGTTCGAAA
>VBSM01003185.1:7779824-7806144 GCA_008086735.1 Cheirogaleus medius
CCACAGCACTCTAGCCTGGGCAACAGAGTGAGACTCTGTCTCAAAAACAAAAAACAGAAAACAAGGCAGTAGCTTGCTTTATAAAAACTAGTTACCTTTTTCAAAGGTAGCACTGTCCAGCTGGGTGACTGTGGGGAAGGTACCTGACCTCCCTTGGTCTTGGGTCTCAACTCCCAGAATGAAACAGTCAGACTAGACAGAGCACAAGGCTTTTTCAAGATCTAAACATTCTATTAAAAAAATTCTATGGGTGAAATCTAAAACCATAGTTTCAACCCCTCCCTCTAGCACTTACCTCTCCTACTATTTTTTTAATTCTTTTTATTTTTAATGATTATGGCTACATACCACTTGTACTGTTTATTATGATTCTCAGTCCATCTGCTACTTCCCCATACAAGGCTGTAAGTCTCCTAAGGGCAGGTTCTGCCTTTTAAAAATCATCTTTGCATTTCACAGCACTCATCTCATTGATTTCCAACTAAGAAAACTCATGGAATAAATTAAATATGCCTAATATATTTTAACTTTTTCTGGCATGAAGAGAATCCCTATGTATGATGTTTTATACATTTGAATAGTGAATTATGTGACTCTATCAACCTATTCAGACAAATAATTTTTTTAAAGTCTTAAAAGATCAGAGACAATGCCTGATCTCAAGGTAGCAAGAAACAGAACCTGAGGTAAGTTATTTTGTAATCACCTGATTTCATGAAGGAAAGCCAAAGAAAAATACAACATATCCTCCCAAAACTTCGAATTTACTCAGCCTTTGGTGGGGGCATGTTTATGTTAAAACACAGAGATATGTTAAGAAATCAAACATGAATTAGCATGGTTCTTTTTTTTTTTTTTCTTTTTTTGAGACAGAGTCTCGCTCTGTTGCCCAGGCTAGAGTGCCTTGGCATCAGCCTAGCTCACAGCAACCTCAAACTCCTGTGCTCAAGCGATCCTCCTGCGTCAGCCTCCTGAGTATCTGGAACTACAGGCATGCACCACCATGCCCTGCTAATTTTTTCTATGTATATTTTTAGCTGTCCAATTCATTTCTTTCTATTTTTAGTAGAGACGGGGTCTCACTCTTGCTCAGGCTGGTCTCCAAGTCCTGAGCTCAAACGATCCACCCGCCTCGGCCTCCCAGAGTGCTAGGATTACAGGCATGAGCCACCGCGCCCGGCCTAGCATGGTTCTTAAAGATAAGAATGCAAAGAAATCCTACACTCAGGCTAGGTACTTGGGTTATACCCGAGTCCCATGGTGTATTCTCTCCTCTGCTATTAGGGAGCTGGCAGAGGGTCTGGGCTAATGAGTGCTAGATTAATTCATCAGAAATGGGAACTGTGGTTCTTGCACAATGGATTGGCATATATAAGTTTGACAGAGTGATTCTACAGATTTTTTATTATGTACCGAGATTGTTTTTGGAATGAGGAAGGATTATAGGTAGTGATAGAGTTTGATGACAATGGTCTCATGACTTCTATAAACTAGACTTTCTTTGGCAAGCCAATCCCACAGCTGTTCAAGCTGCCCCACTGGAATGCATCACCACCGGGTTAGGAGTTCCTCAGGGCTGGCACCTGCCTGGGAAGAAACTGGGCTCGCACAACTCAAAGGTGAGGAGAAGGTAAGAGAGCGATGGAGCGAGTCACTGAGGCACAAAGGAAGCATCCACCCCGCCAGTTTAGGAGAAAAGAACGGCAGACTCGGCAGTAAGAACTAACATATACTGAGGGCAGACTACATGCCAGGCACTGACTCAAATGCCAGAAATTAAAGAGATGAAAGAAACACACACACACACAAAAGCAGTCTTGACACTAGAACTGAATTGAAATGCAATTACAGTTCAGATTACAAAAGAAAATTAGTTTTAGGTTTCTGGCCCAGGTTTTGAGGCTCTGCATATCACAGAATTTTTGTACAGCTAGAGGCAGGGAAGTCTCAGGTGAACACAATGCACTGCCAGAATTATATAAAGCTTTTACTTGTTCTGGCAACTCAGACTTATCTCACCAGCCAAAGGATTCGCTTTTCAGATAATTCATTTATTGACATTTTTTAGTGCTTTTCAAAAATAAAATTACAGGTTTAAGGTTATTTGGTATTTTTATATGTTTTTTATTTCAATCCATTCTATATTTTATATAGAATATTTCATATTTTATACATGCTCACACATGCACATGCACACACACATTATTAAAGAAACTAGTGCCTTAGAGGAACAGAGCAATCCAGGATATTTCAAGTAAGTGGAGCATCAGTGTATTATCCACAGATCCTCAACATGCTTCCCAAGGGAATGAATGAATGGAAGTTTAGTCTCAGATCACACTGGAGTTCTCACTCTCAAGCCCAAATCTAAATAGATTGAAATCCTCCAGCATAGAGCTAAACTCATACCAGAAACATCCATTTTTGGTAGCATAAGCAATCTGACTTCATTAATTTGGTTTCTTTGTCAAGTTCCCAGAAAAGACCCTATCCAATTGTTAAAATAACAAAGACCCTATCCAGTTGTTAAAATAACAAATATACCTCTTGCCTCCCTGACATTCTGGCAGCCTCCCTCTGAGGAGGCTGGCCCCATTCACAGCTGGCTGTTCTAGGGCACTAAAGCTGGGAAAGGGCCCTTCCTCCCTGTTCATGATTGTTCTCCCCACAACAGGGTCTCATGACAACCAGCACACTCAGGCCCCCTGTATCACCATGGCAAATCCAGATGTATTTAAGGGGCTCCAGCCCAACTTGCCGGAACCAAGGCCCAAGCCCATCCTGCTATTGCCCCTCCTGTGACCTGATGGCCACACTATTTGACCAGACTGACCTCTTTCAATGATCTGATCTCTTTTCTATGTCCCAGCTATACACATCCATCCACTTCCCTCTCTAGACACCCACCACTTTAATGCCTGGCCTTGCATCTGTCTGTCTTTGTGGTCACCTCATCCCCAGCTACCTGCTGACACTACACTGATACCCAAATCCCTAAACTTTTCCTGCTCTTAAATCTCCTGCCACCAAGCTATGCTTGCCAGGAGGGACATCCCTACAACCCAGGTATGTCTCCTCTCTCCTGCTGTGAATCACTTGGAGACACTGTTCCATCTTCCTGGATAGACTTTCCATTGACTAATCTGATACAATCACCCATCCCCCTAAAATGACAGCCCCACCACAATGGATGAGCTTAGATCTAGGTTCTGATTACTCCCAAGATGTTCTATCCCAAGTACAGTTCATTCTCACAAGCCATGTCTAGAGATTTAACAACTGAGAGAGATCTGACAGAGATAGAGCAAGCCCTGTCCCCAAAGAGTTTCTAATCTAATAGGGGTGTATGCATATGAGAAGTTTGAGGAAAATGATAAATATTTATTGAATATCTACTACACACCCACCAGGCATCATGCTTTTTTCTTATATGTATTATTTCTTTTTTTTTTTTTTTGAGACAGAGTCTCATTCTGTTGCCTGGGCTAGAGTGCCGTGGCGTCAGCCTAGCTCACAGCAACCTCAAACTCCTGGGCTCAAACAATCCTCCTGCCTCAGCCTCCCGAGTAGTTGGGACTACAGGCATGCACCACCATGCCCGGCTAATTTTTTATATATATTTTTAGTTGTCCAATTAATTTCTTTCTATTTTTTTTTTTTAGTAGAGACAGGGTCTTGCTCTTGCTCAGGCTGGTTTCAAACTCCTGACCTTGAGCAATCCGCCCGCCTCGGCCTCCCAGAGTGCTAGGATTACAGGAGTGAGCCACCGTGCCCGGCCTATATGTATTATTTCTAATATTAAAACTAATCCTACACAGATAATTTTGCAACTCAGAACTTCAGGGTTCAGAGAAGTTATTAGAGAAATTCTGAAAAAATGAGAAACCATCTGAATTGAAAGATCTTGCTGCCAACGATTTGTATTATAAATGTCACATGAACCAAATTCACTGCACAATTAGCCAACTCCTTAGGTTCACTAAAATACCATTCATTCAGTTCTCTTAGGTGGCACATTATGGCAGTTAATGGAGTCTCTTCAGGCCTCCCAACTGAAAAGCACACATTCTTTGTACCTTGGCAGCCAGAGATGCATGCAAATTAGGCCCCATTATTACCTGGCCTTCAAAAAGGCCATCAGCACACATCAATGAGAGAGGGAACAGGTGTAAGGGGGGACAGCCTCAGAACTGAGTATTTTCTCTCAGTAGAACCGAGGAATAAACTACAAAGCTGGCTTCATCATAACTGTGCTGTAATCAACTGAGCCAACCAGAGTACAGAATAGAAACCAATGAACATTTGCCATTCTCTTTTGGCTGCCCAGCATCAGAACCTCTTGCCAGTGTTTATGAAATTTCCCACCTGCTTTCAGCTAAATAAGCTAAAAATGTCAGATTCTCATTTTTCTGATTTCTTCTCAAGTTAGGGTATGGGTACAGAACCTAAGCTTGAATCAGTAATGAGTGCTACAAAGCAGCAGGAATAGTAGATGATTGTTTTCTGGTGACAGTAGCAACACCCAGTTCCAGGGGCAGCCCCACACTAACATCCAGTGCAGGCAATGTTGGTGATGGCATCCAATATTCAGCAGCTACAGCACTTGCTTCCTCACAGAATCAATTCTGAGGGGTGATCTGGCTGTAGTTCTGGCAGTGCTGCCTCCTAGTTGTGCATTTTTAAAGCCTGGTCCCCAGCCTTCCTGGAGAAAGACTGAGCTAACCAATATCCTGTCAATAAACTCCTTTTCTGCTTAAATTAGCCATAGGCAACTTCTGTTACTAAGAGGACTATATTACTAAGAATCCTGAGTTTTATAGAGGACAGATCAAATTAAGCTTTGATCATTCCAGAGTTTCCAAACTTGGCTGTATCAATCATCTACTGCCGCTAACAAACCACCCCAAAACTTAAGTGCCTTAAGGCAACATTTATTTAGTTCATAATTCTGGGAATCAGCAATTTGGGCTGAGTTCAGCTGGGCAATTATACTGATCTGGGCCAGGCACCACTGATCTCAGGTGAGACTCACTTATGCGTCTGCAGTAGGCTATGGGGTTGGCTGGGTGCCTCCATTTTCCTCCACATGGTCTCTCTTCCTCCAGCAGGCCAGCCTGGGCTTTTCTACTTGGTGGCAGAACTCTCAAAGCAGCAAGAAACTGAAATGCTTCTTCATATCTAGCCTCAAAACCTACACAAGGCTACTTCTACTGTATTCAACCAAGTCACAAGGCCAGCCAAGATCCTAAGGATGAAGAAACAGACTCCACTTCTTGATGGGAGGAATTTCAAAATATTGTGGGCATTTTGAAATATAACATACCTGTTTGATAAAGAGCACAATGGGGAAGCTTCACCAGAGAGATAACCCCAGGGAATTCCCATTTATTAGAATCGCTTATACCTAGAATCTGTGTTCTCACCACCATTTCCATTAACCACCACCAACTCCAGCCACTGATTCAACAATGGTGAACTAGAAGCAATAAACACAATGCTGAGCCAGCAAACTCCACAGCCTATAAACAGTGTGTACAGGTGAGGCCCCTTAGATCTCTCATACTATAGGACATGCCAAAGAGCATGGACTATAGACATGTGGCATATGCCACCAGCTCTCTGGCTTTGGCCTTCTCTTTCTTTGAACCTCAGTTTTCCTCCCCCAAAGCTTAAAAACAACATTTTCTGCATGTGAACAGTCTGATCACTTCAGACAGAGGACTAGTTAACATCCCTAAGTTACAGAAAACCCTTATATAATTTTAAGGGAATCTAAGAAAGCTCTGCTCTGAATTTGTTTATTAGGATCTTTAAAAAGTTTAATCAAATCCCCTTCCAAGAACCACTCAAATTGGCAGACCCCACAAACATTTATTTAATTGAAACTAGATGTTTCCTTGACAACTTGAGAAAGGAAGGGCTCCTGCAAGATGTCTCCATGGAAACCACCGGTCCTTGCATCTACCATTCACCTTATACTCTGGCTGGCATTCAAGCACATCAAATCAGCAATAAAAACACAAGGAAGTTGGAAGGGCTTTGGGGCAATGAAGAATGTCTGTTTGGTACAGTGAGATTTTCCAGGGAAAAAAGGCATAGGCAGTACAAATGTCTCAGGACTCAGACTAAGAAGGTTCTGCATGTCCAACTCATTTTTTAAAATACCCCATGTCTTATTCTGTTCAGGCTGCTACAACAAAATACCTTAGACTCACTAATTTATAAACAACAGAAATTTATTTCTCACAGTTCTGGAGGCTGGAAAGTCTAAGATCAAGGCACCAGCAGATTCAGTGTCTGCTGAGGGCTCACTTTCTGCCTCATAGATGGCACTTTCTTGCTGTGACCTCACATAATGGAAGAGGCAAATAAGCACGCCCAAGCCTCTTTTACAGGAACACTAATCCCAACATGAAGCCTCCAACCCACATTATCTAATCACTTCCTAAAGGCCCCACCTCTTAATGCTATTGCAGCGGAGATTAGGTTTGAACATATGAATCTTGGGAGGACACAAATATTCAAACCATAGCACCCCAAAAAGAATTCCAAAAACACAGTGTAATGGTTTCCTAACAGCTGCTATACTAACGTACCACAAATTGGGTGGCTTAAAACAGCAGAAATGTATTTACTGTCTCACAATTCTGGAGGCTGAAAGCCCAAAATCAAGGTGTTCACAGCACTGGTTCCTTCTGAGGGCTCCGGGAGAGAATTCAGCTCCACGCCTGTCTCCGAGCTTCTCGCTGCCCCAGGTGTTCCTTGGTTTGCAGATGCATCACCCTAATCTTCATCTTCACATAGCATTCTCCTTGTGTTTCTGTGTCTTCACATGACCATCTTCTAATAAGGATACCAGTCATACTGGATTAGAGGCCCACCCTACTGCAAGGACTCTATTTCCAAATAAAGTCACTTTCTGAGATACTGGGGATTAGGATTTCAACATATCTTTTTGTGGGGACACAATTCAACCCAGAACACACAGCTTTATATAAAGTATTTGATTTTACCTATGCATTCCCTGGTTGTTAAAGCAAATTGGTAGCTCCATATATATTGTGGCTTAATTAAAATAGAAGGTTTATACTTGGTCACACAGCCACACCTGGTTACAACAAAATCTGGGAAGTGCAACCTTTACTCTGGGCAGCCAGGGGCCCAGCTCAAAACTGGAGTTTCTACTACAAAGAAGAAGAAGAAGAGAATGAGTATCAGGAGATAACTAGACATCTCTATCACACAGGCAAACAGAAAAATCACTTGGGGGAAAAACAAGTCTGGTGTCCAGACACTCTGGCCCTTAGGTGAAAACTCACTGCAAAACTGAGATCATAAAAGTTAACCGTGCTCAGTAAAGACCTTAGGACTAAAATGAAAAAACTAGTTTTGTCTAACAAAAAATCAAAAGCAAGAGACACTCAGGGGGCACACACTGAAAAGCATCCAAAATTAGAAGCACTTGAGGAAAAGAGTCAATTATACACCTATGTGTAGGGATTCACATGGACCCAACATGGCTTCGTTTCATAGCAAAACTGAGCCAGGACCTTAGAATATCACCAAATATGAAAGTG
This sequence comes from Cheirogaleus medius, assembly GCA_008086735.1. Classification (NCBI taxonomy): domain Eukaryota; kingdom Metazoa; phylum Chordata; class Mammalia; order Primates; family Cheirogaleidae; genus Cheirogaleus; species Cheirogaleus medius. The sequence goes on from VBSM01003185.1 coordinate 7,787,402, forward strand.
CTACATTATTTAGTATTTGTGATTCTCTGACTCTGATCCTTTTAGATCCTTTTTTTTCTTAAATGCTTTTTTTAAATTAAACTTTTCATTTTGAAGTAAATGTAGTTTTACATGTAGTTGTAACAAATGATATAGAGTGACCTATGAACTCTTTATTCAGTTTTCCCCAATGGTAATATCTTGCAAAACTATAGTATAATATCACAACCAAGATATTCACATTGATACAATCAAAAGAGAACATTTCTATCCACTACAAGGACCCCTCATGATGTCCTATTATGGCTACCCACTTCCCTTCTGCCCCTGCTCCCTCTATCACTGGCAAACACTAATCTATTCTCCACTTCTGTAATTTTGTCATTTCAAGAATGTCATATAAATGGAATCATACAGTATGTAACCTTTAAGGATTGGCTTTTCTCACTCAGCATAATTCCCTTGAGATCCATCCAAGCTGCTGTGTGTATTGATAGTTCATTCCTTTTTATTGCTGAATAGTATTCCATGATATGGATGTACCAATTTGTTTAACCATTCACCCACTGAAGGAAATGTGTATTATTTCCAGTTATGGGCTATTATGAATAAAGTTGCTATAGACATTCATGTACTGGTTTTTACATGAACATAAATCTTCATTTCTCTGGGATAAATGCCCAGAATAAATTCCCAGGTCATGTGCTAGTTGCATGTTTAGTGTTTTTAAGAAACTGCCAAACTTTTCCAGAGGGGCTGTATCATTTTACATTCCCATCAGCAAAGTATGAATGATCCAGTTTCTCTACAGACTCACTAGTGATGTCATTATTTTTTATTTTAGTCATTCTGATAGGTGTGTAGTGATTTATCATTGTGGTTTTAATTTATATTTCCCTAATGGCTACTGATGTTGAACATCTTTTCATGTGCTTATTTACCATCTGTGTATCCTCTTTAGTGAAATGTCCCTCTATATCTTTTGCCCACTTTCTAATCGGATTGCTTGGTTTTTCACTATTGAGTTTTGAAAGTTCTTTATATATTTTAGATACCAGTCCTTTGTCAGGTATGCAGTTTGAAAATATTTCCTCCCACTCTGTAGTTTGTCTTTTCATCCTCTTATGAAATCTGTCTCAGAGTAAATGCATTTAGTTTTGATGAAATCCAGTTTATCAATTTTTTCTTTTATAGATCATACCCTTGTTGTCACATCAAAGAACTCTTTGCCTAGCCCTAGGTCCTAAAGATTTTCTCCAATTATTTTTATAGTTTTATGTTTTACATTTAAGTTTGTAATCCATTTTGAGTTATTTTTGGTCATTTTTGGTAGAATGTGTAAGATTCAGGTTGAGATTCTTTTTTGTTTTTTTTGCCGATCAATGTTTAGTTGATCTAGCACCATTTGTTGAAAAGTATATTTCATGGCCGGGTGCAGTGGCTCACTCCTGTAATCCTAATACTCTGGGAGGCCGTGGTAGGAGGATCGCTTGAGGTCAGGAGCTTGAGCCAGTCTGACCAACAGCGAGACTCTATCTCTACTAAAAATAGAAAAAATTAGCCAAGTGTGGTGGTACGTGCCTGTAGTCCCAGCTACTCAGGAGGCTGAAGCAGGAGGACTGCGTGAGCCCAGGAGTTTGAGGTTGTAGTGAGCTATGATGAGCCACTGCACTCTAGCCAGGGCAACAGAGTGAAACTCTGTCTCAAAAAATATATTTTTTTTTTCCTTCTCCATTTAATTGCTTTTGTAATTCTGTCAAAAAAACAATTGAGCATATTTCTGTGGGTCTATTTCTAGGTTTTTTGTTCTGACCCATTGATCTGTGTATCTATCACCCCACCAATACCACACAGCCTTGATTGCTGTAGTTATAAGTCTTAAAATCTGACAGATTGACTCCTCCTGCTTTATTCTTCTTTCTCAAAAGTGTTTTGGTTAATCTAGTTCCTTTGCCTTTCCATATAAATTTTAGAATAATCATATCTATATATACAAAAAATCTTGCTGAGATTCTTATAGGAATTACATTAAACCTGTATATAAATTTGGGAGAGAACTGACATCTTTACTATGTTGAGTCTTCCAATCCACGAACATGGTACATTTATCTATCTACTAAGATCTTTGATTTCTTTCATCAGCATTATGTAGTTTTCAGCATACAAGTACTGTGCATACTTTGTTAGATTTACACCTAAGTCATTTTTTAGTGTAAATAGTGTTGTATTTTTTATTTCAGTGCCCACATGTTCATGGCTAGTATATAGAAATACAATTCATTTTTGTATATTTATCTTGTATCCTGCAACTTTGCTGAACTCATTTATTAGTTCTAGGAGTTATTTTACAGATTCCTAGGGATTTTCTATGTAGACAATCATCTCATCTGCAAATAGGGACAGTTTTATTTTTTTCTTTCTGATCTGTATGCCTTTTAGTTCTTCCTCTTGCCTTATTGCACTGGCTAGAATTTCCAACATAATGTTGAAAAATAGTGATGGGAATAGATATCCTTGCCTTGAAAATTATCCCAGATAGAACCTCAAATATATAGCAAGAAATGAAGGAAAAATAAAGAAATAAATGTGTAGATAAATCTAAATTAGGAGTTGGCAAACTAAAGCCTACAGGCCAAATCTGGCCCACTGCCTGTTTCTATAAATAAGTTTTATTGGAACACAGGCATGCACAATCATTTACATATTGTCTATGGCTGCTTTGGCACTACAACAGTAGAGTTGAGTAGTTGTGACAGAGCCCATATGGTCTGCAGAGACTAAAATATTTACCATCTGGCCTTTACAGAAAAAGTTTTCTGAACTCTGATCTAAATAAACAATGCTTGTAATTTTTTTTGTCGACCAGAATAGTTGGCACCCACATGGTTTTACTCTTTGGACTATAAATATACATTTTAATGCATATATGTATGATGTATTTTATAATATATGTACAATAAAATTAAAATAATAGAAAAAGAAATAAACAATGCCTGCATAAAATAATAATGTCTTATAGAGTTTAATATATAGTACTAAAATATAAGGCAATAATAACATAAGTTGGGAGAAAGGATAAGCAGGGTTAAAGGTCCTTGTATTAATATTATCCAGGAGAAAGATAAAGGTAAACATTAATGCTAATAACTTTTTACCAAAACATCCCCTAAACATATCTTCTTAGGTTCAGAAGATAGAAAAACTTCTACCTCTTCTCCTTCCACCGTTTTTCAGTCAAATCAAAGTAGAATCACTCACCCACTAGCACCATTGGGCAGAAAGTGCTATAAGTCTATAATAAACCCCCCTTTAAAATATCAATAAGGGGGTTTCCAAACCATCAGTTCCAAACCATTCATCCCCTTGTTTTTCACTGCTAGGGTGACTAACCATCCTGATTTGCCACAGACTAAGCAGATTCCTGGGATGTGGGACTTTAAATGCTAAAAGTGAGAAAGTCCAAGTTGATCACCCTACTTCCAATAGCCCATACCAGTGAAATGGACTTAATGGAGCATGAGTAGTTCTTCTCTTTTCCATTCACTTCTAGTGAGCAGGGCACTTCTACTGACCCAGTGAGCAGGTGGACCAAGTGGAACTCATTAAAATTAAGTGCAGGACTTCACCTACAGTTGTCATTTACAATTGTTCCCCAAATGATGCTTTTGAAAGCATACAAACTCCTTGGTTCCTCAAAGGTGCAGTGTGTAAACAAGTTAACTGAACTAGAAGAACTCACAGATATCTTGTCAGCCTCTGTTTTCTTGCTTTCTAGATCTGTGTCCTACTAACTAATACCAGTATGTAGCACAGAAACAAAATCTATTTTAATCTAAGAGAATTGGGAAACTTCCAAAGAGCACTGACCTGAAAAAATCTTGACAGAGAAGAGGAAATTGATTTTCTACCAAAGCCATGCAGAGGATTAGACTCAGATTTAGGGCAGAAGATTTACATTCCATCCAAGTCCCAATATAACATGATACACAGATGAAAACATGCTCATGAGCTGACATAGCTGACACACATTAGAAAGTCAAAAATAAAAGTCAGCTCTTAAGAATGCTAGTCCCAAAGGTAAAAACACAGTATATAAATTGCATTAAAATTTCAGTGATGGAGCACAGCATAATCAGTCTTTGAAATGGATTTTCAAAATGAACTTTTATTCTCATCCTGGCCCCTTTTCACAAAGATTGCCCAAAAAACCTCAGATCAAAAAAGAACATCAGTCATGTATTTATAAAGGTAAAAATATTCTTAGGATATCGGATATCTTAAAATTACAAAAACTTTCAGCTTCCTGAATTTCAGATATTATACAAGTTCAGCCCCATGCCACCACCCACAGACAACTGTGTGAGTACACCTCATTTTTATTATAACCTCTATTAATTATGGTAATAACCCCTGTACACACCTACACGTAAAACCAAAAGTAATATTGGTAACCAGCTTGACATTGATTGATCTGGGCACCTACACTGGGTGGTGTAAAATGAGAAAGCGGGTCTGCCCAGAAGGTGGTCACCTATTCTGGCTACAGTGAAAATTAAAAATAAAGCTGTCTCTTTCACAATGCTCTTCACTTTTACAAATTTTCTTCAAATCACGGATTTTTTTTTCAGTCTTGCCTATGTCTAAGAAAGGAAATATGATGCACAGGATGTCAAGTCAACAGATAAAGCAAAGAAAAGCTATCACTGTGTAAGTGAAGCATGACATTGGGACAGCAAGAATAAGAGCATGAGTGAGCCAGCCTTCTGTGGAATTGGTCACATCCAGCTGAACACAATTTTGAAAGAAAAAGGGAAAATACTTGTAGGAAGCACAAAGCTCTAAGCCAATGCAATCAACAGTGGTTAAAAGTGATGAGTTGATTCCTGAGGTGGAAACATTTTTGATTTCATGGTTGCATGATTAGACACAGTAAATCCATATACCTCTGTACCCAGTCAGGGCCCTTCTTTTATTCCCCAAAGCTCAAAACCAAGTATAGTAAACAAAAGTGTAGTTAAACTGCTTCAGGAAGAAGACCAGTTAACATCCTCAAGTTTCAGGAAAACCTAATTTAACCCTAAAGATATATAGGGAAAACTCAGTTCTAAATTTGTTTAAACAGAGCCCATTTCCAAAAGCCACTCGAATTGATGAGTACCACACAATAACTGGACAGGGAATGCCTCCAGCAAGATATGAATGAGAAAAGGAAGGGCTCCTGCAAGAAGTCTCCATGGAAACCACCAGCCCTTGCATCTACCATTCACCTTATACTCTGTCTGGCATTCAAGCACATCAAATCAGCAATAAAAACATAAGAACACTGGATGGACTTTGTAAAATGAAGAATTCAGTGTTTGATACAGGGAGATTTTCCAAGGAAAAAAAGGCACCATCAGTCCAAACTTCTCAGGACTCAAGAAGCCTCTGCTAGTCCAGCCCATTAAATAACAAATCCCCCAAATGAAGCATTTGCACCATAGCTTTTATATTATTTGATTTTACCCATTCACTAAATGTTTACAAAAGCGAATTTATATTTTCATTCACATTGTAAGTGATTTGAGTATGTTAAAGTATAAAATATGTGTTTGGAACTTTAGAATATGAAAAGGAAATATAATTCATAATTTTGTAACTATGGGAAATGAGGATCATTTGTAACTATGTAATCATTTGTAAATAGGGGAAATAGAGATCACTGAAATGTGGTAACCAGCTTCCAAGATGGCCCCCAATGATCTCTATCTCCTAGTATTCATAATGCCCTTGCATTGTATCAGGGTTGTCTATGTGACCAATAGAATAGAGCAGAAGAGATGATCTATGACTTCTGAGGCTAGGTCATAAAAGATATTGTGGCTTCTGGCTTGTTTCCTCTCTCAAATCCCTCACACTCTGGGGGAGGCCAGCTGCCATGTCATGAAGACACTCACGGAGCCCTAAAGGAGAAGCCCACAGAGTAAGGAACTGCTGAGGCCTCCTACCAACAGCTATGTGAATGCACCATCATGGGAGTGGATCATGCAGCTCAAATCAGGCCTTCAGATGGCAGCAGCCCTGGAAGACACCTTGACTGTAACCTCGAGAGAGACCCTGAGCCAGAACTATCCAGCTTAGCTTCTCCTCAATTTCTGATTCTCAGAAACTCTGTAAGACAGTAATTGTTGTTTCAAAAGGCTAAGTTTTCAGGTAATTTGTTACACAGCAATAGATAATTAATATAACACATAATTGTTATAAACCAGGCATTGCTTTCATTTCTTTATTTTGAAACCAATGCTATTGAGGTGACACAGCAGTGTGGAAAGAACAGAGTTCTGGAGGCAAACAGATGTGCTTCAAATTCTTAAGCCCACCACCTATAAGCCATGTGATCTTGGTCACATTATTTAATCTCAGTGCCTTAATTTCTTCATCAAAAACAAAATAAAGATGGTATCAATTTCATAGAGCATTTGTAAAAATTCAAAATGTATATAAAGATCCTTGTGCCAGATAAGCATTTAATGTTAATTCCATCCCTTTTTTAAGGTATAAATGATTCTGCTAAAAATGAGCCTTGATTTATGAACACAACTAGAATTAAACTGAATATTGAACCCTGGGGAAGTTGGAAAAGAACCACAGGTGCAATGAAGACCTCAAAGCTATTGCCAAGCTCTGCCACATAGCTACCAAAACATGGCCACCCTGTATGCTGTGTTTTATGTAATTTTTTTCCATTTAATCTTCTCAACACCCATGCCTTAATCAGGATAAATTAGGCTATACTAAAGCAGAGTTTCTCAATCTCAGTACTTTTTTATTTTTGGACCAGATTATTCTTTGTTGTGGGGGCTGTTCTGTGCATTGTAGGATATTCAGCAGTATCTAACTACTAGCATCCAATTGTGATAACCAAAAAATGTCTCCAGACATCGCCAGATGTCACAGGGTAAGAGGTGCAAAATCACCACAGCTTGAGGACCACTGTGCTAAAGTGTCGAATAGTCACCAAATCTTAATGGCTTAAATAATATTTTTTCCATGCTCATGTAACAAAATCTGTTAGGGTTCTGCCCAATATCCTTTTTATTCTGGTACCCAACCTCATGGATGTATGTCTATCTGGAACATCACTGGTCGTCAAGGCAGAAAAGAAAAGAGATGAGGCAAACCACGTGCTAGCTCTGAAAGCCTCTGCCTGGAAGAAGGTACATATTACTTACCCTCACAGGCCACTGACCAAAGCAAATCCATGGCCAAAGTTGATAGCAAGAAGGGACAGTGAATTTTGAGGGTAATAATGCAGTATATCAGCCCCTAAAACATCCAGGGACTAACATTTTATACACAAAGAAAGACATTCACAGATAACTTGACAAAACTCACACTACGGCCTATAAAACCAAGATTCAAACCATGTCTACCCAACATGCACAAAAAATCAATACTCTCTCTACATTAACACTGGTTTGCAAACTGTGTCCTATGGAAATGAACAGTTTCTAAAAATACTTCAGGGATTCTGCAAGATTTAATTAAAATTTAATTTCAGTTTCTAAAAACATATTTGATTCCACTCCTAGATACATACCCAAGAGAACTGAAAACATATGTCTACATAAAAATGTATACATTAATGTTCATAGCAACATTATTCATAACAATAGCCCAGAGTGGAAACAACCCAAATGTCCATCAATGAATGAATGGATAAACAAAATGTGGTATATCCATAAAGTAGAATATTATTAATATTTGGAATAATATTAATATTTGGAATAATATTAATATTAAAATTTATTTATAATAAATTAATTAATATAATTGATATTAATTAAGGAGTCAAGAACTGATACATGCTATAATATGGATGGTCCTTTAAAACACACTAAGTGTTGGGCCGGGCGCGGTGGCTCACGCCTGTAATCCTAGCACTCTGGGAGGCTGAGGCGGGCGGATCACTCAAGGTCGGGAGTTCAAAACCAACCTGACCCCGTCTCTACTAAAAATAGAAATACATTAATTGGCCAACTAAAAATATATAGAAAAAATTAGCCGGGCATGGTGGCACATGTCTGTAGTCCCAGCTACTCGGGAGGCTGAGGCAGAAGGATTGCTTGAACCCAGGAGTTTGAGGTTGCTGTGAGCTAGGCTGACACCACGGCACTCACTCTAGCCTGGGCAACAGAGTGAGACTCTGTCTCAAAAAAAAACACACTAAGTGAAAGAAACCAGTCACAAAAGACCACATATTATATGATTCCACTTCTATGAAACGGCCAGAATAGGCAAATTGATAGAGATAGAAAGTAGATTAATGGTTGCCAGGACCTGGGGTTAGGGAACTGTGGGGGAATTCATGGGGGGAATTGCTTAAGGGTATGGGGTTTCTTGTTGAGGGTAATAACATGTCCTAAACTGGATTCTGGTAATGGCAGCACAATCCTGTGAATATACCAAAAAAACCACTGAATTTTACACTTTAAATAGGTGACTTTTATGGTACATGATCTGTATGGTAATAAGTTATTACCAAAAAAAAAAAAAGTTTCCAGAATAGATATAAAATGAGGGGTTTTCTGCTGTTATCCCTTTTTTTTCCAGATCGCTGTAAAATAAATGTGATGCAATATTTAACTACAGGTGAGGATAACCGATGCTCTCAGGTACAGTGCTTGATCATATGCTTCCCCACACGGTGTAGAAGAAAATATAATTGGAAACAAAAGAAGATGGAGGACCCAGATTCACAAACTTGATGGAGAATAAAAGTGAATTTGAAGTTTCACAAAAATATGGGGCTTTTTTTTATAAGACAGCACCTGTCACAGAATCAAATACCAACTCCCTACTCCTTAGGTGAGCTCCTTCAGCGTTCTGCTAGAGAATATTAAAAGGCTACTAAAAAAACTGCTTTTAAAAATAAAGTGACTGCCCATAATCAAGTAACAGACCAGAATGATGCTCTCACAGCACAGCAAATTCACTCTACCATCTTTAAGCCAGGTATGACATTTTATTTAAACCTTCCTACAGTCATTTTCCCCGTGTTTTCTGCATTCCTAGTCCCAGCCATTAACTCACGGTTTTATGGCTAAACCTCAGATCAGTCCCCACTAGGATAAGCCAAGAACAGCTCCACCAGAAAGAGTCAGGCTTCCAGTTCCCATGGGGCATCCAAATTCACACATCTGCTCCACAGAGTATTGTGGGACAGGGAAGGAGAAGGCAAGCGACACTGTCTGGGGAAACTTCTGCGAGAATATGACAGACCCCTACCACAATACACTGCATGGAACTTTTCTCCCCTCCCATAGATTTAGCACTCTACTAAATGTAGCCCATCAAAGACCTTTTTCTTCTTAAATTTCTGCCCACTATAATAACTTATTCACCTGAAGACAAACACTCAAATGAAAGTCAGAGATGACTGCAAAGTATTTTGTAGGGTCCACACGTGAGCCAGCACAAAAGAATTCCCTTTCAGCCTTCAGGGCTAGATTTTCTGTGAAAAGCCCTTAAGTAGGAAACTGTTTTCTTTTTTTTTCTTTTTTTTTTTTTTTTTTGGAGACAGAGTCTCACTCTGTTGCCCGGGCTAGAGTGCCATGGCGTCAGCCTAGCTCACAGCAACCTCAAACTCCTGGGCTCAAGTGATCCTCCTGCCTCAGCCTCCTGAGTAGCTGGGACTACAGGCACACACCACCATGCCTGCCTAATTTTTTCTATATATTTTTAGTTGGCCAATTAATTTCTTTCTAAAAAGTAGAGACGGGGTCTCGCTCTTGCTCAGGCTGGTTTTGAACTCCTGACCTTGAGCGATCCTCCCGCCTCAGGGAAACTGCTTTCTTAAACTGTGGTCAGAAAATTAAGATATGATAGCTTTAATAATCCATACCCCATTAGGAACAGGGTTCTTAATTTTTTGTGCCATGGATGCTTTGGCAGGCTGATGAAGCCTTACGGATCTCTTTCAGGAATGATGATTTTCAATGCAAAAATAAAACATAGGATTACAAGGGAAGCCAATTATATTGAAATAGTTATTAAAATACAAAACACTAATTTGTCATATGGTGATATATATGCTTTTTTACTATGACATTAAGTATCAAGAACTAGTGGTAATTCTAATAACCACCAAAATTTTGAAGTAGTGGTTAGCATAAATATTTCAAGATATCTGTAACAGCTGTGATGCAATATGAACATATCTGTGATTTACTGAACAACAAAGTCACAGGTGGGGCTAATAGTACTGTGGTCTGTTGCCTGCATTCATTAATTAATGAAAATGCTAAATATCCATGGTTAGTCAAAATAAAGATGTACTTTTTTTTCCATCCAAGGTCAAGCTCCCCTTGAATTCTATCCACAGATCCCTTAGAGATCTAAGAACCCAGGTTAAAAAAACTTGTGTGCTAAAGAATGAATGATAACCTAAAAGGTAAATCTTTCTCAGAGTAATGTGAATTTTAAGATGTCCGCAGACACTATTTAGGATGTTCTCTGCATAAATAACAAAGATACAAAAGGTTGTAATTCTGTTTTTATGCTGCCAATGCCTTGTACTCAGCCGATAAGAAAGCTAATGTTAATAAATAACATAATGTAAGTAATAAATAACATTAAATAAATGTTAATACATACACTTGGGATAAAAGAAATAACCTATGTTCACTTTTATTCTGGACATTCTCTACACAAATCCTGCTGTTAGATTTGGCTGACTGCCTAGAATTTCTCTGGACTAGCCCTTAACCATGGAAGAGAAAGCAAATTTTATACTATCCCCAGAATTTATCCACGGCCTCCATCCTACACTTATTGAGACTGTTCTCAGATTTCTCGATCAATATTGAAGTAAAAATCTCCTGTGGCTATGAATTTTGGCACTCTTAACGGTATCCATGGAAACGTCCTAATTGAAAACATTCAGTTCTCATTGGATCATCTTATTCCATAAAGCATTTAAGAGAATTCGTTTAAATTCTCCCACATATTTGACACCCTATAAAGAATCTTAAGGTGCTAGATAATACAGAATATGGTATGGGGAAAAACCTGTAATCTGAGCATTCAAAATAATCCTAGGGAATTGCTTATGGGCACTCACAACCCTGACCTAGGATGTATTTACCACACTTGGTAAATTTAGCTAATTGTCATATAAATAGCAATCTGCAGTTAGGCAAAACCTATCAGAAATTTCCTTTTTTACTGCATTAAAAACTGATTATTTATTAACTTACACCACAGAAGATAAGGTGTTAGAAGCTAGGAGCCACTTGGTTTCTCGTCTTTCCTCATAATTTTGCCTCACGTGTTATTAAATGCCCCACAAGTTCTAGTTAGAATCAACATCGGTTTTCCTACTTTAAAGATCCTGTACTACAAATAATAAATACAGGATCATGAAAAGATCCAGCTCTACTATTTTTCTCTTGTCCAGGGAACATCTGTTTTGTGTTATCAATCGTTACTAGGGTGAAAGAGGGTAGAGAATCAGATGCTGACGTTAAGAAAAGCCATCTGATCTTTTTATGCCTCTTCTTCCTTACCTATAAAATGGAGGTTAGGACGCTGTGCCCCTCTTCCGCCAGAATCTTATGAGGATCACTGTAATTAAATCCAAAGCTTACTCTCACCACTTCTGCATCCCAGCAAAACTGCTCCTCCTTTTTGTGCTCACAGCATCCCTTTGAAGTCAGCAGGAGCGGCTCAAGAAAAAGAGAAAACACATGGGCACAGAAGGAGTGCGGAAAGCAGCCAAGGCTGACAGAATTTCAATAACCTGGGATTTGAAAAGCTGTACAAATATATTTATTATCAAGATGTTTCAACTTGTTATTATTATAGCTTACTTTTATGGAGTAAAAGGTCTTCTGTGCTCACGCCAGATGGCCGGGAAAGCATTAGGAAATCATTTCTGAAGGATGGTGCTCAGTAATCCAAAACAAGCCAAAAGCCGAACCTCCTGCTATTTGGACAACCCATTATCCACACAAAAGCAAAGCAAGGAAGTGTTCCTTCTTTCCTTCAGGTTTCTACCCTGATTGAGTTATAATTATGACAAAAGAAAATGATAAATATCACAATCCTAATACTAAATATTTCTACCAATATTTAATTGGATTTAAAATAGAGGCCTTCATTTCATCACTGCCCTGTAAGAAGTGCAACTACCCAGGGACCACCATGATGTGGGAAGCCTACGCCATGTGGAAAGGCCCTGGAGGATGAGACACCCCATGGAGAAAGATTAACCACAGACACTGGTGACCCATTCATAAGAGTGAAGAAGCCATCTTGGAAGTGGAACCTCCGGTCCCAGTGCCCAACCAATGCCATCTAAAGCACAGATGAACAGCCCAGGTGACACCTCCCATAATCCATGACTGACAAAACTGTGAGAATGGTTATGGTAAGCCACTAAGTTCAGAGATGGGCTCTTAAGCAGCAATATATAACCCAAATAGGCAGTCAACACATTTTCCATGCCCTCTGGTACCACCAGAGAAGTAACAGTGAGATAGCCTGAGCATTCCTCAGACAAGAGTAGAAAGAAAATGAGGATTCTTCCATCTGGTTCAGGACCTGAGAGTCACCCATCCTTAATCATCAGGCAGAAGTTAGTTTCAACAAGAAGCGGAAAGCCTGACTTCTGGCCAACTCATCCCAATAGGAATTCATTAAGGCCTCAAAGGCACTAATGGCAAGTGGCTACCTCATTCAAGTTAAGGCCTCCCAAGAGCAGGAAGCCTAGAGGAGGGCCCTAAAGTATCTGCTAAATCTTCAGGTAAAAGACCTCTTGCCTCTAGAAATCCTCCCCAACTGTGTGAACTCCAGAGGAACCCTATAAACTGTCTGGCATATATCTAACTGATAATACATATATAATCTATCAATATGCTAATCTTTCAAGAACAAGAGAATCGTGGACTAGTTAGTAGTCCTGGTGTCTCTTATTTACAGCCCGCCTGAACCCAAGGAAAATCTGCTAATAGTCTCAAGGCCTTATCAAATTTGTCAAGAAAATAAAAGATACCCAACAACATACAGCAAAAAAACTATATAGGTCATCTGGGAAATTTTATAATTTGAGTGATAAACCTATAGTTATTAAACCTATAGTTATTTCTTCAGCTCCAAGCAAACCAGGACATATAGCCATGCTATGTATTTTTTTTTTTTTTTTTGAGACACAGTCTCACTCTGTTGCCCGGGCTAGAGTGCCATGGCGTCAGCCTAGCTCACAGCAACCTCAAACTCCTGGGCTCAAACAATCCTTCTGCCTCAGCCTCCCGAGTAGCTGGGACTACAGGCATGCACCACCACACCTGGCTAATTTTTTTCTGTATATTTTTTAGTTGGCCAATTAATTTCTTTCTATTTTTAGTAGAGACAGGGTCTCGCTCTTGCTCAGAGCTAGTTTCGAACTCCTGATCTCGAGCGATCCGCCCGATTCGGCCTCCCAGAGTGCTAGGATTACAGGCGTGAGCCACCACGCCCAGCCATAGCCATGCTATCTAAAAGTCTATGGTGCTATTAAAATTAGTTCTGATAAATATTCCTAACTTAATTAGTGGAATGATTAGAAGTAGTGAGTCCTTGAAGAACACTGAAGAATGTTACTAAAAATAAGAAACTCTTTCTACTGTGCAAAGTGTTTTACAGTTTTGTCCCAAAGCATCCTTTGGAAAGTAGTTTTGTTATGTTCTCTTTACAGACCAGGAAATAGGGACACATACAGACTGCAGTGGGAAAGTGACTTTATGAACCATGGACCTCTAATACTGCTAAAATTTATACCAATTTATATGTATCTATACCTACTGAGACATGCACAAAAACATAAATGATCTGAGTGACTATATCCAGTTGATAGACAGCCAAGGTAAAAAACATAAGAAGCAAGTAAACTCTGGTCGGCTACCCTAAAGGAGTAATGCCACCTCTCTTTGTACTTATCTCCTCTCCAAAACACCCCACCCCCAGAGTTAAAGATTACAAAACTAATGGATTATTTCTGTTAACTTTCAGAATATAACGGCTTTATTTACCAGAATTTGAAGTTACTATAAAGTAGCTCATGCCAAAATCCAGAAATTGCCCTGTTATTATAAGGCAAATATTTTTATCATAGTCCTAACAGGAGAGCAAAAGTCAAGTGATCTTATCACAGATAATACGGGAAGCTGGTATTTATTCTAAATATTGTGATGGCATATAAAATGAGGTTACCAGGGGCTGGGGGGGGATGGGCAGTTATTTTTTTAGTGGGTACAGTTTCTGTTTGGGATGATGAAAAAAAGCTGGAGATGGATGGTGGTGATGGTTGCACAACACTGTGAATGTACTTAATGCCATGGAATTGTACACTTAAAAATGGTTAAGTGGCAAGTTTTGAGTATATTTTACTACAATAAAAGCTTTTTAAGGAAATAAGTGCCTGCATGAGGAAATAAAAGTCATAAATGGCTAAGTCATGCGTTAATATTTCAATGGTGGAAAACAACTTCAAAAAAGTTTCGAACAGTTTGGATTTCATGTTAAGTATATTCAATCTGAATGGTTGTAAAAGCCTTTTTAATCACGATTTTTCAATCTAAGCACTGTTGTAAGAAGCTTCATAGTCTTGATCACTCTGAGGTGTCACATCTAAAAATACTTCAGACTTAAACAATACTTTAACCAAATGATCTAAATTATAATCACCAATGGGGGGACTGAGACATCATGTGCCTCCCGATGCATGACCTGAGAAAGACATGTCACTTATGTAGTATTCCAAACAAAAATGCATAATCTCAATCTGAACAAAAGGAGACATCAGCCAAACTCAAATGTGGTACATTCTACAAAACAGTGGCATGAAATGTCATTGTTCAAAATGTCAATGTCAATGAAAGACAACAAAAAGCTTTCAGGAACTGTTCCAGATCAAAGGAAGGTAAAGAGCCACGACAAATAAATTCAATATGTGATCCCAGGCTAGATCCTGTGTCAGGAGAAAAAATATTCCAATGAAGAACATTTTGGAGATAATTAATGAAACTGGAATATAGACTGCAGACTAAAATATTGTATTGATATTAAATTTCCTAAATTTGAATAACAGTATGTGCTTATGTGCGTTTTCGGACTTAATACTTCAGTGGAAAATGGTGGAAAATTGTACCTTGGCTAGATATTATAAAACTAAAGAAGAAAAGAACTGTACATAAATATTGCAATTTAGTTAGTGAAGGTGTTTCTCACACAGGTATGAGTTAGCAATTCTGAAACTACTTTATGTGTATACTAGAATTAAACAAATATATTAAGTTTAAACTATTCAGTAAACTACTAAATAGTTTAGTATATAGCAATCAATATATAGAGACATATAAAATACATGTATATATGAAGACAGAGAAAGAAAATGATAAGGCAAATGTAGCAAGTATTAAGTATATCTACATAAAGGGTATACAGGATTTCCTGGTACTATTCTTGCAACTTTTCTATCAGTTTAAAATTACTTCAAGATACAAAGTTTAGCCTGGATCCTTGAATCACACTACATGGCAGAAAACCACCTATACAGCCAGAAATGTTCATATTGGGAAGAAAAAATATCTGTTGTATTAAGCCCCTGAAAGTTGGAGAACACAGTTGCTAGTGTTACACTAACTAATACAATAGCATTTCAATGTAATTGATCTTTGCTTCTTGTAGAACACAGCTCTATTTCCCTTAATAAATATTTATCACAAATACTCTATAATGATATGGAGTGATCCACCAATGAATGCAAAAATTAATGGGTAAAAGCTTGAGGAGAAATAGGATATTCACATAGTCTCAAAACACCTCCTCCAAGATATTTTAACTACAAAAGGAAAGATAATAATAGCTTTACAGTAGAGAAGCCCTGCAGAGACCAATTTAAGCAAGGAATCAAGGTAAATGTCACCAGTAACAAGACATATCAACATCACGAACTCCATGATATAATGTACTGAAAAAGACGCATCATCATTCTTGTAGTATTCTTGCCAAAAGTACACAACCTTATTTATATCATAATAAAATATCAGATAAACCCAAATTAAAGGACTTTCTACAAAATAACTGGTCTGTACTTTTAAAAAGTATCACTAAAGATAGGGGTAAGAAACTGTTACCAACTGGATGAGACTAAGGAGAAATGACTAAATGGAATATGGGATCCTGGATAGGATCCCAGAATAGAAATAGACCAGCAGTGAAAAAAACTGATGAAATTCAAATAAAGTCTGTAGTTTAGTTATTAATAAATAAAAATAAATAAAAACAATAAAACAATTTTTAAAAGATAAATAAACCGATATTAATTTCCTATTCTTGATCATTGTACTATGGTTGTACAAAATGTTAACATTAAGGGAGCAGCGTGAGAAATGTAAGGGAATTCTCTGTACTGTTTTTGCAACTTGTCTATAAGTAATTTTCTGTAAGCTGATCCCTTGAGTGATTGAATAAATATTTCTACTATATTGAACATACATGTTAACCTCCACTCTCACTCAAAACTCCACTAGACAATAACACAGGGCTTTTTAAAAAAGGCTTAAACCCAAAACCACAAGAGAAAGGGAAAGGAAAACAAAATTACAGTGGCGAGAAAACAGATGGACATACAGTGACTGTAGGAAGAAGGCTAATACATACAACAGACTCTGGGGAAGGACTCAGCACCCTCTGAGGGGTAGATAGAGCTATAAGCAGGAAGACAAGAGCCTTTCAAACCTAACATACCAGTATTTTAGGTGGCACTAAGAAAACAATGCCGAATAAGATATGACACAGTACTCTACCACTTAGCACAGGGGTGGAAAACATTTTCATGTTGGAAGGTCACATTAATTTAGCTGTAATCAAATAAGGCTACATACAAGAAACTTTAATTAGATATGCTTAAAAATGTATATTATTTTGTAAAAATCTAACTACCATGTACTTAATAATTTCAAAAAATGAAAACTATTTGCTAATTTTAAAGTTAACTAACCTTTTAATGGCTTTGTTGCGTCTGCTTTTTGTTGGAAAGTATTTGAATATTTGGTTGCTGCATGGAGGTCCAGTTGATCCTCTAGACAGGTATCAGTCATTTGTGACCTTAAGGGTGTCCTGATTTGGGTTAGGTAGGACAATGTAGATTCACAGCAATAAGTGGTTGAAAAGCAAGAAAGCATGTTGCTAAAGGCATGGGTATTCTGCTGCATTTTTCCATATTTCAAATAGATCTTTCTTAGCATCAAACAATGACTTTACAACGTCAACTACTGAGAGCTCAATCAATTCCATCAGTAGTTCTTTAGGTGCCCTGATGATATCAACTAGGTGAGGCTGAAATGCTAATTTGAGTGTGATGCCATGATTCTCAAAGTCAGTGAACCTTTCATTGTATTCTCCAATTAATAGGTCTATAACAGCTGCGTATTCTTCAAATGATTCACATATATCATCCTGCTTATCAGTGACCTTTGCTAACAGGGGAAAATGTTCATCCAAAATTTCCATTTGAAGAAATGTTTTGAAAAAAAGTGTTTTGAAAAGCTTTTCTCGAAATGCTTGGATTTTTTTGCCACATATCATATACAGATTTAGTTTTACCTTGCAAAGAAATATTCAAGTCATTTTGATTTGACATGATATCACACAGAAATGCTGCATTCCTACAGAAATCTTCTTTCAATAATTCACACTGATTTCTGCACTGGCATGGGTATACTTAAAAAAAAGAAAAAAAGAAAAAAATAATAATTCACACTGCTGATTCTGTTCTTCATAAAATTTAACTATCTGTTCTCACAGAGATAAAATTTTGGCTAATACCTGTCCCTAGGATAGCCAATGCACTTTAGAATGCAAATCCATACTGAACACCTCATCATTCAACTTTAGTATGTTACAAAACTGATGACATTGTGTTGCATTTGCACAAATATAGTTAACAATACTTACAACTTATTGCAAAGTGCCACTTAAAATAGTAGCTTTAGCACAGAGATTTTGCTGATGCAAGATACAATGGAAAGAAATGAGAGCATCTGGATCTGTTAACACTTTTTTTTATCTGTGCAATAAACCCTTCATGTTACCCTGTCATGGAAGGTGCACCAACTGTACATACGCTCACTAAATTTACCAAATTCAGTCCAACTTCACTACATTTATCTTGAAAGCTGTTGAAGATATCTATTCCCCACGTTCTGTTCGCAAGAGTGCCCAAAGTGCGTAACTCTTCATAGCAAAGAAAATTTTCTGTTATGACCCGAATGAAGTATAAAACCTGTGCTAAGTCAGGAGTATCAGCTGATTCACCCAAAGCAATTGAATAATATATATTTTCCTTTTAAAGTATTACATGAAGTTGTTCTGTTAAGTTGAAGGCTGATTCATGCTGCTGATCAGTTATAGTTCTCCTTGAAAGAGGCAGTTGTTTGTACTTTGAAACATTAATAGGGCCTAAGCATCCTACAACTTCGACGATGTGTTCTTTCACAATTTCTACATCACTGAATGGCTTCCCTTTTTTCCCCAAGTATATAAGCTATTTTATAAGTTGATTCAGTGATATTATGTCCAGGTCTTATTGCTGCTTAAAAGAATTGTCTTTGCTTTTGCTTTTCATCTTTTAATTTCTGCAATACAACCTTTCATGTCTCTACCCCTAATTTAAAATATTTGTGGTCCTTACCCCAAAGGCAATCACAGTATCAACAAAAATAAATAAATGGGACCTGATCAAA
>VBSM01003185.1:7831913-7857996 GCA_008086735.1 Cheirogaleus medius
AAAAAAAAAAAAAAAAGAAAAAGAAAGTTGCTTCTTAAATACAGAGCCATAGAGACAAACAAAGGAACTAAATAAGGACAATGAGACCTAAACACCCTTTTTCACAGTCAAGGATATTTCCAAGTAACTTTTTTTTTTCCCAAGTAGCTTTTTGAGGACAAGGTACATGTCTTACTCATCTGATCCCCAATAAATGATTGTTGATTTAAATCAAGGGAGGAATCAGAATTGCCTGGAAAGTACCAGAAACACAGTGGCAAAGTATTCTTCCCAGATTTCCTTTCCTAAGAGGCTTATGTTTTCTTTTGCCACTAAATCCCCTCCTAGTTTAAACCTACTTTCATGACATCGCGTCTTATTTTACATTTTTACTCATTTCCTTAATCCTCTTCTCTAGGAGTTCCAGCCAGCCACTGAAAACTGAAATTTTAGTTTAGCTGCTTCCTGCTGACTTCTGAGCAAGTACCACAATCTCATGAATGATAGTTCCCAAAGTGACAGTGTAGATTTGGTTGTGTCTTGGAAATGCTCCTCTCTACGTCTACTCATATTTACATATTATATCAGAATCTGGTGGAAAAGATCAGTTTTACATTTAGGCAGCTGTCCAGGCAGCATGATTTCAAGGTGCTTAAGAAATGGAATTGCATTAGTCATCTATTGCTGCATAACAGCAACTCGAACAACAAACACTTATTATCTCACAGTTCCTGAGGGCCAGGAACTCAGGAGTGACTTAGCTGAGTGGCTCTGGCTCCAGGTCTCTCAGGAAGTTGCAGTCAAGCTGCTGACCAGGGCTGCAGTTATCTTAAGGCCTGACAGGGGCTGGAGGAGCCATTTCCAAGATGGCTCACTCACATGGCTGTTGGCAGGAGGCATCAGTTCCTCCCTATGTCGGCCTATCCACAAAGCTACCCTTACTGGCCTCATGGCTTCCGAACCCAGAGCTACTGATGCAAGCAAGAGTGCTTCTGCAGCCATACTGCCTTGTATAACCTAGTCTGAGAAGTGACACACTGTCATTTCTGCCATATTGTTTGTTAGAAGCATAGACGTTACTAAGTCCAGCTCACAGTCAAGAAAGGGGAATTGAGCGCCTTCTCTTGAAAGGAATGCCAAAGAATGTATGGGCATATTTTATTTTATTTTTCATTTCTTATTTTTTTGAGACAGAGTCTCACTCTGTTGCCCAGGCTAGAGTGCTGTGGCATCAGCCTAGCTCACAGCAACCTCAAACTCCTGAGCTCAAGCGATCCTCCCACCTCAGCCTCCCAAGTAGCTGGGACTACAGGCATGCACCACCATGCCCGGCTAATTTCTTTTCTATATACTTTTAGTTGTCCAGCTAATTTCTTTCTATTTTTTTAGTGGAGACGGAGTCTCAAACTCCTGAACTCAAACGATCTACCTGCCTCAGCCTCCCAGAGTGCTAGGATTATAGGCATGAGCCACCGCGCCCAGCCTGTATGGGAATATTTTAAACCATGGAACTGGTTCCTAACTTCTCTATTGTTCATAGAGTCTCTCTCAAATTTGCAAAATGCTTTTTAATATGGTTTTGAGTTCCAACGAATACCAATCTATTTATAACCTTATAAAGAGAGCAGACAGGATTTTTTAAAAATTCTGGGGCATTATTTTATACTTTTTTTGCAGTACTTTCAGATTCACAGAAAATTACAAAAATAATGTGAAGAATCCCTGTATACCTTTAACCCAGAATTCCCAAAGGTTACCACGTTTGCTTTATCATTCTATCTCTTTCTTTCTATATATTTTTTTCTGAGTCATTTGAGAATAAGTTGCAGACATAATACCCCTTTCCCCCTGAATACTTCAGTGTACATTTCCTAAACACAAGAATATTCTCTTATATAACCACCATATGAGTATCAAAATCAGGAATGTAAATATCATCTAATCTCCAAACTTTATTTAATTTTTACCAATTGTTCCACTAATGTCCTTTAGAGTAAAAGAGAAAAAGCCCTTTTTTTCCTCAACCAGGATCCAGCCCAGGATCATAAGTTGCATCTAATTGTCATGTCTCTTTAGTCCCCTTTAATCTGGAGCAGTTCCTCAGTCTTTCTTTGTCTTTTTATAACCTTGACATTCTTGAAGCTTACAAATTATTTACTATTTAGCATTTATTAATATCACAGTTTGGGAGCAGAAGGTATACAATTTGCTTACAAACTTGCATCTTCATTCCTATGTAAACTTTGTAAATCTTTCTGAGAAACACATAAAAATAAACACTACTAAATATTTTTAAAGTCTATCAATGGTTTGTGAGCCAACTGATAACTTTGAAAATTGGTAAATAAAGGGAAAGAATCAAACATTGACCTTGCTTCCCATATAGATCTGTACCACTAAGGAACCAAATACAGGTGAGGTCAATGAGGAAAGTTTCTCTTTTATGTGCTCCAGCAAATAAACACAGAAGGAATGACAAAAATTCAAACATTGCCATTTCGCAACCTCTAGTGAATAAATAGATCCAAACATTGATCATCAGTGGCTGCTAACATCACAAAAATAGTCAGACATTATGTGCTTCTGGCTGGACATATCCAACACTACGTATGAAGTACAATTGCCAAAAAAGCAAATCTGAATTTTATCAGGTCTCTAAATTAGCACTGTCCAATAGACATATTAATATAATGCGAGCCACATATGTAACTTTAAATCTTCTAGTAGCCACATTAAAGCAACTGAAGAGAAATATGTGAAATTAATTTTAATAATTTATTTAACCCAATATATCTAAAATATTATCATGTCAACATAAAATCAACAAAAAAACTATTAGTGAGATAGTTTACATTCCTTTCTCTGTACTAAGTCTTTGAAATCTAGTGTATATTTTGCACTTACAGCACATCTCAATTTGGATTAGTCACATTTCAAGTGTTCAATAACTACATGGGGTCACTGGCCACCATATAGGGACAGTGAAGCTCTAGACAGAACTATCAATATGCAGGAAATACAGAAGACAGAGGAACATGTTAGACACCACCACAGAGAAGCAAACAGTCAAAGCAAACAATGAGATTGCTACATAAGCTTTATTCTTTTTTTTTACTCACTCACTCACCCACCCACCTGCTCTCTCTCCCTATGTAAGCTTTTTAATTTTATTTCTTCAACAAATAAATTTTATCTCTTCAACAAATAAATTGCAAGTGGAGAAAAGGAAATAGTGGGGGAACCTCTCCATGAAAAGGGATTTAAACTGCATATAATATAATCATGATCTGCGGATCTCATTTAGATCCTGATTCAAACAAATAAACTAAAACAAATGTATGGCATTTATGATACAAATGGAAATTTGAACACAGGCTGGATATTTTGTGATACTAAGTAATCATTGTTTAATTTTTTCAGGCATGATCGTAGTCTTATGGTTACCTTTAAAGAAATAAAGAGTCCTTATCTTTTAAAGATACATGCTAAAGTATATATGTATGAAATTACATGGTATTTCAGATTCATTTCAAAATTATAAGGGGTCTGCATTCCTATAAAATATGCAGAACAGATATATCCATAGAGAGAGCAGATTGTTACCAAGGCTAAGAAGAGTGGGGAATGGGGAGTGACTGCTCAACAGGTATGGGATTTCCTTTTGCAGTGATGAAAAACTTCTGGAACTAGATGGTGGTGATGGTTGCACAAGATTGTGAATTACCAAATGCCACTTAATTGTATATTTTAAAATGGTAGAAATGGTGAGTTTATGCTAGATGAATGTTATCACAATGAAAAAATAAAAAATGGACTGGGCACTGTGGTTCACGCCTATAATCCTAGCGCTCTGGGAGGCCGAGGCAGGAGGATCCCTCAAGGTCAGGAGTTTGAAACCAGCCTGAGCAACAGCGAGACCCTGTCTCTACTAAAAATAGAAATAAATTAATTGGCCAAATAAAAATACATAGAAAAATTTAGCCGGGCATGGTGGCTCATGCATGTAGTCCCAGCTACTCAGGAGGCTGAGGCAGGAGGATTGCTTGAGCCCAGGAGTTTGAGGTTGCTGTAAGCTAGGCTGACACCACGGCACTCTAGCCCAGGCAACCGAGTGAGACTCTGTTTCAAAAAAATAAATAAATAAATAAAAATAAAAAATGATATGATTGAAAGAAAAAAATCTATAAGGGGCAGGGGAGAGGAGCATATGGGTTATAGATGAAACAATGAGTTTGAGTTGATAATTGTTAAAGGTAGGTGATAGATATATGGGCATTCATTCTATTATTCTTTTCATTTTTGTGTATGTCTAAAATTTCCTATAATAAAATTTAAAAATGAAGTCTGTCAAACTTGAATATGAACTGAATATTCAATGATAAAGGATATTGTTTATTTAAGTGTGATAATAGTATAGTGTTTATAAAAAAACTTTGCCATTTATAGATCTATTCTGTATTATATATGGGTGAAATGGCATGATATCTTGAATTTGCATTATAATACTCAAGCACAAAAGAAAAAAGCAGGGAGGAGATAGTTTAAAACAAGATTTGGAAAATGTTGACTACTGTTTTATGAAATAATCAAAATAGGCATATCCATTAGCTGAGTGGTAGATACAAGAAATTTTTCATGTTTGAAATTTTTCATAAGAAAATATTTTTTAAATATATCAACCCTATCAGCAACCCCTTTGCATTCCCATTCGTTCATTCCAATATGTGAGCCCTCACTGACACTCCTGCATCTAAGTGATTTTGAACCTTAACATTAAACAGAAATCTTAAACAAAATATCAAGATTAAGGCATACCTTTTTCTTTGAAAATAGTGAAATATCTGGCAACTGCTCAGTTTTTGTGTGGTTTTAGAATGTGACTGCATGAGAAAGTTCAGCACATCTGGCTGACAATGCCTGTTTTCCTTTCGCACTGGAAGAAATAGAAGTGGATGTTCATTTTGAGGAGGATGTTTACTTCGCATGTGGTGTATTATCTTCACAAGACTCCACCCCTTAACTGAAATGGGAGCCAAGAACAGGAGCACTGCTAATAAACTGGATTTTTGAAAAAAAATCTTCAGAACTTCTTGAGGGAATGTGTGTTTGCGAACAGTTTCCATATTACTACACATGCCAATTCAGTAACTATGAAAATAATAACACTGACTAAAAAAATGAAAGAGTTGATCACCTCTGTAATTATTTCCATTTTGGGGCCAGAGTACTATACTTGCATTGATAGAAAAAGACTTCAATGCACAATGAGGCTTTAATCTGAGGCCTCGTACAACAGAGAAATTGGAAACATTTTTGAGTTCATGAAACTCATTCTCGATTTTGACCTAAACCAGCTGTTTCATTTAAGCCAACAGAGATTTTTTTTAAAAAAGACTATTATTTCTGGAGCTGGATACCACCCAGCCATGCCTCAACAGACTTATGATCCTTTAGGAAAGCACTATTAGAAACCTTTTACAAGCCTGTTATGTCCCCAGGGATTGTTCTTAACAATTGGCTTAAAATGTGTATGTAGCCAACTGTACGGGTGGGGGAGGGGTTCATCACATACGTAGCATGACGCACTAGGAGGGCTATAATTAAAAACAGGGACAATAACAAGTGTTGGCGAAGATACAGAGAAACTGGAACTCTCATACATGCTGGTGGAAATGTAAAATGGTGTAGCCGCTTTGGAAAGCAATCTGGCAGTTCCTCACAAAATTAAACAGAGTTACAATCTGACCCAGCAATTCCACTCCCAGGTATATACCCAAGAGAAATGAAAACATACATCCACATAAAACTTGTCCACGGATGTTCATAGCAGCATGATTCATAATAACCATAAAGTGGAACAACCCAAATGTCCACCAACCGATGAATGGATAAACAAAATGTGGTATTGGGGATGGACATGCTTGAAGTTCTGACTCATGTGGGGCAAAGGCAATATATGTAACCTAAACATTTGTACCCCCGTAATATGCTGAAACAGAAAATAATAATAAAAAAATAAAAACAAAAACAAAATGTGGTATAGACTCATAATGGAACATTATTCAATGGAGCACTGATACATGCTATAACATGGACGAGCATTAAAAATATTATGCTAAGTGAAAGAAGCCAGCCACAAAGGCCACATGTTGTATGAGTCGATTTATATGACATGTCCAGACCAGGCAAATCTAGAGAGACAGGGTGGTTACCTAGGGCTGGGTGGAGATAAATTGGGGAGAAATGGGGAGTGACTGCTAGTGGACACAGGGTTTCTTTTGTAGGTAAAGAAAATGTCCTAGAATTAGTAGTGATGGCTGCACAACCTTGTGACTATATTAAAAAACCACTGAATTTTATACTTTAAAATGGTGAATTTTATGGTATGTGAATTATGTCTCAATAAAAAAAAAATGTTTTTCAATACATAGCATGTCACTACCACATCCCTATTTACTTCCTTGTAGAAAGCAAATGAAGAGCACTGTGTAGTGGGTAAAATAACAACCTAGCTCCTCTTCTCTGCCTAAGTCGTACTTGGAATCTAACTCTCCAGATATACCAATCTACACTGATCCAAAGAGGCAACACTTCACGCTGGGTGTTGCCATCCTTTCACCACTTCACTACATTGCACAAATGCCATGATCATATTGGACTGTGTCCAACAGAAGCAAATATACTCTGCAGTGAGAGCAGCGGAAGTAAACGTTTGCAAATGGTGCCCTTTCTAAATCTTTTGTTTCCCTGCCTCTTTTTTAGCCTGCATCACAGTCCCGAACAGAATTCCGTGGCTCCAGAGAGTAGGACCACATGAGGCAACTCCATCTGGATATCCAGTTGGGGAGGGCAGTGCTCCAACCTTTTCCCAGGCTTCTAGACAGCCATTTCTCTTTTCCACCCTGTGGTGGGAGGTGTGTCTCCCTTGATACAGATGATATATTTCAGATATGTTTCTGAAACTGTCTTATAAACCTGATTTTTATAAAAATAAGTGAAAGCTGAACAAATTCAAGACAGGCTTAAAAGATAAATCTTACTATGAATCATTTTAGTAAATGACAAGTTACCTCTATTTCTTTGCTGGGTCATTCTTCACTTTCATATATTTAGTTTACCTAAAACACAGGAGACATATAAAGATTCTGTATTAAAGATACATTCATACATATCTGAGTGTTTTGTTTTGTTCTGTTTTGTTTTGTTTGAGATAGAGTCTCACTCTGTCACCCCAGCTAGAGTGCAGTGGTGTCATCACAGCTCTCTGCAACCTCAAACTCCTGGGCTCAGGTGATCCTCCTGCTTCAGCCCCCCAAGTAGCTGGGACTACAGGCATGCACCAGAACACCCAGCTAATTTTTCTATTTTTAGTAGAGACGGGGTCTCACTCTTGCTCAGGCTGGTCTCGAACTCCTGACCTCAAGTGATCCTCCTGCCTCGGCCTCCCAGAGTGCTAGGATTACAGGTGTGAGTCACTGCGCCTGGCCTGAGTGTTTGTTTATATGTACAATTCATTAGAGAAGACCTTCCTGAGCTCAGAAAATAGTTAGGTTCAGATCTTAAATTGTGAAGTTAACTAAAGCTTTCTTTATAGCAATTTTCAAAATTATACATCCAAAACTTAGTAAGGCTAATTCTAGGTAGGTTTTGTCATTTTCTTTCTTTCTTTTTTAACTAAATGAAACTCTGTCTTATATCAGCTTATATAAGGATTAAGCAGGGTATAAATATGTAAAATAATAACTAAAGTTTAAAAAATAATAATTGTGTTGTCCAAATGCCCATAGACAGAAGGATGGATAAACAAAATGTGGTAGTGGAAGATAATTCAGCTTAAAAAAGGAGGAAAATTCTGACAGGTGCTACCACATGGATGAGATTGAGGACATTATGCTAAGTGAAAGAAGCCAGTCACAAAAAGACAATATTGTATGACTTCACTTATGAATTGCCTAGAGTAGCCAAATCCATAGAAACAGAAAGTATAATGGTGGCTGCCAGGGGATGGGGGAAAATGGGGAGTTGTTTAATGGGTACAGAGTTTCAATTTTGCAAGATGAAAAAGTTCTGGAGATTGGTTGCACAACAATGCAAATATATTTAATATTACTGAACTATACAATTAAAAATGGTTAAAATGATAAATTCTGTTATGTATATTTTACCACAATTAACATTTTTTAATCAAAAAATAGGCTGGGTGTGGCAGTTCATGACTGTAATCCCAGCACGTGGAAAGGCCAAGGCAGGAGGCTCATTTGAGGCCAGCAGTTTGAGACCAGCCTGGGCAACATAGCGAGACCCCATCTCTAAAAAAAAAGAAAACAATTTAAAAATTAGCTGGACATGGTGGTGTGCACCTGTAGTCCCAGCTACTCAGGAAGCTGAGGCAGGAGGATCGCTTAAGCCCAGGAGTTCGAGGCTACAGTGAGCTATGATCATACCACTGCTCTCCATCCTGAGTGACAAAGTGAGACCCTGTCTCTAAATTAACTAATTAATTAATTAATTAATGCCTTGGAACACACCAATTCTTACTCAATAAAACCTTTTATAAAACACACTTCCCGGCCGGGTGTGGCTCACACCTGTAATCCTAGCACTCTGGGAGGCCGAAGTGGGAGGATCATTTGAGCTCAGGAGTTCGAGACCAGCCTGAGCAAGAGCGAGACCCCGTTTCTACTAAAAAAATAGAAAGAAATTAGCTGGACAGCTAAAATATATATATATATATATATAAAAAAATTAGCTGGGCATGGTGGCACATGCCTGTAGTCCCAGCTACTCAGGAGGCTGAGGCAGGAGGATCACTGGAGCCCAAGAGTCTGAGGTTGCTGTGAGCTAGGCTGGTGCCAGGACACTCTAGCCTGGGCAACAGACGAGACTCTGTCTGGAAAAAAAAAAAAAACACTTCCCATTCAACTTGTAGACTGCTGATATCTTGTCAATCATACTGTTGATTCTCTCTACTGTCAAGGCTTTCTGCTCCCCAACCACTTTCTTTTTTAATTGATGCATAATTATTGTGCATATTTATGGGGTATATGTGATATTTTGATAAGTGCATACTATGTGTGATGATCAAATCATGATAATTGGAATATCCATCACCTCAAACATTATCTTTTCTTTGTGTTGGGGACATTCCAAGTCTTCTCTTCTAGCTATTTTGAAATATACAATACATTGTTGCTAACTATAGTCACCCAGGTATCTATCGAATGCTAGGTCTTATTCCTTCCGTCTAACTGTATTTTTGTACCCATTAACCAATCTCTCTTCATCCCCCACCCATATACCCTTCCCATTCTCTGGTATCTACCATTCCACTCTCTGCCTCCATGACATCAACTATTTTAGCTCCCACATATGAGTGAGAACATGCAATATCTGTCTTTCTGTGCCTGGCTTATTTCACTTAACATAAAGACCTCCAATTCCATCCACGTTGCTGCAAATGACAGGATATCACTCTTTTTTATGGCTGAGTAGTATTCCATTATGTATATGTACCACATTTTCTTTATCCATTCATCCGTTGTTGGACACTTAGGTTGATTCCATATCTTGGCTATTGTTAATAATGCTGCAATAAACATGGGAGTACAGCTATCTTTTCCATGCACTGATATCCTTTCTTTTGGACATATACCCAGCAGTGGGACTGCTGGATCATATGGTATTTCTATTTTTAGTTTTTTGAGGAACCTCCATACTGTTTTCCATAATGTCTGTACTAATTTACATTCCCACCAGCAGTGTACAAGAGTTTCCCTTTCTCTGCATCCTCACTAGTATTTGTTATTTTTGTCTTTTTGACAATAGCCATTTTAACTGGGGTGAGATATCTCATCATGATTTTGATTTGCATTTCCCTGATGAGTAGTGATACTGAGCATTTTTTCATATGCCTGTTGGCCCTTTGTCAGATGGATAGTTTGCAAGTATTTTCTCCCATTCTGCAGGTTGTCTCTTCACTCTGTTGATTGTTTCCTTTACTGTGCAGAAGCTTTTTAGCTTGATATAATCCCATTTGTCTATTTTTGCTTTTGTTGTCTATGCTTTTGAGGTCTTACCCAAAAGATGTTTGCCCAAACCAATGTCCCAAAGAATTTTCCCAATGTTTTCTTCCAGTAGTTTCATAGTTTCAGATCTTGTATTTAAGTCTTTAATCTATTTTGATTTGATTTTTTATATGGTAAGAGATAGAGGTTTAATTTTATTCTTCTGCATATGGATACCTAGTTTTCCCAGCACCATTTATTGAAGAGACTCTTCTTTCCCCAATGTATGTTCTTAGCATCTTTGTTGAAAATCGGTTGGCTATAAATACCCGGATTATTTCTGGGTTCTCTATTCTGTTCTATTGGTCTATGTGTCTGTTTTTATACCGATACCATGCTGTTTGGATTACTATAGCTTTGTACTATAGTTTGAAGTCAGGTAGTATGATGCCTCCAGCTTTCTTCTTTTTGCTCAGGATTGCTTTGGCTATTCAGGTCTTTTGTGGGTCCATACAAATTTGAGGATTGTTTGTTCTAATTCTGTGAAGAATGTCATTGGTATTTTTACAGGGATTTCATTGAATCTGTAGATCGCTTTGGGTAGTATGGTCATTTTAGCAATATTAATTCTTCTGATCCATTAGCATGGGATGTCTTTCCACTTTTTTGGCATGTCTTCTAATTTCTTTCATCATTTTATAGTTTTCATTTTAGAGATCTTTTGCTTCTTCGGTTAAATTTATTCCTAGGCATTTTTTGTAGCTATTGCCAATGGGACTGCTTTCTTGATTTCTTTTTCAGATTGTTTGCTATTGGCATATAGAAACACTACTGATTTTTGTATGTTGATTTAGTATCCTGCAAATTTACTGAATTTGTTTATCAGTTCTGACAGTTTTTTGGTGGAGCCTTTAGGTTTTTCTAAATTCAAGACCATGTCATCTGCAAACAAGGACAATTTGGCTTCTTCCTTTCCAATTGTGATGCCTTTTATTTCCTTCTCTTGCATAATTGCTCTAGATAGGACTTCCAGTATTATATTGAATAACAGTGGTAAAAGTGGGCGGGCAGTCTTGTCTTGTTTCAGATCTTAGAAAAAAGGCTTTCAAATTTTCCCCATTCAGTATGACATTAGCTGTGGGTTTGTCATATATGGCCCTTATTATTTTGAGGTATGTTCCTTCTATACCCAGTTTGTTGAGAGTTTTTATCATGAAGTGATATTGAATTTTATCCAATGCTCTTTCAACATCTTTTGAAATGATTATATGGTTTTTGTCCTTGATTCTGTTAATGTGATGTATAACTTTTTTTTTTGAGACAAGGTCTCACTATGTTGCCCAAACTGGTCTGGAACTCCCGGGCTCAAGCGATCCTCCCACCTCAGCCTCCCAAGTAGCTGGGACTACAGGCATGCACCACCACGCCTGGCATATCGTGTTTATTGATTTGTGTATGTCCAACCACTTTCTTGGTCACCCTCGAACAAGTATCCTCTGGGAAGTGCTGGCAAAATGTGATCCTCAGACCATTAGTGATGCCTGGGGTCCACACCAAGTTTGGGGATCTCAGAGGAAAAATAAAACAATTATGTCAATGTACATTTAATAAATTTGAAATGTAAGGTAAATTTTGATTTTTACAAAAACTTCATTGTGTCCTCAATTATCATCACAATCCTAACGTTTGTGCATTCACCATGAAGATTAGATTAGTCAGTTCCTTTTGCTAATATTCAGTTGCTAGGGTGCATTTGATCTCAACTAATATATTTTATATCATTTGCATACTATTATTTACATTTGTCCAGTTGCATTTTTGTTGCAACCATAGTGCTTCATTATATTCCCAATTTGTAAAAATGGATCAACAGTGCATTGAAGTATACAAGCAGTTAAGAAAAAGTTATCTAAATCCTGCAATGCAGAATAACTTCACAAATGTAAATAAGTATATAAGAAGTGTGAATACAAAGCATGACTCTGTATTAGTGGGACAAAAGAATCTGTAACAATGATGGGCAAACAAAAAAGAATAGGAATGAGAAATACAATAATTATATAAAAATTAGATGTTATCTCTAGACCCCTGTGCTTTGCCTATTATGAAACTGTCAAATAGTGGCAGGAAGCCACTGACACCTTTGAATCCTTTTCAAAAACAAAGAACAATGACCTCTCTGGTGAACCAAGAGATTTTCCAGAATAAGCTAAAAATTGTGCTTTCCAGGATGCTAAAGGTTCAAGTTGTACCACTGCCAAGAATTTTGTAAAATCACTCACAAAGTTAATAAAAATGTTGTCATAGGAAGGAAAATGGAACAGCCTGTTGGCAAAAATTCTCTTATCAAATGATGGTATTGTACATCACCTAATATCAATGGCATTCTGTACAAACAAGTACTTATTATGGTGTTTATGTGAATAGATACTTCGTGTTACAGCCACAGTACATTTGCTCTTGGCATATGTAATGAGCATATACATGAGTAAGAAGGGCTCGATGTTTTCTTTTGTTGATCTCTGAATAGCCAGGTTACAAACGTGATTTTTTTATTTGAGCAAATATTATTATGGGAGCCAATACTGGGGTATAGCACCAGCTATGCAAGCAACAATGCAGGACTTTGCTAGGTGAGTTAGATTGGTGGTGAGTGACAGAAAAATAATTGTAACTGCCTTAAGCCATAGAGCATTTATTGGCTCACACAACTTAATTCAAATACTCAAGCAATATCATCACAACTGGTTTTATCTCCATCTCTCCTCTCCGCATTTCTGCCATGTCAGCTTCATTTTCAGGCTCCACGGAGTGCCTCCCAGCTGTTTCAATCGCATATGCTCTCAAGTTGAAGTCCAACATGCCACTCTTTCAATAGCTCCAAATTAAAGTCTTCTTTAATTTATTGGCTAAGTCTAACTGGGTCACATGTCCACCCATGAATCAGTTTCTGTGGCCAAGGGAATGCAATAGTTTCACTGACCAGACCTAAGTCACCATCCATCCTTGGAGCTGGGGATGAATTCAACTCTCTCCAAAGCCCAGAGTCTGATATGCAAGAATGGCTGGTCTTCCAAAGGAAAATCAGAGAATTATACCAAGAAAAGGTTAATGAATGATGGAGACAGGGGAGATAATAGATGCCAACTATAGTGTGTGAGTAAAATGACAGTTTTTTCACACTCCTTTCTTCACTCAGGACAGCTGGATGTCAGCAATATGCTTCTTGATTCGGTGTGGAAGTAATCTGACTAAACTGCCACCACTCAGAGTGTGTTTCTTCAGTATGCTGTGAAAAGTCATAGGCAGCATGTGTAAGATGGCTTTTCCATGCTGGAGTACATTAAACCAAGAAAAAGATGTTAACACAAGAATGACACTGATAATGCCAGTAAAGACCACTTCTACATATTCCAGTGCTTGCTAAAGTGCAATTGATTGATGCATTTATTAATATTTTTATTTCTTTTTTGATACACTATATTTGTATATATTTATGGAGTACATGTGACATTTTGTTATATGCATAGAATGTATAATGATCAAGTCAGGGTATTTAGGGTTTCCATCACCCAAGTATATATCATTTCTATATGTGGGGTATAATTCAAGTCCTCTCTTCCAGTTATTTTGAAATATACAGTACACTGTGGTTATAATAACTATAGTCACCCTACTTTGCTATCAAACATTAGAAGTTACTCCTTCTATCTAACTGTTTGTACCCCTTAACTAATTTCTCTTCATCCTCCATCCATATACTCTTCTCATCCTCTGGTATCTACCATTCCACTCTCTACCTCCATGACATCAACTATTTTAGCTCCCACATATGAGTGAGAACATATAATATTTGTCTTTCTGTGCCTGGCTTATTTCACTTAACATAATGACCTCCAATTCCATCCATGTTGCTGTAAATGACAAGATTTCATTCTTTTTATGGCTGAATAGTATTCCATTGTGTATACATACCACATTTTCTTTATCCATTCATCCATCGTTGGACACTTAGGTTGATTCCACATCTTGGCTATTGTGAATACTGCTGGAATAAACATGGGAGTATAGGTGCAGGTATCCCTTTGATATACCAATTTCTTTTCCTTTAGATAAATACCCAGTAGTGGGATTGCATTTAATACATTGGATAGGCTGAATTTATCACTTGAGATCCAAAATACTGTGATTTCTAATGTTCAGCATAAAACACTGGTCATAAATATTTTTAAAGAATATCAGGCTGAGGTGCAAATGGCTTAATCACCAGGAGTTTGACCTTCTTTCAATCTTTGGTGAGTCTGTTCATTTGATGGAGAAAGAAACCACTGCTGTAATTGGGACTGTATTTTGAAATCACACCCACTTCTAGTTAAACAAGGCAAGTTGACCTCATATATATATATATATATATAGATATATATATATATATAATCTTGGGCCCCTCTTCAAACCCGACTAAAAAGAATGAAAGGTGGCCAGGCACAGTGGCTCACACCTGTAATCCTAGCACTCTGGGAGGCCGAGGTGGGAGGATTGCTTGAGCTGAACAGTTTGAGAAGAGCCTGAACAAGAGTGAGACCCTGTCTATAACAAAATTTTTTAAAAATTTAAAAAAAATAAAGACTGAAAGGAAAATTTTTAAGACATAAGCTCATAAGCAAACAGAAAGCCCCCCAAAAATGACAATGGATGAGATATGATAAGAAAATTGTGAAAGCTGGAAAGTGGACGGCCAAGTGGCAAACGACATAATGAAGCAGGATAAGCTAAGTGCCTGCAAGGTGGGAAGCCAATACGAAGCAAAATGATTTACGTCACCAAGCCTCAGAAAGGCATAAGAATTAGGGGGAGAGAGCCCTCTGAAAGTCAGGGTGCAGGGTGGAGCCAAATATAGAATTGGTGAAAATCCTTTTAAAGGAACAGCTAGACTCCAGATCTTTCTCCTACCCCCACATAGCCCTAAATATAAAATGAATGTGTGCAAAAAATTCACTTAATTCATTAATGAAGAAACCTGCAGCATAGCAAAGCTGATTCAAAGATCACTCGAGAAACTGAAATTTATATATTCAGGCAGGAAAAACATGCTGAAATAAGTTTAAGTTAGCAACAAAACTCTTAACATCCTACAGGACAATAAAACCATAACCTTTGGGATTATCCTTTCTCCTAGACATCTCTTTGGGGCAAAAGTCTACAAGTTAATATGTAAGTTTACGGTATATGAACCCTAATTAATAGAAAGTAATGTGTCAGACAAAGGAACATTCTCCTAGAGGATGAAATAACCCTTGGGCAGGCCTGTTGGACAATACTGCCATATGACATTAAAAGGACATTCAGTCATCCTTTTGCCTTATTTATATGTTTTGGATAATTTTTTTCTTAATAAGATAAATAAACATCTCTTTGAAAGTTATTTTATTTTATTTTATTTTTTTGTAGCTTGCAGCTGGACACAATCACAACTAATAAGTCTTCTCTGTTGCAGGGAACATGGCTCCCGAGAGCTACTGAATTTCAAATTGTACAATTCCCACCACAAGTAAGGGATTGATTTAGGCTCTTTGTAATCATGAATTAGAATAGTAAAGCCATATTAATACAGGTAGTAAGCTGTGTGGGAATAGATGGTTTTCATTTTCAACCACAGCCTCCGAAATGGGTTTCAGAGCCTATTTTGGTGATTAAAAGCTAAACATTGACTTTCTCTTTGCATTCCTACTGTAATAGTCTTTAAAATCTTCAGGGCAATGGATGCCTCTGGCTTAATATGGTAAGGTTTACTTTTAGGAAGTACCAACATAAAAGCACATTAACATCCCTCTGGATGTTTTCTTTCTACATAAATATGGTCAAGCCTCTGGAATTTTTAAAAACAAACCTCTCCAGGTAACTTGAGGGCTTGTCTTAGTCCATTCAGGCTACTACAACAAAATACCATAAACTGGATGGCTCATAAACAACAGAAATTTATTTCTCATAGTTCTGAAGACTGGAAGTCCAAGATCAAGGCACCAGCAGATTCAGTGTCTGGTGAGGGCCTGTTCTTCATACAGTCTACCTTCTAGCTTTGTCCTCATGTGGCGGAAGGGGCGAGAGAGCTCTCTGGGGCCTCTTTTATAAGAGGAGAGTTCCACCCTCATGATCTAATTACCTTTCAAAGGCCCCACCTCCTAATACAATTAGCTTGGGGGTTGGGATTTCAACATAGGAATTTTGGGGAACACAAACATTTGGTCTATAGATGGGCTCATGGGGCATTCATCGTTTTTCAGTTATTTCCACTGTGTTTGGCTTCTCTTCCTGCTCAGATACCTGCTCCTGGAGCACAGGAAGGGGCCTTACCATCTCTGCATCCCAGCAGCTCCTGTGCATGGCAAATGCACACTGCTTGAAAAATCACATTAACAAAGCAGACAGGGGAGAGCAAAAAACAAATGAACAAAAACTCAAAGCAAATAAAAGCAACAACAACCTCCAAGCTTTTTGAATCGAAGCCCACAGGTGCTGTTGATACTCTTTCCTCTGTTCCTTGCAATCTGTCTCCTGTCTGTTCCATTCCAGTACTGTTGCTAACAGCATGGATGACATCATAACTACTAACTTAATGGTCATTTCTTATTCCCAATCTTGCTTGATCTCTCCTAGCCCATTTACAATTGAGAAGGAATTATCAGACAGAATGAAAGATAATCTGGAAAGCACAGCATCATGGAAGTCTACAGAAGAATTTTAAGAAGGAGGGAGTGATCAACATCGTCAAATATAATACCATAGAAAGATAAGGACCCAAAATTATCTCATACGTTTTGGCAAGTAAAGGGTCATTTGTTTGCGGAGAGCCTGCAGCCACTTGGGATTCAACACTTCCCCAGTGTTCTCCTTCTACTGTAGTTTTCCACCATTCAACCATGTGTTGTCATTGACTCCAAGTTCAATCGGAGGCCCGCTTTCCTCAAATCAAGGATGATGGCTGACCTTATTGATTTTTTGCTAATTTCAAGAAGTCTATACTAACAGAACCTTGCTTCAAGTTGTAGTTAGGGTTGTTCTTGTTTTGTTTTTTTCATCCACTCTTCACTTTGTTTGTTTGTGGGTTTTTTTTGCCATTTAGAATATCATAAAGCACTCTTCACTTTCTATACAGCATTGCCTTTTTCAAAGACCCCCATAAAGACTACCAGGGCCACCCTTTGATGACACAAAGCTGGGTTTATTAAACTTGCTGAGTAAGGGAGAAGCCTGAGTTCACAAAGTCTCAGTAGCAACTTAAAAGAAGGAAGTTAGAGAGCTGGGCTCAAATGCTTCTAAGGCTGGGCAGGGCAGGGAATAAACATGTGTCAGAATTTGTAAACCGTGCAAGTTGCTGAACCTCAGAACACATGGGTCAAACCGGTTGGTGCTGAAACAATTTGGGCTTAAGCAGTTTTTGTTGCAAGTTTGTGGTCTGCCTTTCTGGGACAGAGGGTCATGTTATCCATTATAGGAAATTATGCTATAAACGGTGTTCTAATATGACATTGAAAAGACATGCAGCCATCATTTTGCCTATTTCTAAGTTTTGCATATTTTTTTCTTAACAAAAGTAAGAGCTACGCAAAAGAGTTCTGGGAGCAACATGATATGGTGCATGATATGGACAAATAGATTTTACGTGTACATCCAACTCAGCACCACTGGGGACACAGTGCTGGGTTGAGAAGGATTTTCAGGACCTCTCTGGGGTTTTAAAGAAGAATCCCATGATCTATTACAACATCCTTTTCGGGTGCTTCCTATTCTGTAGAAATCGGAAAGCTAAAGACTACATCTTCTAGATTTCCCCAGAAACTTGGGTTTCAGGTATGCTTTAAGTTCTGCCAATTATGTCCTCAAGCCAGCAGGACCATGGCCTGAGCTGCCCTGGCTGTGCCCTCTGGAGCATGGCTGTGCCTGTCTTCCTTGAACTCTGTGAGCCAAACCAAGACCCTGCCATGAAATCCCCTTTGTTACGTAAGTGAATCCCAGCTGAGCTTCCGCCACTTGCAATTAAGGGTCCTGAGTGATATATCTATTTGCACATAAAATTTTGCATGTAATTTCAGGCCATCAAAAAACACGTCCACAAATCCCAGATTAAACAGCCCTACTTTAAAGACTTAATTATTGGCCGGGCATGGTGGCTCACGCCTGTAATCCTAGCACTCTGGGAGGCCGAGGTGGGAGGATCGCTCAAGGTCAGGAGTTCGAAACCAGCCTGGGCAAGAGCAAGACCCCGTCTCTACTAAAAATAGAAAGAAATTAAATGGCCAACTAAAAATATATAGAAAAAAAATTAGCCGGGCATGGTGGCGCATGCCTGTAGTCCCAGCTACTCGGGAGGCTGAGGCAGGAGGATCGCTTGAGCCCAGGAGTTTGAGAGGTTGCTGTGAGCTAGGCTGACGCCACGGCACTCTACTCAGGGTCACAAGTGAGACTCTGTCTCAAAAAAACAAAGAAAGACTTAAGTATTTATCATTTTACTCTGGGTGTGTCTCCATAATACTGAAATCTACTAGAAAGTTTATAAAATCCCTTTTCATACACCTATAGTCAAATGCTTATAAATAATACCTTTGGAAGTTCCAGAAAAAAAATACTATTTTTTCCTCCATTTGCTCACCATAGTACCTAAAATGAAGTCCTGAGAATATATCTCTCAGTGTTAAACAATGACATCTTATTTATCCTTTTTTCTTTCAACAAATAGGTACTACATCCCTACTACAGTGGGCACTGAACTACATGAAGAAGACAGATATGATTCATGCCCCATGGAACTTTAAGTCAAGTGGGTGAAAAAGACAAGTAAGCAGGGGGTCTCTTACATAAATGCCCCTGAGGTGCCATTATCAGTTATTGAATTATATAAGAAATTGATTTACAAAATGTTCAGTCAGTTTGGCATTATCTACTAAAGCCAATCATATGTCATACCTTGACCCAACAATCCCACTGCTAGATATAGACCCAAGGAAAATGGTGCGTATGTCTTCCCAAAGACTTATACAAGAATATTTAAAGCAACTCTATTGGTAAGAGCTAAAAACCAGAAGCAACTCAAAATATTCATCAACAGGACAACAGATGAGCAAAGCATAGTATATCCATATAAATAGAAAACTACACAGCAATAAAAAAGAACAAATTCCTGTTGTACCCAACCACGTGGATGAATCCCAGCCATAATGATAAGTGGGAGAAGCGAGCCACTAAGCCAGCCACACTGCATGATTCCATTGAAATGAAGTTCAACAATGTGTAAAACTTATAGTGATAGAACTCAAGAGAGTGGCCTCCCACTCCCTCTGGGTTGGGGAGTGGTATGTACTGGGAAGGAAGCATGAGGGAACATTCTAGGTTGCTGTAAATCTTCCATATCTGAGTGAGCTTTACATATGTAAAAATTCATTGACCTGTATACATAAGTTGGAGCATTTTAAGGCACTTGACAGTTGCTTTGGGTACTTATTGTGGCATAACAAACCACCCCAAGACTTAGTGGCTTAAAGCAATGACAACCATTTATTATCACTCACGATTCTGTGGGTTGGTTGGGCAGCTCATCCTCTAGAGGGTTCAGTCAGATGGTGGCTGGAGTTAGAGTCATTGGAGGCTCATCTGGGATGCTCAAATTCAGACTAAGGCCCTCTAGGTAGTACTTTACCAACTCACACTATGGCTCTAACCTAGCTGAACCTGGTGATCCTACAGTTTAACTCCCAAATTCACTTTGGTGTTTTAGTAAAAGCTGTCCTTCTTGCCTCAACTGTGGGCCTCACTCCTTCTCCATGTGGTCCCAGGACCTCTTCTCACCACATGGCCTCTCCAGGAGGGTGGCAACTTGTGGCAGCCACATAAAGCATGCCACTCAGACCCCCCTTCCAGAGAAAACCTGCTGCAGGGAGTGTAGTTCGTGGACAGCCTCCAGGTGTTGCATCTTCAGAATCCACTACAGCCTTCACACTGAGGCCATGTTCTCCCTGGGCGTTTCCCAGCCAATGATTGAGCACAGCAGGGGCACTAGATCTGGGCCATCCCTGCCCATCAAGGGACTTCTCTAGGCTGGGCGTGGTGGCTCACGCCTGTAATCCTAGTACTCTCAGAAGCCGAGGCGGGAGGATCGTTTGAGCTCAGGAGTTCGAGACCAGCCTGACCAGGAGTGAGACCCCATCTCTACTAAAAATAGAAAGAAATTAGCTAGACAACTAAAAATATATAGAAAAAATTAGTCAGGCTTGGTGGCGCATGCCTGTAGTTCCAGCTACTCGGGAGGCTGAGGCAGGAGGATCATTTGAGCCCAGGAGTTTGAGGTTGCTGTGAGCTAGGCTGACGCCACGGCACTCTAGCCTGGGCAATAGTGTGAGACTCTGTCTCAAAAAAGAAAAAGTAAGGGACTTCTCTAATGAGCAGTCTTTTCTCTGGGGTTCCCCATCAGCCTGGCCAAGAACTTCCCAGAACTGCCTGCTTCCTACCCGTCCCTCCTTCCTTCCCTCTCTCCTTTTACAAGTGCCAGACCCGCACCACAATCTGAAGGCTTTCCCAGGCTCCT
This sequence comes from Cheirogaleus medius, assembly GCA_008086735.1. Classification (NCBI taxonomy): domain Eukaryota; kingdom Metazoa; phylum Chordata; class Mammalia; order Primates; family Cheirogaleidae; genus Cheirogaleus; species Cheirogaleus medius. The sequence goes on from VBSM01003185.1 coordinate 7,852,473, forward strand.
CCTGCTAAGTCCCCATTTATCCTTTACTGGCATTGCCCCTAGTAAATCTTTTGCACATACAATTCAGTCTTGGTGTTTGCTTCATGGAGGAAACTGACGGGGCTCCCCAAAACAGGTGTTCTAAGAGAAAAGAAGCAGAACCTACCAGTACTCTTAAAGCCAGGCCCACAACCAACCCAAGGCCACTTCTGCCACATTCTGTTGTTTAACTCAAGTCACAGGCCAGCCTGCTGACTCAACATGGGAGGAGACTACCAGAGCATGAATACTGAGGCCATCTTTGGAAAGCAGCTACTACAACACTATGTATGTTATACCTCAATTTAAAAAGTTCTTCTAGGCTGGGCGTGGTGGCTCACGCCTGTAATCCTAGCACTCTGGGAGGCCGAGGTGGGCGGATCATTTGAGCTCAGGAGTTCGAAACCAGCCTGAGCAAGAGCGAGACCCCATCTCCACTATAAACAGAAAGAAATTAATTGGCCAACTAAAATATAGAAAAAATTAGCCGGGCATGGTGGCGCGTGCCTGTAGTCCCAGCTACTCGGGAGGCTGAGGCAGAAGGATCGCTTGAGCCCAGGAGTTTGAGATTGCTGTGAGCGAGGCTGACGCCATGGCACTCTAGCCCTGGCAACAGAGTGAAACTCAGTCTCAAAATAAATAAATAAATAAATAAATAAATAAAAAGTTCTTCTAAAAAATCCTGCCATTTGGATAGGCCTTGGACTCTGGAGCTGGAGATGAGGAGTGTACTGTGGAGGTCAGACATCACAGAGGGACATCACTTGAGGACACCATCTGTGTTCCTGCCATGTGGCAGCAATGAAAGAGAGACATTTGCAAGTGCCACTGCTCATACTTGGCTTTGCCTGTGGACTTAACTGTGAACTACATGGACTTCAGTAACAGGAGCCTTTCAGCTGTCAGCTCAGCCTCATACACACTCTAGTGACTGAGGCAGCACACAGCCAAGGATAAGTTAAGACAAGCACTAGCTGATTTTGGCTGATTTTGACTGATTTGGGCTGATTTTGACTGATTTGGGCTGATTTCACCTGTGTGCTCTTGTTATGACATTTTTTCAGTTTAATCATTATTTCAGTTTAATATAAACAGTAATCTGATCTAATTAAGTAATTACACAGCATCAGATTTGGCAGGTAGAAAACTCAAACACACCATTGTGCTTTCTTTTAAACTTTTGGAGAGCGAATAAGACTCAAAGGAGACAATAATTTTTTTTCATATATATTATGCCTTTGCCAACAAACGCCTGAGTCAAAGGACCAAGGAAAAGCTAAAACAGAAAATAAAAATAAAAGTTGAGGCAGGAAGGACAGCTTTTACTAAAACACCAAAGTGAATTTGGGAGTTAAACCACAGGATCACCAGGTTCAGATAGGTTAGAGCCACAGTGTGAGTTGGTAAAGTACTACCTCAAGGGCGTTAGTTTGAAGCAGAATCTTTTGTACTGAAGGTTATCTGGGCAGATGTTTTCTTGGATGGGATGGGGATGGAAGGGGCTCTTATTTTTTAAGTTGAAGTGTAATCGACATAAGACATATAGATCTTAAGTATACCATTCAATGGATCTCGATAATTATGTACTGGTGTAACCACTACCTAAATCAAAATGTGGAATATTTCGTTCATCCCAGAGGTCCCTTTTGCCTCTTTCCAGTCAATCCCCAAGTACCTACCCCCCAAATCCCCTCCAACAATTTTCTGATTTGTACCACTATAGATCAGTTTTGCTTGTTCTAGAATTTCACTTACATGAAATCTGACAGAATGGCTTCTTTCATTCAACATGATGTTTTTGAGACTCATCCATGTTGTTCGTTGCATGTATCCTGTTTATTTTCTTTTTATTACTCAGTAGTAATCCATCGTATAAATATATGCCATTTGATTATCCATTCTCCTGCCAGTGGATATTTGAAGTGGTTCCAGTATGGGGCTCTTAATGAAGAAAGTTGCTAATAACCATTTTTGCACAGTTTTTTGTGGACAAATGTTTTCGTGACTCATGAGAAAATACCTAGGCATGGGATTCGTGGGTCCTAGGGTAGATGTATGTTTAACTTCATAAGGAGCTGACAAAAAGTTCTCCAAAGTTGTGCCATTTTATACTCCTACCGGCAGTTCAAGAAAATTCCAGTTGCTCCACATCCTTGCCAATAGTTTTTTAATTTTAGTCACCATAGTGATATCTCAATTGGGATTTAATTCCATTTTCATGATGACTAATGATGTTGAGCACTTTTACGTGTGCATACTGGACCTTCCTATATCTTCTTTTGTGAAGTGTCTGTTTTTTAAGCCTTCTAGCTACCTTTTTTACAGCTTGCTTTAATTTCCCTTAAAGAAGCGGTTATCCAAGTTTGCTTTCTGAAACAGTTCCGTGATAAAAACAGATCAATTCAAGCAGTACATTTAGCCAAAATAGCTTTTTATGCTGGTCTAGTTTCACGGTTAAAAAAGCAAATACCCTTGCTCAAATAAATTGATATGACCTTCCCAAAGTAAAACGCTGACTTTAGTGCTTTATTTCCAACTTTCGGGTATATATGTACTCTAAATAAACAGTTTTACCACAAGCATGACAGCTGGAGACTATGGTCTATAATAAATAATGTTTTTTAAAAGCAAATGTATTTGCTTTTAAATGAACTCTGGCCTGAGTGAACATTGCAAATCATAAGTATTTGTATTCTAAGAAAATGAGGCTGAGGCCACAAGCATATATATATTAATCAATGAGTCTTAAAATGCTTTAGAATGGTTGGCATGAAATGAACTCTAGGATCTCATTAAAGGATGAATGAGAAAACTTCATTTTCACTCACTATAAAGTGTTTCAGTAAAGAATCAAAAGCTTACAGAAAGGAAGTCTTGGGTTTCAGAGGTAGGTTTACAGCAATTCATCTAACTTTAATGTTGGATATCACTGGTGACACCAGACTCGTCTTTGTACTTAAGGATTAATCAGTTTGAATGCTTGATCAATCTGCCTTTGCCAGTGAAGACTTATTAAATGGTATTTTTATATACTGTAAGGAACTTGATATTACTGAATGTAATTATAAATGCGATGCTAGGGTGAAGTACAATGGTCATAGGGTATGCCTCATTCCACTTAAACTTCACTGAAAAAATCTTTTTTCTTCTTGTATATCTATTACATCATGCTCACATTACAACATTTCACAGTCTTCTGATTTTTGCCTACTATTCTTATATTTGGACTTTTAATCTCTGTGCTTATAAGTACTGATGCCAATTTGTTCCTGTTTCATAGTGGCAACTTGCTTTATCTGGATGAGTTTAGTCATATTATACTGAGTTACCTAGACTAGTGCTCCTCAAACCTTGACATGCATAGTAATCACCTGGAGATCTTGGCAAACTGCAAATTCTGATTCAGTAGGTCTGGGTGGAGCCCAGCATTCTGCATTTCTAACAAGCTCCCAAGAGATGCCCATTCTGCTCAGCCAAGGATCCCACTTTAGTAGTAAGGGACTACAGAGCAATCATTGTCACCATTCTAAAATTCTGATGTAATTTACCATGACAAATTTTTATTGATATGTAATAATTTAGGGGGTACATGTGATACTTTGATACATGCATGCAATGTGTAATGATCAAATCATTACATCAAATCATATTTGGGGCCGGGCGCAGTGGCTCATGCCTGTAATCCTAGCATTCTGGGAGGCCAAGGCGGATGGACTGTTTGAGCTCAGAAGTTCCAGACTAGCCTGAGCAAGAGCGAGACCCCGTCTCTACCAAAAATAGAAAAAATTAGCCGGGCGTGGTGGCATATGCCTGTAGTCCCAGCTACTCGGGAGGCTGAGGCAGGAGGATCACTTGAGCCCAGGAGTTTGAGGTTGCTGTGAGCTAGGCTGACATCACAGCACTCTAGCCGGGGCAACAGAGTGAGACTCTGTCTCAAAAAAAAACCAAACAGAAAAAAAAAAATCATATTTGGGCTATCCACCACCTCAGACATTTAGCATTTCTTTGTGTCGGGCACATTTCAAAGCTTCTCTTCTTGTTACTTTGAAAAATACAATAAATTATCATTAACTATAGTCACCCTACTGTACTATCAAACACTAGAACTTCCTCCTCCTATCTAACTGCATTACAAATTTTAACTACACAGATACCACATTATGGCAGGTGATGTACTTTGCCTACCTAACTGCCATCTCTTACCCGCCATCCTCCACAAACCTGTTTGTTGATAGAACTCCCATTTTATTCAGGGCAGTAATCCAACATTAGCTATTCTGCTCTTCTTTGTAAAAAATCTACTTTCTCAGACCCTCTTGCATCTAACAGTGGCCATGTGACCCAACACTGGCCAACAAGGTAAAGGGAAGAAGACTCCTAGGAGGCTTCTGGAAAAGTTTTTATTTTCCTGCTAAAAGAGACTATGATGCAAGAAATGCTTTTTCCTCCTTCTAAATCAAATTAGAAGCACTTCACTGATGCTGGTGGGTTGTGTTAGCTTCCTAGGGCTGCCGTAACAAATTACCACAAATTTGGTGGCATAAAACAACAAAAATTTATTCTCTTGAAATTCTGGAAGCCAAAAGTCTGAAATCAATGTGTTGTCAGGGTTAGTTCCTCTCTCCTAGCTTCTTGTGGTTGCTGGAAATCCTTGGCATTCCTTGCCTTATAGATTCATCACTCCAATCACTGCCTCCAACTTCACATGACTTTCTTATCTATGTGTCTCTCTTTGTGTCTTCTCCTTTTCTGTCTTTTATAAGGATGCCTGTCATTGGATTTAGGGCCCATCCTAATCCAGGATGACCTCATCTTGAGATCTTTATCTTAATTACATTGACAAAGGGCCTTCTTCCAAATAAGGTCACATTTTGAGATTCCAGGCAGACATATCTTTGGGGGGATTCCATTCAGCCCACTACATAGGCCTAATCTGTCTTTTTGGAGGGAGACCCTCCTTGACCTCAGACCTGAAGCCTGGGGCTTGTGAAATCCAGGACTTTGGGAAAGGGCTTCTTTTTAGTCCACCATGGTCACTGTTCAAGCTCTTAATGTTCCTACAAAAGCAAGGGCTTCCCCTGGTAGATCCACTTTTTCATTGCCAACCTCAGCTTTGGGGAGCCTCGCAGTGGCTCCTGAGGCTGCCTCCACAATGGTCTGTACTCAAGTATCCCTGTGGCCTCCCTGTTAGAAAAGGAGAAAGTCCCTACCACACTACTTCCCCTTACCCCTTGGTCTTCCCGGCAGGTCTGGTTACATGATTTGTGAGACCCGGTGCAAAATGAAAATACAGAGCCCCTTGGTCAAAAATTATGAAGAATTTGGCCAAGCACAGTGGCTCATGCCTATAATCTCAGTACTTTAGGAGGCCAAGGCGGGAGGATCATTGGAGACCAGGAGTTCGAGACCAGCCTGAGCAACATAATGAGACCCCTTCTCTACAAAAAATAAGAAAAATTAGCCAGGCATGGTGGCACATGCCTGTAGTCCCAGCTGCTCTGGAGGC
>VBSM01003185.1:7859323-7893650 GCA_008086735.1 Cheirogaleus medius
ATAAAAAAAAAATCAATAAAAAAAAAAAGAAAAATACCTGATTTCTCTAGTGACTCAATGTATATTAAACTAAAGCAGTAGCACGTGTCTGTAGTTCCAGCTACTCAGGAGGCTGAGGCAGGATCGCTTGAGTCCAGGAATTCAAGGCCAGCCTGGGCAACACAGAGAGATCCCATTGCTAAAAAAATTAAAAAATGTATGTTCAAACTATTTATTCCAACATTCATTATCCAACAAAACTGCCAACTACCAGACTCTAGAGATATAAATACAAGAAAGATATAGTTCCCACCTTTGTGGATCTTAGAGTCTACAAAAAAGGAGATGGGCATGTTAACAAATGGGTATTGAAGTTATTTAGGCGCAAAATTAAAAAATCTGTATGTGGTTCTATAGGATCCACAGAAGGGAATGTTTAATTCTATTCAAAGGGGAAGGAGGGCTTCCTTGAGAAGGTAAACCTTGTTCTGTCTTGAAAGATGTTCAAAAATCAATGGTGGGAGGCCGGGTGCGGTGGCTCACGCCTGTAATCCTAGCACTCTGGGAGGCCAAGGCGGGCGGATCGTTTGAGCTCAGGAGTTCGAGACCAGCCTGAGCAAGAGCGAGACCCCATCACTACTAAATATAGAAAGAAATTAGCTGGACAACTTAAAATATACAGAAGAAAAAAAATTAGCCAGGCATGGTGGTGCATGCCTGTAGTCCCAGCTACTCGGGAGGCTGAGGCAGGAGGATTGCTTGAGCCCAGGAGTTGGAGGTTGCTGTGAGGTAGGCTGACACACGGCACTCTAGCCCGGGCAACAGAGTGAGACTCTGTCTCAAAAAAAAAAAAATCAATGGTGGGTTAGTCTGTGGGACTTAGGGTGGGGGACTATATTCCAGTTGAAGCAGTAGAAGCAATGATATAGGGTGTGAAATAGCAGGGTACCTTCAGATAACCACAGAAAGTGCAATGTGCCTGCTATCTGTGGTTTTGAGGTGAGGGGAAGGAGTATAGTGAGATAATGTGTGGCAGGTAGTCACATGTCAGAACTAAGGACTTTGAACTTTATTTCACAGGGATTTATAAGCCATGAACTAGTCATTTCTATTTATTTCCTAGCCTAGACAATCCTAATTCAGAGCAGCTATGATGGTCAATGATTACTGTGATAGATTATTTGCAAAAATTGGTTGACATCATTTTCCTCCTTGTATCCATGCCTTGGGTAGTTCCATTCACTCTGACTTTAGGCTTGGCCACATGACTTGCTTTGGACAATGAGACAATAACAAACATGACACTTGAAAAGTGCTTGCACATTGGGGTTGTTCCTGGGACCCATGCAGCCATCACCATGTGAATAAGGCCAGGATGGCCTGCCAGAGACATGTGACACAGTCACCCTCATCACCCAGCCAACAGTCAGCACCCACTCCACATATGTGAGTGATGCTTACTAGACCAATCATTTCTATTCATGCATACTCATTAGGGAAAATCAGAAAGGTCAAAAGAAGGAAACATGTCACCCATAATTATACTACCTAAGTACAAACATTATAAGCTTTCTAGTATCTTTATTTCCAATCTTTTTCTCTGCAAAGATTTGCTTTCTATATGGTTATAATCATTCTATACTTACAATTTTGCATCCTGCTTTTTAATTTGTATTAAAGAATATTTTCTTATATACTAGTCTTTAAATATACCATGTTTAATGACTGGATAGTAGTCCATCCAGTGAATGAGCTATAATTTCTTTGCTGTTGTTGGACAATTAGGTATATGGTACAATAAACCTTCATAAGCACAAAGGTCTTTCCAAATTTAGAATTATTTCCTTATTACATTTACATGAAGCAGAGTAATTAGATCAAAGGGTATGAATATCTTTTAGGACCAATACATAGTGACAACTTTCACAAAGGATTTCATATCAGTTTACACACCCACCAACATTAAGTACCCATTTCACCAAAGCCTCAAAGGCCCTATGGGTTTTTGTTGCTGTTGTTCATTTTGTTTTCTGTCTTTGTTAATTTGGGTGAGAAATGAATTCTAGTTTTCATTTAATTGTTTCTTCAATGATTAATAAGGATGAAGAGTTAGAAAGTCACATCTTCTCAGTGCTTATCAGAACATTAGGCTAGTTGATGTCTTAAAATAACTTTCTTCATATAATCCACACAATAGCTGCATCCAAATTTCTATATAGGAAGTGACTAAAAATAGCTATCTGTTTGAATCTGTGTTTGCACAGCAATTTACAAATTTTGAGAAAATGTCTGTTGTCCATATCTAAGAATGAGCCTATTCACATAAAGATTATTGGTGGGAGACCTAAACTCCCCCCAAGCTACCCCTTAGCATTGCCAGAAAATCCACACCACACTATTATTCCAATTTACAGATGAGTACCCTAAGCCTTGGAGGTTTTAAGAAACTTGCTCAAGAGTCCCATAGATGTATTAACATCAGAGAACGTAAGTAGACTATTGGGGCAGAGTGAATAAGGGTCCTCAGTTTACAGAACAAAAATCAAATGAAGTAGCAAGAATGATATAATGTCATAAAAGATCTTTCTGGTATATCTCAAATACAACCACTTCCCACATCTCTACTGCTACCACCCCATCCAAAGCATGGTCGCTCTTTCCTGGATTACCACAGTAATCTGCCAACTAGCTTCCCAATTCCATTCATACTCCTTCCCAGCCCATGTTCCATGTCTCCTAAAGATGATAGCAATCCTCTTTTTGCTTTTATTCATTTGGCAGAGAAGGAAACTTGCATAAGTGACTCTGGTCGGCCTCCTCTCACACCTTTTTAGTTCCTCCATACCTCCAAGGGAAAAAAAAAAGAACCATAAGCACATGAGCCCAGGCCAATCCATTCCCCACCTGTAGGGCTTGGGCCTTGCTCGTGCCTGGACGGGGAAAAGCAGCTTGACCATTGTTCCGGCCACCTGAATCGGTCTCCCTTGCTCTCCCTGCTCAATTTCCAGCCTGCCTGATAGAGGAAAAAAGCCTTCCTTTGGTTTGGTCATTCCATAAATCTTGAGTATCTGCTGTGGGACAGGCACCATGCTATGTATTAGTTACAGGAAAGTGAACAAGACATAAATGATTCTAGTATCTTGGCACATACATTCTAGCCAGGGATACTGGCAAAAGTAAATAAACAACTAAAGAGAAAATTCATGCAGTGTGATAAGCACTAGGATGAAAGCAGAGTGTTATATTAGCCTAGAAAGTAATGGGGATGGCGGCCAACTTAGATTGGGTGGTTCACAAAGGCCTCCCTGGGAAGATGACATTTAAGCCGACACTCAACACTCGAAGGAAGAGAAGGAGGGGTGGGGTTGAGGGTGTGGAGAGATTGAAAGAGAACAGTAAGTTCAAAGGCCCTGAGGTGGAACAAAAAAATGGGCAAGTTCAGTGAACTGAATTTTCTTGGTGCACAGTGAACAAGGGGAAGTTTGATATGAAAAGTGCCTGAGACATAAGCAGGGGTCTGATCATGTAAGGCCTTAGAGACCATTATGGTAGCAAGTATGGATTTCATTCAAGGTACAATGGAAAGAAATGTGAAGAGTTAATGAAAGGAAGAGAAGTAATCAAATGCCCCTTGATGTTTTGTGAGAAATGGATTGGAATGTTCATGGGTGGTGGTGGGAAGACCAAGTGGGAGACTATGGCTCTGGTAAGGTGAAAGATAATGCTGGTTAAGACTGGGCTGATGGCCATAAAGATGGAAGGAATTGGAAGGATCTAAAGATATACTTTATTGGTAGAATCAAGAGAAATTGTTTTTTAAAAATTCACCTTCACCAAATAGTAATAGCCTCGTTTGTTTCCTTAACAATAAAAACAATCATTAAATATCCCTAGATCGAAATGGCAAAAAAAAAAAAAAAAGATATGTAAAGAGTATTCTGGAAAGAAAAGGTAAGTTGTACTGCCATTTGTTATTTAAATTTAAAGAAATTATTCTGAAGGACTTAGATGAAACAGGCACTTATAATTAGATGACCAATAACTCACAAAATGTATAATCACTTTAAAAATAAACTTTTTAAAAAAGAAATTACTGACAGATTCAATGTAGACGGTAGAATCAAGGATGACTCCAAGGTTTCCAGATAAGTAATGAGTTGGTTGACATTGCCTTTTACTGAGATAAGAACAACTAACAGGGAATAAGGTAAAGGTTACACATAGGGACTAAAAACTCAATTCTGGACATGTTAAGTCTGAGATGGGCTTAGTCTTCTTGACTCTGGATAAGGTAAATGCAAGATGATTCTTTGTGAAAATAAATGTGACCTAGATTGCTACAACAACAAAGTAAGAACTAATAACAGAGGTGAAAAAAGAAGGAAATTTATAAAAGAACTTCCAAAGATAAAAGCACCTAGAACTATTGTGTTTCTTAGAGAATCTATATGAAACTTGCAAATAATAACACTATGAGGTAGGTATGGGATTATTGCTCTCTTATTATAGATGAGTAAACAAAGAGAGTAGAAATCCTAATAACTCATTTTAAAATACACAGCTAATAAGGGGAGAAGTTAGGATTACATAAATTGTAATGATTTATCGTAAACGTAGGAAAAGATTACCTTATTTTTCTGTGACTTTGTGTCAGACAGTAAGTTACTGTCTCCCAGTTCCAAACTGGTCCTCCTATGATCTGTTTGATGATGCCAGGGCGAGAGCTCTACAAACCTCTCTGCTTTGCCAGCTGCTCCCTGCTAGGCTCTGCCAGTAGGGGGAGCTAGATAGAGACTGTAAATCTGGAGAAGGGAAAAAGAGATTTGCTCCTCGCTCTCTGCTTCCCACACCCTGGCTGAGGCAGTTGCTTCCCCCGGGAAGGAAAAAATGGTGTGGCTGCTTTGGAAAAGAGCTTGGCGGTTTATTACAAAAGTTAAACATAAATTTATCATATGACCCAGCAATTCCACTCCTAGGCATGCACCCAAGAGAAATTAAAATATATCTACACCAAGACATGTATTTAAATGTTTATAGAAGCATTATTCATAATAACTGAAAATTGGAAATAACCCAAATGTCCACCAATTGGTGAATGGAAAGACCAAATGCAGTATTCTGAGGAAAGCTGCATATTAAATGATTGATTCTTTTGAGGGGTGGGGTTATCACTTTAAAAATAATCATTTGATTTTCTAACATTCACCAAAGATAACCAGTGAATTTTTCAGTGTTTTTTTTTGAGTAATCATGATGAATTCATTGATTGAAGCATATTTGCTGTGTTTAGTTTCTAGTCTTAATAGCTTTTAAATTAATGCATATCATTTAAAATATGGAAAAGAAGAAAAAACACTCATAATCATATGCCTCAAAGGTAATCACTGTTAACATTTTGGCTTGCTTCTTCCCAGTCTTTTTTTTTACTCATAGTTTTATTGAATAAGAACATACTAGATTCTGAACATTTTAGCATTTCTTCAACATATATGTGAACACCTACCACCTACACTAGGAAACAGCTAAAACAAAACAAAACAAAACAAAAACCAGTCTCTGGCCTTCCAGCAATTCAGAGTAGGGGTCCTGTTATCTTTTTTTTTTTCAGTTCACACAAAATTGTTTTCTTTTTAAAAATACTTTAAGACAGGGTCTCACTTTTGTCCAGGGTGGTTTCCTGGGCTCAAGCAGCCCTCCTTTTGAAGAAGGCTCGGTAGGGGTGGCTGGCAGGGTAGAAACCAAAGAAACCCAGGTCAGAGCTGCCGTGGGAGCAGCAGGTGGGGCCAGCAGGCTGTCTGGAGGAGACGGATTAGTGAATCCTAAAGGCAAACAAGTTGTTCTTGGAAGATGCCTTATCTTAACTTTACGATACCACACAGTCATTTTCCCATGAATCCTGTGCTCCAGGAGTCTGCAGTCTAGTAGGGAGGAAGATATGAATATAAAGAATTTTAATTCAAGGTAAAAAATAAGAGCCACAAATGGAAAATTCTACGGGAGTTAAGAGGAAGGAGAGATGATTTCTGCTGATCATGTCACCTCCCAAAATGCTGCCTTCCCAGGCTGAGTCATCTCTGCTAGGTGGCGTCTCTTAAGATGTCACTATGATTATTCAAAAAAGAAAAGAAGGACTCTAGGTCAGTTCTTCTCCTTGGCCTCTGGGGTGCTTTTAAAGATCTCATCTTGCACTGCAGACCACTTATATTAAAGTTTGGGGGAAGAACCTAAGCATCAGCATTTTGTTTATTCCTCAGGTGAAAGAAGACATAATCTTAAGTGTGTATGCACCTAACAACAGAATTTCAAATTGTGTGAAGCAAAACCTGAAAGAGCTGAAGGGAGAAATAAAACAAATCCACAATTATAGTTGGAGATATCAACACATAAAATCATAAAATCAGCAAAGCTACAGAAGACCTAAACAACACTATCAACCAACTTGCCCTGAATGATATTTACATAGAGTACTTTACCCAACAATGACAGAATATGCATGCTTTTCAAGCACACATGGAACATTTACCAAAATAGATCATATTCTGTGCTATAAACAAACCTTGGCAAATGTAAAATAATTGAAAGCAAAGTATATTCTCCAAACATAATGTAATTAGTATATAAAGATATTTGGAAAATGCTAATATTTTTAATTTAGTTGTTGAATACCTATATGTTTATATATTACTTTCCTTTTGGTATATTTTAAACATTTTACAATAAAAAGATAAAATAGGCCAGGCACGGTGACTCACGCCTGTAATTCTAGCACTCTGGGAGGCCGAGGTGAGCAGATCGCTCAAGGTCAGGAGTTCAAAACCAGCCTGAGCAAGAGCGAGACCCTGTCTCTACTAAAAATACAAAGAAATTAATTGGCCAAATAAAAATATATAGAAAAATTTAGCCAGGCATGGTGGTGCATGCCTGTAGTCCCAGCTACTCGGGAGGCTGAGGCAGGAGGATTGCTTGAGCCCAGGAGTTTGAAGTTTCTGTGAGCTAGGCTGATGCCACGGCACTCTAGCCTGGGCAACAGAGTGAGACTCTGTTTCAAAAAAAAAAAGATAAAATAAAACTTTAAAAAATTCCTCAAGTGATTCCAATGTGCCACCAAGGTTGAGAATCAACTATTATTGTATCCAAAGTCCTATGCTAAATGCTAGTGCTATAAAAAACCATAAATGCATGCCTGTATATGGAGGCATGTCACTTATTAATAACATGCTATTCTTGCATAAAGTATTTTTCCTTGTGCATTTCTGTCTGTTCAAGCAATTACAGATAAAGAGGTTGGTTAGTCATTTGAACTTATAACTGTTTGTACCTTATTAACTGCCCACTCCAACAGAACTAGTGGACTTAAGATGCAAATGAAAACTGCAGGTTCAAAGCTATTGAAAAGTTAATGATTTATCCTCCCCCTGTTGCTGCAGAAAGATGATTGTTTGATAACACTTCTGTTTATTTCAAAAGCAAAGAAGATGCCTGCTATAATGATTCCGATCTCCAGTCCGTTCATCTAGAATTCTAAAATTGTAGCCACCTTTTTGAAAAAGTTTCTATTGTGAAATAATTTCAAAGTTACAGAAAAGCTGCAAGAATAGTACAAAGAATTCCCATATACCCACTTCACCCAAACTCATCAATTGTTAACATTTTACCACATTTGCTTTATCATTCTTTCCATAGAAATATAGGCAGATAGATGGATGCAGAGAGCTATAGATAGCTTTGATCCATAAGACAGTGAGTTTATCATGCCCCTTTACCCCTAAATACTTCAGAGTGTGCTCCCCCAAGACAAGAACATTCTCTTATATAACCATAGTTCAATCACAAGAATTAAGAAATTTAATGGTGATATAACGCTATTACCCAATCTACAGCCCATGTTCAAATTTTTCCAGTTGTATCAATAATGTCCTCTCTCTTTTTTCCCAGTCCAGGGCCCAATCCAGGAGTGAACATGGTGGCATTTATCATGTCATGTCTCTTCAATCTCCTTTCCTCTGAAACAGTTCCTTGGCCTTCATTGTCTTTTTCACATTGACAGTCGTGAAGAGTATAGTATTGTAGAGGGTCCCTCAATCTGGGTCTGGGTAACGTTTTCCCACAAGTAGATTGAGTCATGCATTTTCTGATGGGGATATCACATAAGAGATTGAGTGTTCCTCTTGGGAGACCACATCAGAAGATTCACGAAGCCAGCTTGTCCCATTACTGGTGATGTTCGCTTTGATCACTTGGTTAAGATGGTTTCTGGTGTCTGCCAGGTTTCCACTATAAAGTTACCCATTTCCCTTTGTCACGTCATTTACAGGGACCTGCAGGACCGGGACTAGACTGAGGTGAGTGAGGCATTTATGGATATAAGCACTAATGTGGGCCCTGATGGGGAGATACTAGCCTCCCTTTTTGAAAACACCTTTGCCATCTCTTATCAGGTTCAGGAGGAAATCTTGCAAAAATAAAATGATGCCATCAGATTTCAAAAAGAAAATTTCAATCAAATTATGACATCAAATTTCCTATCAATGATAAGGAAAGAGGAAGCAGGAAGAGCAATGTAGGTGGGTGGGAAGCAAACGACAAAAGCAAAGCAAGCAGGAAGGGGCAGGGCATGCTGGGAAAACATCCCTGGTGCTAGGAGCAGAGGTGCTGGTCGGGGTTACTTGTGAAGACCTCCTAACTGGGCTGCCTAAATCTGTCCTTGGCCCCGTTCAGTGCGTCTCAACAGAGAAACGAGTGATTCTTTAAAATTCAAAGTTGCCCTCGAGGGAGGGAAAGGCTAACAGCTCGTGGAGCCCTACAGGAGCAACCCCCACCCACCTTGCCAACCTCTTGGCGTGCTGTTCTGCTCCCCTCCTACCAGAACAGAGCGAGCTCATGCTTTGCTTTGCCTCCCCTGCCTAGGGGACTTTGGGCCAGTTCCCCCAGGGCCTGGGACATTGTGGCCCAGATAGCCCCACCTTCGGATTTCTGCTCTACCAGTGAGGCCTTCTCTGAGCACACCCCCTCCCCGGAAAAATCCTCCCTGCTATCTCTCTCCCTTTTCTGCTTCACTTTTCTCCAGGGCACTTGGAGTCATGTGACAGTCAAACAGGGTTCTTTGCTTTGTCTGCTCCACCCCACTGGAATGTGAGCTCCACGAGGGTGGGCATCTTTCTCTGTTGTTCACTTCTTGATCACCAGTGCCTAGAACATGCCTGCTACATAAGGACTCAGTAAATGTGTGTGTGTGTGAGAGAGAGAGAGAGAGACAGAGACAGAGGGAGAAAGGGGAGGAAGATCAGAGAAGGTTGAGAGGTAGATTGAAATTAGATTCTACTGGCTCTCTGACAGGATGGATTTTACCAGGAATTTAATGAATCTTTAGAAAAGGTCCTAGCAATGTATCCACATGGCCATATGTTTAAATTTGCAAAAGTAAAATGCTTAAGCTGTGATCGGTTAAGAACACTGTCTCTTTCCTTTCCGACTTCCCCTCCATCAAACATCCTACGGTGGCTTTGTGCTGTAACAACTTGGCTAAGCTGGAACTCTTGCCCCAGATTCTCTGCCCTGTATGGTTCCAGGTTAGTGCTGGCTGCTAGAGACGTTCTGTAGGTGATATGGAAGACAGATCTACACCAGCAGGCATATTTCTGAAGTTCTGAAGGTTAGTCCAGGGGGCCAGGCACTGTGGCAGGTCGAATGCAGTGTCACTGATCAGATTCCTCACTTAGGTGGCACTGGGCAGCACTCAGGCCCGCAGCTCCTTCAGTGACTCCCAAGCCTGGGCCGAATGCATGCGCAACTCCATAGCAGAATACCAGCTTCTTGTGCAGGTCACCCACAACATCACAGTGGGAGGCAGTAAGAGGTTAGACACAGGTTCCAGTTTGTCCCCAAGCATTCCAATTGTCCTTGTGGGTCCCAGTTCATCTTTGCTCTTGTCCACATTCAGCTCTCCTTCCTAAGTGCTGGTCTGGTAGAACTATAGCAACTTTAGGCTCAACAATAGACATGGAGCAACACACTCTTCCACCAGCTCCCACAGTGGCATAAGATCGAACCCCTATAATGAATCCCTTATTCTAGATCACTCACAGTAGTTCTGCTTGTTGGATTGACCCCTGACTGATACACTTCCAATTGCGCTCAGTGGCATTGGAGTGGCCACAGGCATTTCGGGGACCCAGCTAAGGGGAAGGTGAGTTGGGGATATGTTTGGCTAGGGTTCAGACAGACATACATGGTTGGTAATCTCCTCCATGACTGCTTAAGGCATTGATTAGCCATCCAAATAGGAATGGCTCCCAGGAACTCTCCTACAGCCCTCTGCCAGAGGGCTTATCGCGATATGATCATGTCCTAAGGCTACTGGCACCAGATGTGGGTAGTGGACAAAAAGCAAGGTTTAAAATACACAGAGCCAGGAGCAAGTCTGTGGAAAGTTCTCCCAATCATATGACATGATTTTTCCAGAGTTTGTGATGCTTCTGGTATTTGTCAACTTTTGAACATTTGTAATTTATTATTTCTTTTCTCATTCCAATTATTCATTTTTGTATCCACTGTTGCACTATTAAGTTTTTATCATTGTTCTTAAAGCCCCCAAACTGCATAAACTTCAGCACCCATGAAACTTGGATCATCCCCTGCTCTTAAATATCAAGCTGGAGAAGCTGGATTTACCCCTGGAGGCAATCAGGAACGATCACAGGATTCTGGCAGAAGGATAGAATAATCAGATCTGTACCGAGCAGTGGTATGCTGGAGCAGGGTCATATTGGCTCATGAGAGCTAACTGTGAAATTTTCAGGAGTTTTAGGAGATAATTGACATCATATCGCAGTAGCTTGAAATCAGTCACTGTGGGAGTATTTATACCCTGGAAATTGGCAGATGCTATAAATCAGGCCTCCCCCACTGCCCCCAGAGAGCCTGTTGTTAAACATATACCAACACACCACTGGTACCAAGTGATTTCCTTGGTCATAAATCTTCATGAGAAATATCCCTGGAATGAATTTACTCTCGAGTGAGGCTGATAGAGATGGGGGTTAGGGAAGGAAGAAAGGGTAGAAGGCATCGCAGAGGAGAAGTTGCTTAAAAGTTTTGAGTACTGAAGAAGAGAAATAAAGAAAAAGGATGGGAAATTCTCAAAACAAACAAAACTGTACTCACCCTTCAACTTTGCCTAAGATGAATCCTGCTGACCTTCAATTCTACATGGGGGTGAGGGGCACTGCAGTAGAGATTTCTCAGTTTGTATGTTACATGCCATGCCTTGGACACTCAGGGAAGCATTGATTATGGCATATGCAATTTAATATTCTAAACTGGATTTAGAATCACAATAAAAGGTCATTGTCTTTGCCTCTGGGGGGAATTTTAAGATGTATACTAAAATAAATATAAAGATAAATATTTTCACTGATATTCTTAAATTACACTGACCATATTTCATCTAGTCTAAGGTGCCATGATTATAAGATATACCATTATTTAATACATAAAACTAAGAAAAAATGCTGCCAACTATACTATGACATGCTATTGACCATCAGATGAAACCTGAATTCAGAGATGTTAAAATGTGGGGGAAAAAAGAGTGAGTCTCAGAATCAGTGAAATATGAAATAGCCCTTGAAGATCTTTTAGGCTAAAAGCATTGTTTGAGAAATGAGGAAATGATAGCTCTGGAAGAGCAAACCATCTACTTAAGAGCATAGGCCTAGCTAGTGACAGAGTTGGAAATGGAACCCAATTATCTCCCTGCCTAGATCAGAGCTCACAGCCATTAGAGAATTTCACACATCAGAAATGATGAGGCTGGGCGCAGTGGCTCACGCCTATTATCCTAGCACTCTGGGAGGCCGAGGTGGGCGGATTGTTTGAGCTCAGGAGTTGGAGACCAGCCTGAGCAAGAGCGAGACTCCATCTCTACTAAAAATATAGAAAGAAATTAGCTGGACAACTAAAAATATATGGAAAAAATTAGCTGGACATGGTGGCGCATGCCAGTAGTCCCAGCTACTCAGGAGGCTGAAGCAGGAGGACCACTTGAACCCAGGAGTTTAAGGTTGCTGTGAGCTAGGCTGACGCCACAGCATCTAGCCTGGATGACAGAGTAAGACTCTGTCTCAAAAAAAAAAAAAAAGAAAAGAAAAGAAATAACGATAAGGGTTAGTCTGTAAGTTCTTTTCACCTCAGAGAATATGATGTGCTAAAATATACAAATTATCCTCAGATAAATCAGAAAATGCTATATAGGACAGAATGACAGCATCTGCTAAATAGGTCCCCATATCAAGCATTGGTTTCTAATATAGATTTCTGTGTCTGTAATAGTGCCTAGCTGATATGTGTATTGGCATATTGTAGGTTCTCAGTAAATGTCAGATGGGTTTATCTGGCCCAAGGACTATCTTGATGACCTTAGGCCTGTTATTTCATCTCTTTGAGTCTGCTTCTTCATTCATAAAATGGGCATACTAATATCCATCTCCCAGGTGCATAGTGAAGGTTAAATGAGATGGGAATATAAGTATGTCTGACACCGAAGCTGGCCAATGGTGGAAACATCAATGTTAGTTTCCTTCACCTCTTAATTTTTTTTTTTTTTTTTTGAGACAGAGTCTCATTCTGTTGCCCGGGCTAGAGTGCCGTGGTGTAAGCCTAGCTCACAGCAACCTCAAACTGCAGGGCTCAAGCGATCCTCCTGCCTCAGCCTCCTGAGTAGCTGGGACTACAGGCATGCGCCACCATCCCCGGCTAATTTTTTTCTATATATATATACATTTTTTTTTAGTTGTCCAGCTAATTTCTTTCTATTTTTTTAGTAGAGACGGGGTCTCGCTCTTGTTCAGGCTGGCTTCTTAATTTATCGTTAGATCCAAAGTCGTTTAAATGCCAACTTTGTAAAGCCATTCAGAAAAACCAATGTTCCTATAGAGTCTAATGCTCTAGATTTGCACAGTACAATATGGTAGCCACTAGTCACATGTGGCTATTTACATTTATAATTAAATTACCTAGAATTAAAAATTCATTTCTTCAGGCACATCAGCCACATTTCAAGGGTTTGATATCCACATGTGGCCAGTGGCTGATGTGCTGGACAACACAGATACAGGACTTTCTAGCATCACAGAAAGATCCATTGGACAGTGTTGCTCTACACTAACAGGAGTACAACACTGCCCGTCGTTCTTTCCTCAGCCCAAGTAATGATGTTGTTCCATTTTATACCAAACTTCACTTGATTAATGTATTTGTGCGCCCTCCTGTGGCTAGAGGTGGAAACTAGTCTGTGTTTAACTGAGGTGAAGCAGCACATTTACAAAAGAATAGCTTAGACATTTTTAGTAATCCGACCACTGGAAAGAAAAGTAACATAAAATACTATATGCATTTTGAATGCTCTGAAGACTACTAAGGAAAATCTATTGGAGGAGGTTTGAGCACGTAATCGTATTATTCCTATATCTCAGCATTTTCTGAACTATTTACGCTCGTGAGATAAAGACATTCTCTGTTTAAACAAAGGATGGTACGATATAGCTGTTTAAAAGTGTGAAAAAAGAGGCAGGATTATTGGATGAATAATCCCAGGCGCTCTCTCAGTGGCACCTGGCAACAAACAAACTGGAACCTGTGGCTCCCCCTGTAGACTGCGACTCCACTTCCCACTGGATAAAGGGGACTCCTGTTTCTGGGCGCCGGGCACCTGGCCCTTCCCGACATTCCCCTGCACAGCTGGCACCTAAGCTCAGTCTGCCTGGTGCCTGAGCCCAAAAGTTTATGCCTCACCTCTTCACCCCCCATGCAAGGTTGTTCTACCTTGGGGGTGGTGGGAAACTAAACCTTTTTGTACAGATTTATTATTTTCTGAAGACATTAATATATCATGTACACACACCAAAAACAATCAGAAAACACAGAGAAATACAAAGAAAATAAGGATCACCCATAATCCTATCACCCAAAAAGAATCACTTAACTAATACAGCTAAATATAGGGTTGTACTACACATAGTGAGTGGTACCCCCCCCATACTAGTTTACTTAGCTTTAAAAGACATGCAGCAAGCAATGCGCGTGGCTAAACAGCAGCTGCCTCCTGGAATCTGGCCAAGAGGTTCCCAGCACAGCTTTGGGCCCCTCGGCCACTCAGGAGAGGCTCACTGCAAGAGTTGGACTGAACCCAAAGCGGAGTCCTTCAACTCAGGACAGTCACCTCCTTCGATTGGACACCTACGTGTGCACTGTGCTCCGAACATTGTCTCTGTCTAGGAGCAAGTGCCAAGTCACATCCCTTCGAGTGCAGCTGCAGCTCATCAATCAAAGGTTTCACAAGGAATGCTTTTGAAAACCAGGTACAAGATGACCCGCTAACATTCCACATTTATCTGAGCTCACGGCATTCTGGGGAGCAGATACACATAGTGTTGCTTTTTCTTTTCTTTTCTTTTTTTAAAATAGCTTTATTGAGATATAATTCACATACTATACAATTCAACCATTTAAAGTGTGACTAGCTTTTAGTATATCCACAATTTAATTTTAGAACATTTGCATTCCTCCTAAAAGAAACTCAGAAAAATTAGCAATCATTCCCCATTTCCCCCCAAACTTCCCAAAGTTAGGCAATCACTATTTTATGGCTCTATGGATTTGCTGATTCTGGCCATTTCATATAATTGGAATCATATATTATATTAACACAATGTTTTTTTGTGTCTGGCTTCTTTCATTCAGTATGGTGTTTTCAAGGTTCATCCGTGTTGTAGCATGTATCAGTACTTCATTTCTTTTTATTGCCAAATCATATGAATAGACCACATTTTATTTATCCATTTATCAGTTGATGGACATTTGGGTTGTTTCCACTCCTTGGCTATTGTGAGTAATGCTGCTATGGACATTCATGTGCAATTTTTTGTGTGAATATATGTTTTCATTTCTCTTGGGTACATGCCTAAGAGTGAAATTGCAGAGTCATATAACTCTATGTTTAACATTTTGAGGAATGGCTAAATTGTTTTCCAATTTGGCTGCATCATTTTACAGTTTCACCAGCAATGTATGAGGGTTCCACTTTCTCCACATCCTCACCAACACTTATTATTATCTGTTGTTTTTATTATAGCTATTTTTGTGAATGTGAAGTGGCATCTCATTGTGGCTTTTGTACATCTTCATCAGAGAAATGTCTATTCAGATCCTTTGCCCATTTTTTAATTGGGTTATTGAAAATTATATTGGTTTATTATCTTTTACGATTAAGTTATAAGAGTTCTTGATATTTTCTGGACACATTCCCTTATTAGATATATGATTGGCAAATATTTTCTACCATTCTATGGGTTGTCTTTTCACTTTCTTTTTTTATCAATATATAATAGTTGTACATATTTTGGGGATATGTGTCATATTTTGATATATGCATTCAATGTATAATGATCAAATCAGGGTAATTGGGATATCCACCACCTCAAACATTTATCTTTTCTCTATGTTGGGAACATTCTGATTCTTCTCTGCTAGCTATTTTGAACTACACAATAAATTATTGTTAACTATAGTCACCCTACTGTAGTATCAAATACCCTACTGTACTAGATCTTATTACTTCTATCTAACTGTATTTTTGTACCCATTAATCAACCTTTCTTAATGGTATCATTAGTTGCACAAAAGTTTTTAATTTTGATGAGTCTAGTTTATCTTTTTTTTTCTTTTTTGGTCCCTTGTGCTTTTGGTATCATATCTAAGAAACCCAAGAACAAGAATATTTACTCCTATACTTTATTCTGAGAGTTTTATAACGTTAGCTCTTACATTTAGGTCTACGATCCTTTTTGAGTTAACTTTTGTGCATGGCATTGAGGATACAACTTCCTGAGGGCATCCAATTGTCCCAGAACCATTTGTTGAAAAGACTGTTCTTTCCCTCTTTGAATTGCCTTAGCGCCCTTCTCAAAAATCAACTGACCATAAATATAAAGTTTTATTTCTGGAATCTCAATTTTATCCCATTTATATATGTGTGTATCCTTATGCCAGTATCACTGTCTCAATTACTATAGTTTGTGGTAAGTCCTGATATAGAGAAATGTGAGTCCTCCAACTTTGCTCAAGTTTGTTTTGGCTTTTCCAAGTCTCTTGACTTTAATATGAATTTGAGGATCATCCTGTCAATTTCTTCAAAGAAGTTAGTTGGGATTGTGATAGGGATTGTGTTAAATCTGTAGATCACTCATACTGTTTTATAACCTGCTTGTTTTTCAGTTAAATATATTGTGGATGTCTTTTCATTTCAATAATTACAGAGTTCATATTTTTCTTATGTAATAATTCAACAAATATTTATTAAATAATTATAAGACATGGCCAGGTGTGGTGGCTCACGCCTGTAATCCTAGCACTCTAGGAGGCCGAGGTGGGCAGATGGCTCAAGGTCAGGAGTTCGAAACCAGCCTGAGCAAGAGCAAGATCCCGTCTCTACTAAAAATAGAAAGAAATTAATTGGCCAACTAAAAATATATATAGAAAAAATTAACCGGGCATGGTGGCGCATGCCTGTAGTCCCAGCTACACGGGAGGCTGAGGCAGGAGGATTGCAAGAACCCAGGAGTGTGAGGTTGCTGTGAGGTAGGCTGACGCCACGGCACTCTAGCCCGGAGTAAGACTCTGTCTCAAAATAATAATAATAATTATAAGACACAAGGTTTTCTGGTTACTGATTATACCAAGATGAATCAGGCATGTATCCTACCTAGAAAAAGGACTTAGGAAGAGAAATAAGATATGAATAGAAATAACTGTATTCCAAGTATGAGCGTTATAGCTAAAATGCTACAAAAAAGACTACATACAGAAATGAGGAATGAGGCTATAGACATAGCCATTTAGCTAGACTAGGGTTTCTCGTTCTCAGCATTATTGATATTTGGGGATTATTCTTTGTCACGGGGTGTGGGGGGGTGCTGTTCTGGAGTATGTTTAGCAACATTCCTGGCTTCTACCCACTAGATACCAGTAGCACTCCCCTCCTCCAGTTATGATAACCAAAAATGTCTCCAGACATTGCAAAATGTCTCCTGAGAGGCAAAATCGTCCTTGGTTGAGAACCACTGAGCTAGACCTTACACAATCATTTTTAATGGTTGCATAGTACATTCCATAGATAATCTACAATTTATGCAACTAATACCCTATAATTGCACATTCCTGTTGTGCATAATTTTTCACTACTTTTTATAAAACATAACTTTTAGAAAATATAACATCAACTCCTTAGGGTAAATAGCTACATCATGCTACTTTTTTTTTATAAAAGTTTTTTACTATAAAAGTTCTATGGGAAAATTATTATTTCAAACAATTTAGAAGATAAGAAGGCTATGTCTCTCAATCCTACTCCCCAGAAATAGTCTATGGTATGTCAGTTTAAAATTTTTACATTTATTCAGAAGTGAAGTGGTAAAAACCTTCTTTTAGTGCATTTTTATCATTACATGTGATAATTTGGTCTATTCACTGTACATTTTATCTGGAGCTCTCCAAGCCGCAATGTTCAAACTGCCAGTCTTGGCCCATTCCTGGAATCAAATTAGAGGGTCGTGACCAGTATTTCTAAAAATGAAATAGAACAGAAGAGATTATATCAGAGCATATTATACATAGCAAAGATAGGTACTACCTTGTAAAAAAATTGTTTCAGAGTTATCAGATAGCTAGATGAGAGATAGATGGGTAGATAGGTAGATTTAAAATGCATGTGTTACTGTGGGTTGCAGCCAAGAAAAATTTAAAAGCCACTGCTGTAAGCAATCTAAATATATATTTAACATTCCTTTCTATAATGGGAGTGGAGTGGTGGATGGGGCAAGTCTCTTCTTTCTTGATTAAAATAGAACAATTAATATAGCATAAGCAAAAACACTTCATGTACAGTTACTCCTCAGAAAAACAATACTAAATCCTATACAAAATAGTATTTAATGTAAAGTTAAGATCAGGACTCCATTGATTCAAATTGCCCTGACTCCTTAGGAATTAAATGATTCCATAGGAATCACCCACGATGCTTTTATACATTTACAATTGAAATTACACTACAATATACATTAAGATAGTTGCTGACTTGTTCAATCAAGTTCTTTTGTACCTCGTTCTTCACCCAGTTTGACTCAATAAACATCATCACCAAACAGTCCATGACTACTGGTAGGGAACATGAGACATAGTGGCTCATACAAATGTTGTCCTTCCCCTCGGCAAGGAGAAGTGAGATGGGAAGGACAATTTATATGGATGTGATGCTCTTGAATGTCTTTATTTCGTACCAGGATAACACAATAAGGTCCACATGACCAATTCACTTTATATTATTATATTAATCTTTATGTTTGTTTAAGACTAAACTATTGTGATATTTGGTTACAAAGCATGTTTCACAAAGGGTTTCACTAAAGTCATAATATAATTAAGATTTCCCCCAAGTTAGAATATTTACTCTAATTTGAAATGATCATATTTTCAAGGTCACTGAAGCCAAAATTGTAGATGAATATACAAAATGACCTTCAGCCTAACATGGAAAGGAAACATTTGATAGACCTGAGAAACAAGTTCTTCCCCAATGTTTTATTTAAAAGATCACCAAAAAGACTTGATAAAGAAAACTTTTGAATCTTCTGTATGAGTCTATTCTTTGCCAGAACACCAACAGCCAAATGATGCCAGCTTGGCTGATCTATCAATGCAATCATTGAAAGCCACATGGCAGGGAGAGAGAAAAATAATAAAGTGAACCCTTTTGGAAATGTAAGGGGATTAAACAAAAAACAATTTAGCTCTACTTACAAGGACTTACAAGGATTTCATTCTGAGATCTAGTCCAACTCTTCAGAGATGAGGAAACTGAGTCTTAGGATAAGACTTTTTAAGTTAATAGACTTAATTTTTGTGAGCAGTTTTAGGTTTACAGAATGGTGGAGTGAAAATTACAGAGTTCCCATATAGCCCCTCACCCCATCAATATACAGTGTTCCAGGTTAATTGACACATGTTAATCTCTAATCTAATTTCACACATGTTACTCTTGGCACGTTTGTTATAATTGATGAGCCAATATACATATATTATTATTAACCAAAGTCCATAGTTTACACTAGGCTTCAATATTTGAGTCCTATATTTTATGGCTTTTGATTTTACAGTATCATACAGAATAGTTTCACTGCCCTAAAAATCCCTTACGCTCCATCTATTCATCCCTCCTTCTCTCCTCCTGAACCCCTGACAAGCACAGATTTTTTTACTGTTCCATAGCTTTTAGCCATCATAGAGGTGAGGGGAAACTTTCCCTTTCACCCCAAAAGTTCGCTGAAAGATCAACTCACAATTAAGGCAGATTAATAAAAGAAAGGTTTATTTATTGTGTGCGCATGGGAAGAATCATAGAGTGATTACCCAATATCCCAGTGAAGTTCAGATATTTTTTTACCTGTCCTTTTAGAGGGGAGGGGCAGATGAAGAATACAGTTAGTTCTGTTTAGGAGCAACAAATGGTGCTAGGGAAGACAGATGCAGGAGACAGATTGGCTTGTAAATGATTCTCTTTGCAAAGTAAATTAACCTGAGAGACAGGTATTATATTTAAATGACTTGAGCCAGGTCTAGTTGCATCCTTGATTTTCTTTTCTGCAATACATTAAGATAACAGGGAGAGGAAGGGAATCAATTGCCCTTTTGATCTTTTGATGGGTTAGTCTGGTTTATGCAGATAGAGGGAAAGCCTCTTCCAATGCCTTTTTATCTTGAATGTCAAAATATTCTTTATACCAAAGAGTCATATTTTGAGGTGAAATTTCCTGAGCTCCTTCAGTAACAGGTGTATAGTGGTATCTCATTCATTTGCAATTCTGTAATGGCATATGCTGTAGAGCATCTTCTCATGTGCTTATTTGCCATCTGGATGTCTTATTTGGTGCCCTGTCTGTTCAGATCCTTTGCCCATTTTTAAATTGAGCTGTTTGTTTTCTTATTGTTGAGCTTTAAGAGCTGCTTATATATTTTGGATGCCAGTCCTTATTAGATAAGTGTTTGGCAAATATTCTCTCTGTGGCTAGTCTTTTCATTCTCTTAACAATGTCTTTTGCAGAGCAGTTTTTTATTTTAATAGAATCCAAAGGTATCAATTTTTTGTTTCATGGATCATGCTTTTGGTGCTGTGTCTAAGAAGGCATCACTAAACCCAAGGTCATCTCGATTTTCTCGTATGTTATCTTCTAGTTTTATAGTTTTACATTTTACATTTAGGTCTCTGATCCATTTTCAGTTGGTTTTTGTGAAAGGTATAATATAAGGCCTATGTCCAGATTCAATTTTTTGCATGTGGATGTCCAGTTGTTCCAGCACCATTGTTGGAAGGACTATCCTTTGTCTGTTGAATTGCCTTTGTTCCTTTGTCAAAGAGAAAGACTTTTTAGCAACATGTCTAGGTGTTCTTTTTTTTTTGAGACAGAGTCTCACTCTGTTGCCCAGACTAGAGTGAGTGCCGTGGTGTCAGCCTAGCTCACAGCAACCTCAAACTCCTGGGCTCAAGCGATCCTCCTGCCTCAGCCTCCTGAGTAGCTGGGACTACAGGCATACGCCACCACGCCCAGGTAATTTTTTCTATATATTTTTAGTTGGCCAATTAATTTCTTTCTATTTTTAGTAGAGATGGGGTCTCACTCTTGCTCAGGCTGGTTTCGAACTCCTGACCTTGAGCGATCCTCCCGCCTCGGCCTCCCAGAGTGCTAGGATTACAGGCGTGAGCCACCGCAACTGGCCTAGGTATTCTTTTCATGTCAGTTCTTTTTACTGGCAAACTGACTACAGCTTAATGTTTAAAGTAATTGTCTCTGGAGTCAGATGACTTTTGTTTTTTTATCTAAGCCTTTTCAGTTAAATGCTGTGAGATCAGGGTCAAGTAACTAAACCTTTCTGAGCCTCAGTGTCCTCAACTGTATAATGGGTTTGATAATAATAATATGATTAGTAATAATCACAGGGTTGTCATGAGACAAATTAAATAATGTATGTAAAATATCTGGCACATAGTAAGTGCTCAATAAGTGTTAGCTGCTACTATTGGAGTACTCTAGATTTAACTTGCTTTCTGCCTCAGGGGCTCACCATCAAAATATATCAGACATAACCTAAACATTTGTACCCCCATAATATGCTGAAATAAAAATATGTATATAAAAATATATCAGACAAGAATATATACACGTATTTCTTCATTCTTAGACTCCCTTCTAAGTTCTACAAAATTATGTACCATTTGGGTAGGTTTATTTCAAAACCACATTCTCTGCAAATACATGTATAGTGACAGCATTGGTCATTGCTCAGTGGTCATTCATGAAAGAAGGAACACAGGAAAATTTCTAGGTGTGATTGAAACGTTCTGTTTTTTTAACTGTAGTGATGGTTTCATGGGTGTTTACATCTATCAAAACTCATTGAATTGTATACCTTAAATGGGTGCAGTTTACTGAACATAAATTATACCTCAACATAATTAAAATACATACCCTCATTCATGAGACAAGTCAGGAAATGTAAATACTATCTGGATATTAATATTGAAGAATTATTGTTACTGTTTTTTGTGTATGAGAATGTATTGTAGTTATTTTGAATTTTTAAAAAGTCCTCATCTCTTTAGAGTGAGATGCAGAGAAATGTTTGTAGATAAAATAGTATGATATGTGATATTTGCTTCAAAATAATGAGAGAAGGGAGGAATGGATTGGGGAGAGAGATGAAACACACATAGCCATGAGCTTATAATTATTGAAGCTGGATAGTGTGTACATGGGGGATTCATTTCACTATTCTCTTGTCTTTAGTGTTTGAAATTGTCCATAATTTAAAAGTTTTAAAAAACTCTACATGTACAGAAAGTATTGTCTTTATTTCCGTTGATAAATGGAACAAAACTGAAAGTATCACAAAGGTTTTTTGATTGTTACTGCACATCATTTTTAATTTTAATTTTCAATTAAAATTTTAGAGATAATTGTAGATTCACATATATTTGTAAAAAATAATATAGAGAGATTCTGAGTACACTTTGCCTAGGTTCCCACAAAGATAATATCTTGCAAAACTATAGTATAATATCACAACCAGGATATTGATATTAAAACAATCCACTCATCCCACTCATCTGATTCAGATTTCTCCAGTTTTATTTGTCCTTTTGTGTGTGTGTGTTCTATACAATTTTACCATCTGTGTAGGTTTGTGTATCCAGCACCACAGTCAAGATACTGAACAGTTCCAATACTAGAACCACAAGGATTCTTCATTTTGCCCTTTCATGACCACACTCAACTTCTCCCCACACTGTGATCCCCAAACCCTAACCCCTGGCACCACTAATCTGTCCTGATTTCCAAAATTTTGCCATGTCAAAATGTTATACAAATGGAATCATAAAGTATGTAACCTCACGCCTGTAATCTTAGCACTTTGGGAGGCCGAGGTGGGAGGATTGCTTGAGCTCAGGAGTTCAAGACCAGCCTGAGCAAGAGTGAGACCCTGTCTCTACTATAAATAGAAAGAAATTAGCCAAACAACTAAAAATAGAAAAAATTAGCCAGGCATGGTGGCGTGTGCCTGTAGTCCCAGCTACTTGGGAGGCTGAGGCAGGAGGACCACTTGAGCCCAGGAGTTGGAGGTTACTGTGAGCTAGGCTGACGCCACGGCACTCTAGCCTGGGCAACAGAGTGAGACCCTGTCTCAAAAAATAAATAAATAAATAATAAATAAATAAAATATAGTATGTAACCTTTTGCGATTGGCTTTTTCACTCAGCCTAATTCCCTGGAATTTCTAGTTGTTGTGTGTATCAATAGTTTCTTCCTTTTTATTGCTGAGTAGTTTTCATGGTATGTGTATACCACAGTTTGTTTAACCATTTACCAGTTGAAGGACATCTGGGCTGATGTCAGTTTGGGGCTATTACAAATAAAGCTGCTATGAACATTCACAGATGCATTTTTCATCTAACATTTTGTTTTGCTACTAGTATATAATCTCCCCTTCGATCGATTAATCACAGATAATCAGTAATTTTGCAAACTTTCCAACTAAAATCTATTGGGTTAATAGATCTATACTTTTGAAGCATGTATAATTTCCCTTTAGAGATCGCAAAGTATTTTTTCAACAATACAATGAATTTCACTGGTTTTTCTTCTAACATATTTTGCAAAGCAATTCTCAATAGGAATTTGTAAATGACCTTACAATTACAGATCTTTTGATGACTATGATAGTTTTACAGCAATGCCAGTTTCCTCTTTGTAATAATCAAACTAAACAATCTTGCTGTACCTCCTGCACCTCATAAATATGTATTGGGAGACAAATTTTCCATCGGATATATCCATATGCCATCACTAAGGGCCAGAGAACATGTTACAGGTTTAAAATTTGTGCCCTTAGGTCTTTCAGCATAGTAGAATAACAAAGTAATTTACATTCAGCCACAGATATATTGCAAATTTCCAATTTACTAGGGAATTCTATTTTCAAAAACCATTACTGATCCTCTTAAAAGTGAAGCATGCTTTTGCCGTGGCTATTCACCTGCCGTCTCTTCGCTCTAAGCTAACCCCCTTTTAGGGTGGGGGTGGAAGAAAAAAAAATAATAATTTAACCCCTTTTTACTCTGTCCTGTGACACTAGGGCTGGGACTCTACAAACTGTTTTTTCTAATTCCTGTGCCAGTTGCCTTCCTGTTAGGTTCTGTTAATGCAAGTTTCTAATGGGAGATTGGAAGAGGGGAGAAAAGACTTCTTGTTGCCAGCTTCCACCACCAGCCCCGCCCCCCACCCTGGCTCCAGCCTCCACCTTCTTTCATCCTTCCTAACATCACCATCCCATATTCCCACAGAGCCACCAGCACCAACCAGCCCCACACTTTCCTTGGTGGTCTGAGCTTGAGCTGAGCAGTGCACCCCTCAGACATCTGAACATCCACTGTAGGGAGAGCCAGCCAGCCAGGTGGGGTAGCTGCTACGTACCAAATTTCCTGTATTGAATCAGCTCTATTTGAAATACGTAGCATGGCTTCTGTTTTCCAGAGTGTCATAGCCTTTTTATTTTTTATTTTATTTTTTGAGACAGAGTCTCACTCTGTTGCCAGGGCTAGAGTGCCATGGTGTCAGTCTAGCTCACAGCAACCTCAAACTCCTGGGCTCAAGCAATCCTTCTGCCCTAGCCTCCTGAGTAGCTGGGACTACAGGCATGCGCTACCATGCCCGGCTAATTTTTTCTATATATATTTTTACCTGGCCAAAAAATTTCTTTCTATTTTTAGAAGAGACGGGGTCTCGCTTTTGCTCAACCTGGTTTTGAACTCCTGATCTTGAGCGATCCTCCCGCCTCGGCCTCCCAGAGTGCTAGGATTACAGGCGTGAGCCACTGCGCCCGGCCATAGCCTTTTTATACAATTGCAAGCAAAATTTTGAAAATTTTTTAGTATCTTATCTATACCCTCTCTAACTACAAAGGTCATGTTCTTTATTCAGGGTAATCTGTGGTTGAAGTCAGGACTTGGAGAGGGAAGTGGGTAGGGTTTTAGGCAAATATCAGAGTTCTTTGGTAGTAAGCAACAAATGGACTCCGGCTAACTTGAGCAAAAAGGGAATTTATGAAAGCATGTGAGGAGTGCACAGAATCAAAGGAGTCAATTTGGAAAGAGTGGGAACCAGAGCCATTCCAGAGATCTAGGATACAGGAACCAATGGATTGTACCTTCAGGGACTGTATCTTCAGGGTGCTTCACCAGCATGAATCTAAGGAAGCCACATTCCAGGAAGGGCATGACCCCCTGCAGTCAGGTGCTTACCTTTGGGTGCTGGAAAGCAGGCATCTCGATAGATAGTCCTCCCAAACTGTAATTGGTTGAGGAAGAGTAGTTCACCCAAAATAAATCTATGCTGTTTCCTGGAGAAGGAAGAACGGATGGTGGTCAGCAACTACAATAAACATACCCTACAGTGCACTTCAAAAGAGATCTTCAGTTATAAATTAGAATGCACTGTATACAAAAGCTTTGACTAAAAGAACATTGTGCTTGGGGTGGAACACCCAGGGCAACGTTTCTAGGGGAAGTTTCTAAGGTTAGGGGGAATAAGCTTTAGTGGTCTAGTGCACAGAATAGTGACTATAATAAATGGCAATACATTGTATATTTCAAAATTGCTAAATGAGTAGATTTTAAATGTTTTTGTCACAAAAAAATAAGCATGGGAGGTGATAGATGTGTTAATTAGCTTGATTTAATCATTCCACAATGTAAACATGTATCAAAATATCACATTGTACCCCATAAATATATATGATTATTAATTAAAAATAAAACTTAAAAAAAAGAAGGTTCTGAATGTGAAGCCTTCTCGTCACTGCTTATGGCCTGGGACAAGCCCAGGAAGAGTTTCTTATTCATTATTTTTCATTTGACAAATATTTATTTACTACGCCCCAGTGAATCTAAGTCCAAGCCTCAGTGATTCTGGTCTAGGTCATTTCCTTTATTCACTGTCACCAATGCGGAGCTCATGTTGCTTAACATTAACAGCTAGCATGGCAGGGTAAGTTGGCCTTTTAGAAATCTAGAAAGATACCCCACAAAGGTTCAATGTCAATGCATTCATAAGTACAAAGCAATTACTTCTTTACCTAATAAAATATCATAGTAAATGAAAACAAAGTATAAGTTCAAACAAGTACAGTGTGTTTTATATTATAATAATTTTCCTTCAACTCCCTCTTGCACAATTGCATTAAACAAAATTTTAAGAGAAATTACTTAGAATTCTATCATACTAAGACAACTCTTTTCGTTTGTATTACTCTTCTACCATTTATTTTTTATCTAAAATACATGTTTTTTCCTGTTTGTATGAGTAATGTGTGTCCACTGGAGAAAACTGTTTATGAAGATAAAAAATGAAGATATGCAGAATAAAAAAAAATCATCCATACACCAGTACCAAGGGACAAAATGGCTATTAATATTTTAGTGTATTTTCTGTACTCCTAATGATTTGGATGAAAACAATTTGGCCAGAAACAAAATTGGTATTCTTAATGCTCCTCCTTTGCTTGTATAATTTTCAGATTTTTCTGTAACAAGCTTTGTTTTTGTAATAGGAAAAACAAACAATAAAGGAATGTATAAAAGAGCAGGATCTCTGTGTGTCTTGTTCATCCAGCTATCTCCAGTTCCCAGAACACTGCTTGGCACACATCAAGTACTCCAAAAATGTTTTTTGAATGGCTGAGATTTTCACCCCAAAACTAGTGAGACACGGTTGCTAATGAACATGGAATCACTCCGCAGGTATGTCTGGGTATTATTTCTCTCTGCTATTCCTTTTAGTAAACAGTTCATTCTATCACATATGGTCACTTTTGCTGTCTTAATATAAGACTGATTAAATTCAAATTCCAACTCCAACACTCACTAGGTATGTGACCTTGGCAAGAAACTTTACCACTCTGCCTCCGCTTCCTCACCTGGTAAGCACTGGTCCAGGTGCTGGGGGCAAAACAAAACAAAGATCCCATCCTCAAATTTACATTCTAGTGTAGGGAGACAGTCTATGAAGAAACATTTGTCAGGTGGTAAGTGCTATGGAAAAAAAAAAAAAGAAAATAGAGTAAAGGGGAGGGGAAGTGATTACCTGTGGGGGCGGATGAGGGTGGGTTGCTATTTTATAACAGGTGGTCAGGGACAACTAAAGGTTTAAAAATATCCTAGTGTAGTGTTTTTTAAACTTCAAGTTGTGACTAAGTGTGATGGAGGACGATCTTCATTTTCAAAAAAGAATGAAATAACATTCGTGCTTTGTGTGTGCACTTGTTTGTGCCTTACTCAATTAGCTGAGGCCAAGAGAGACAAAAACACAACTGCAGAAAAAGTTCCAGAGAAGATAAGGACCAGAGCTAAGGGGTTGGGAAGAAAGGCAAAACAAAACTGAAGAGTTAAGCAATTCAAGAGAGAAAACCGGTATCACTGTTTTTTCATGCAAAAAAATTACCTGATGGGAAAAAGACCAAAAAGATTAAAAGAGAGAGAGAGAGAGAAAACAGATTCAATTTAACAACAGAAAAAAACCTAAAGATGGAAATATGCTGTGATACTTTCAGATTAAGTGTATTATGGTGTATGAATATTCTCAGAAACTCCCCAAATATATGCTCCATACTTCCTTCTCCAACCCTCAGCAAGGGAGACAGCATAAAGATTTTAAAGCCATATCATTTGGGAAGATTTCTTTTCTCTCAGTCCTTTAAACATTTATTTTAATAGGTTTTGGAAATCATATCCACCTATCAGAAATGAGTAAATTGTACGAAAGAGAGGCAGGAAATCATCTCCCAAGCTTTTTCTTGCTGTGCACATGAAGTTCCCATTGAAGCAGAGCTGTAAGACAATTATTCTAGAACATAGTGGGCAAACTAGTCCTCCTAGCTAAATCGAACCCACCTAGTGTTTCTGTATGGCCCTTGAGCTGAGAATGGTTTTTCCACTTTCAAGTGGTTGAAAAAGATCAAAAGAAGAATATTATGTGACCCATGAAAACTATATGAAGTCCAACTTTCTGTGAGTGTCTACAGTTTTATTGGAACACAGCCAAGTTTATCCATAGTGTCTGATTGCTTTTGCGCTGTAATGGGGCAGAGTCGAGTAGCTAACCCCAAAGCCTAAAATATTTATTCTCTGGCTCCTTTTAGAAAAAGTTTGGCCAACTAGTGTTCTAGAATATGAAGGCTGTACTGCTTAAACACCCTTCCAACCCTCTTCCTTCTCCAGCCACCCCCTCAGCTTTAGTCACTAACAAGATTCCTGAACCTGACATGGAGGGATGGTGTTATAATAATGGATTGTATCACATCGGACACCAGAGACACGAGACAGTAAATTTCTATATAAGGGAATGTGACTGGTTCTGCCACTGCCCAGATTAATGTCTGAGTTTGCCTCCCAGTCAGAAAAGTGGGCATCACAGCGGCATCTGCATGATTGCGTCTGAGCATGAAGGCACTTGGAAAGGCATCAAGGCAGCAAATGTTCCGGGGGTGCTTTTGCAAGGGGAGCCTCTCTCGGAGTCTGGACGTAGATTGCGGTTCCTTTTGCACGTAGGCACCTCGGCCACCTCCCCCCACCCCATCCCCTCTGCTCCTGGCCTTCATTTTCTTCTCTCCATTCCCCTTTGGCCTTGCAGCCCGCTTTCTCTTCATTCCTCCCCAACCCTCCCAGCCCCTCCACTCCCTCACTCCTCGGGGCAGAGCAGGGCTCAGGTGAGCTGGCCCGGGTCAGCCCAGCCCAGCTCTCTCGAATTTTGCTTGCTTAGGGTGGGGTCGCCCTGGGACCCCTGCAGGTGAGAAGAATGACTCAGCAGGGGCCGGGGCTGGAATGAGATAGGAACGCCAGTGCAGTAACTAAATCCCCTGCAGCACTAAGAGGCTGCAAACCATCATTTTAAGGACCCAAACATGCAAACTAAAGAGAATGTAATTCAAGTTAGGTTTGGCCTGTTGGCGGCCTGTGCCACCACAGGCTGCATGTTTAGCCTAACGGGGAGGCCCAGCGACTTATGCAGGCAGAAAGCGCCCGCGGCCTCCGCAAAAGTCGCCTTCGCCTCCAACAAACCCCACCTCGGCCAGACCGGGTCCCAGAAAAGGTCAGTTGGCTGGAGTGGAACCTTTCAGGGGTGCAGAGAATTGCATGTCCGTGATTATCTGGGAGACTTTGAGAGCACAGTAATCTCTCGAGAATAGGAACCATTTTCCTCGCTCGCTCTCAGATTTTGCTTGGCTAAGCCGTGGCAGCCTCCCTGCCCCCCTGCCCCCCTCCCACCCACACCGCTGCTGCCGCTTCTAGCAACCACGCCCCGAGGGCCCCAGGGCTGGCCGCCACAGGGCTAGCGGCCCCAGCGCAGGCGGCACGCCGCGCCTCCTTTCGCCCCGCCCCCGCGCGCCCCCACCCGCCTCCGCGGCCGGCCCTGGGAGCGCCTGGCGAGCCCTCGCGCCTGCGCCTCGCCAACTTCCTGCCGCGGAACGCCCCGCCTACCTCCAGAGGCCCGCCTCCGAACGCCGCGTGAGACCCGCCCGCCTCACATCATTGGTCCGGGCGCCCGAGCCGTTGGCTCCCAGGCCCGCCTCTCACTTTTCCCAGAGCGGATGCGCCTGCGCTTAGCTGCCTGGGCGGGCTGGGAGGCGCGGGTTGAAAAGTCTCGTTCCAAGTTTGGAGAGAGAGAGAAGAGCGCCTCAGACCTCGGTACCCGCGAGCGGGGAGGAGGCAGTAAAGAAGGACGCGGCGACTGGGGAGCACCCAGGCTGCGAGACGGAGCTCAGGCTTCGAGAATTAGGAGTGTGTGACGTGCCTGGGAAAGGCAGGAGCGCCAGCGGCCGGGCTGCTCTTGGCTAGCGAGGGGAGTCCGAGGCGGCGGCGAGGGGCGAACGACCCGACGCAAGATGGCGAGTAAAGAGAGTAAGAGGCCCTGCGGGCGGCGCGCGTCGGGACCGCGGGGGGCGGCGGGCGCGCGAGGCCGCGGCACGCGCCGGCGAAAGGCGCGAACTGGCGTGAGGAGCGGGGGGCGGGGCCGGCGCGAGGCTGGGCGCGCGCCTCGAGGGGCCTGCGCGGGACTGGGCCGCCGCGAGGAGGGCTCAGAACACTTCCGGAGCCGGGCGCGGGGCCGAGAGCTGGGCCCCCCTCCCCCCTTCCCTCCTCCCGTGGCTGGGTTCCCTCCGGCGCCCTCAGCCCCGGGGCGGAGGCGGGCGCCACCGCTGGGAAGCGAGCACGGCGGCTCCTTCCACGCGCGCGTCGACCGCCTCGGGGTCGCGGCCTTGGGGGGGGCGGGGCGGTGGTTCTGGAGCCCGCCGGCCTATGGCTGCCGACGCGGGTGTCGTGGGAGCTGGGGCCTCTCCCGGCGGGGGATGGCGGGGGATGGAGGGAGCGGGCCTATGGGTTTCTGCTACACGTGGATTTTATCTCCCCAACTGGGTCGTGCAGCCCCTCTACATACAAGTCGTCATCTTAGAACAGGTGCGAACGGCTGTAATGTGCTAGACAATTTCGATGTCGGTGTATTTACCCAATTTGGTATACGCAGGAGGTATTGATCTTGAACTGAAAAAAATAAGCTTCCTGATATTATTTTCTCCACGTTCTGGAAGAGCAGTTAGTTCTTGGTGTCCAAATTAGAGGTAAAAGGAAAGAGTGGGTGAGGTGTGGCCATCTTGAGGTGACCTCCAGTATCTGTGTACAGATTCTGACTTGGATTTCTCTTAAACACTTAATCGTATGGGCTTTCTCCAAATTTCAGTGTTTGAAGATACTGTGGAGGAGCGTGTCATCAATGAAGAATATAAAATCTGGAAGAAGAATACACCATTTCTGTATGACCTGGTTATGACCCATGCTCTTCAGTGGCCCAGTCTTACCGTTCAGTGGCTTCCTGAAGTGACTAAGTAAGGGTTTCTGGCAAGTTGTAGTTTGCTTAAATTTAACTGTCATTCTGAATTTCCTAGTTTTGGTGTTTTATACATAGAACATAAGTATGTAATCAGCCCTCGGATGAGGTGGCAGGTGTTTTTTATTTTCAAAACTTAAGTGATTTGTGAGATGGTTTCTGATGTATAAATGCTATTTTAAAAGGGAAGAAAGTATCTGTTATGAGATTAATGGTGTTTGGACGAAAAACTGGATATATTTGACATTTCTTAAGCTTAAATGTAGACCAACATCTCTCTGGGCCTCAGACTAATGCATTTCTTTAAAAATTGAAAAATAGCATATATACAGAAAAGTCAACAAATCATGATCATATGGCTTGATGAATTTTTACAAAATGAACACACATATAACCAGCACCCAAGATGGATACAGTTTAATTGGCAAAGGGAAAGAGAGCGTGGCAACAACTGACCATAGAAAAGGTGGTGTTATTGGCTTATAGTATGGAATACACTTTGAGATTGCTGTTAGTCTTCCTAAGAGTGTTCTTTTTTGCGAGTTCTAAAATTTTTCTAGTAATAATTGCTAGCATTTATTGAGCATTTAGAACAGGGCTTGACATATCTGAAGAATTTTACATGCTATTATTTGGCGTAATCCTCACAACAGTACTATGATGTAGGTATTTTTTATCCTTGATATATCGATGAGGGACCTCAGTTCAGGAGGTTAAGTGCCATGCCCAAGATCACACAGCTGGTGGCTCTCTTGGCTCCAGACATGATGCAACCCCTGCATTGTACTACAGTTCTCCTAAGAGCTTGGCCATGTACTCTAAAAGTATATTAAAGTTGTGTGTTGTGGGCAAATATAATTTAATGAGGATTAACTCAAACTTTGATGGATTTTACATAAAATTACTCTTATAATGGCCAGATTCTTCATATGCAAACGTTAACTTCCATACAGGTAGGGACTTTCCTTGGGTTCCCAAAAATCTAAATGTAAATGTGGAGATGTGGGAAGAGCAGAAAAGAACTAAACGATGGAAATTTCTAAGCATTAACATTTACAATTACCTTTGAACAGATTTACAAATAGAGCGTCATATTGTACATTTGCCTCTTTGTCTTGTTAAGCAGATTTAAAATGTATTAATTTGCCTTTTTTGGGTCTTTCTGACCTATTGTAACGTAGTAGAAAAGAGCAGAGGCTTTAGGTTTGAGTCCTGCTCCTGCTTTTTATTAGCTTTGTGAACTAGGGCAGGTTGTTCACTCTCTCCCCAAGTTGTCTGGTCTGTAAATGTGGACGTTGGTAGTGCTGACTGCCTACACTTGAGGGAATTAAGATCACACATGTTAAAGTGCCTGGTGCAGCATACTTACATAGTAAGTGGTGACTGATGTTGATTCTCCCACCCCTTCCGGTTCAGAAATCATTTGTTAGGGTTGAAATAGCTCTGTGTTTCTTCATTTAGATTTTAGTGAAAGCTACTTACTGAAGTTTTAAGAAGTGTTATCTATAATGTATTTTGTTTAAAGGTTTTAAGAATAACAGCTCTATATGTTCTTAGCCCAGACAGATTGCTTTTATATTAACAGTTAGGAACTTAACAGAAAATGCTTTAATTAAATTATATATCATGGTGTTCTTTGTATACAAAGAAGTTGTGGGACGTGCAGTGGCTCAGAAAATGCGAGAAAATGCCAAGCAGCCTGCATTCTTGGATATTGAGGACTGTTCTGTGTGCTTTGCAGGGTTCCATATGGGATCTGAAGGGACTGTGATTGTTTTTTATTACCAGACAGAACAGTAAAAATGTTGGCTATTCTCACTGCTCCTACTCCACCTCATATGCCCTTCTTCTGCCTATATACAACATGCTTCCTAATGAGTACTTGGACTTGCTGGGCTGTTGTCCTTAAATCGAGTTAGGTAATTGTCCGAATAATTGATAGGCTTTTGAAATTTTTATTTAGGTATCTCTAAGAAATTGGTTTTTACCCTGGGTATTGTGGCACATGCCTGTAGTCCCATGTACGTGTGAGACTGAGGTGAGAGGATCACTTGAACCCAGAAGTTCCAGTCGAGCCTGGGCAACATAGCAACACCGTGTCTCTTTAGAAAAAAAAGAAAGAAAGAATTGTTTTTTTAAACTGGTAGATAGTTATTTCACATCTCTTTTGAAATTTCTTAAATATATTGAGACTGGCTTATTCTCTATCTAAAAAGCTGTCATTTTTCAAATTCAGAGAGTACCAAAGTGTATAAGAGTGCAAAATAAATCCCCCTTCCACATCCCTTAATGTCTTAGTTTCCTTCCCCAGAGCAGAGGCAGTCATTGTTTTTAATTTCTTATCTGTCCTGCCAACATGTAGAGGTACATACCTATATCTTCATCTTTCTTTGTGTAGTAGAAAGTTCTTCGCTTGTTTTTCAGTGGAAGTGTATATTGGAGACTTTTTGCTTTCAGCATGCTTAGATATGCTCAATCTTTTTAAGGGTGCTACAGAATTTTATTTACAGATATAGTATATAATTTATGTCACCAGTTCCTTACTGATGGATATTTATGGGTTTTTTGGTCTTTTGCTGGTACTAACAGTACTGCTGAGAATAATCTTCTAATAGGCCGTACGTTTGTGATGGTTGGGTGAATTTCCTAGCAGTGGAGTTACTGGATCAGAGGATACTGGTACTGAAAATGGATAGGCTCTTTAGGCTCTTTTACCATTTGTACTTCAGCCTTTAGGTGTATCCAGTATTGGAGGAAAATTAGTGTCATATTGATTGGTTCAGGAAAGTAGGCTGTGTTTTAATGATGGAGGTAAAAGGATTCGTAGTAAAAAAAAAAAAGTCTTTATATGATGATCAAGTTAAGGGAAAGTAGAATAATTGAGTTTGATTCAAGAGGAATTTTTAAGATCTTCTAGTCCATCTTGGGACAGTGCTCCTTAGAAAGGGCCTATGATAAATTGACCTGTCTACCTGTAACTTTTACCTGGATGGTCTTATTTTCCTGCTTAACTCCACAAAAATCAAGTCACTTTTTCCCTTTTATGTCAGTCGTAACATTGCTCTGTGGTGCCTCCTTTCTCTCAAGCATTCATATTTCTTTTCAAATATTTATTATGAGATATGTTTAAATTCCCTTTCATTTTTTTTTTTTTTTTTTTTTTAAGAGAAGGAGTCTTGCTATTTTGCCCAGGCCAGACACGAGCTCCTGGCCTCAAGCAGTCCTCTCACCTCAGCCTCCCAAGTAGTTAGGACTACAGGTACCTGGCTTTCCCTTTCATTTTTAAGCCACTATTCTCTGTAAAGATTCATTTTGTTCAAGTCCTTATATAAAGTACATTACTTAGAGCCTAATTGTCCAAGTGTGGTGTTGGTTAAAAATAAACGGGCCAGCTGGGTGGTGCACACCTGTATTTTCAGCTACTAGGAAGGCTGAGGTTGGAGCATCATTTGAGCCTAGAAGTTCAAATCCAGCCTGGGCAATGTGGCAAGACCTCCTCTAAAATATATATGTGTGTGTGTATTTATGTGGGCACTTGCTCGTGCACATTGCCCACCCCCCACATATAAAGACTATCTAAGATGGAATTAATTACCTTTTTTGATAGCCACATAATATTCTTGGCACACTGCATGTATCAGCTAAGACCCGTGTCTTTTTCCAAACATGTTGCTATTGCTTACCTATGACTATTCTGTTCTTGGGAGTGGGGAGAGTATATGTTTTTGGTTTTTTCTTAGTAAAAATTCGTCTTGTTTTTCTTAAGTTATTACTAAATTACATGCCTAGAAGTAACCTGCAAACTTTTT
>VBSM01003185.1:7893750-7905673 GCA_008086735.1 Cheirogaleus medius
TTTAAACCACTGAATTCTTTGTACTACTAAACTTTAGAAATAAACAGGTAAGTGACCTACCTGGTGTTGGGACCCAGGGCACTACTTCTCAGTTTTCTACATTGAGATAGACCATGGAGTACAGTTGAAAATTGCTGTTCTAGATAATGCAAATGGGAAAGCCTTGTTGATAGATACCAATGCAAAAGTCACCAAGGTGCCAGGAGGCATTGGCAAATTCTTTGGCTTCAGGGTGAGTTTCCACCGAACAAGGTAACAAAGACCCCCATTGGTAAAATGGAGAGTGCTCATTTCATAAACTTTAGGTGTCATAAACATAAGTGAGGGGTTTCACATTATGCCATTGGCACTTAAGCCTACTTTTTAGGTGAAAAAAACTGAGGCCTCAGGGAGGTTGAGTTTTGTTTTTTGTTTTGTTTTTTTAGGCAGAATCTCACTCTGTTGCCCTGGGCTAGAGTGACCTGGCGTCAGCCTAGCTCACAGCAACCTCAAACTCCTGGGCTCAAGCACTTCTTCTGCCTCTGCCTTCCGAGTAGCTGAAACTACAGGCATGTGCTACCATGCCTGGCTAATTTTTTCTATATATATATTTTAGCTGTCTAGCTAATTTTTTTCTATTTTTAATAGAGATGGGGTCTCACTCTTGCTCAGGCTGGTCTGGAACTCCTGAGCTCAAACATCCTCCCGCCTCAGCCTCCCAGAGTGCTAGGATTACAGGCGTGAGCCACCACGCCCAGCTGAGGTTGAGATTTAAGCAATTGCATACAGCTAATTTTAGTTTGAGCTAGGATTTAAACCCAGTTTTTTGGCTCGACACTATTCTTTCCATTCTACCTTGTTGCCTCTTATTAGGAAATCAGAAACATATAGTGTATTAAAATAAGACTATAGGCAGATGTTTTTTAGGTGGGAAATCACGATTTATGATAATAGGTAGGGATCAGTGATGGACTCTTGTATAGATATTTGTCTTTGTTTACTGAACTGCGTGTACCTTTCCTAGAGTGCTTATTGAGAAAAGGTAGTTTCACATTGATAATCGAGGGCAGAGGAGGATGGCTCTAGGAAAGAAGCGGGCCCTCTGCATACATGTTGTGGTTAGATTATTTTCTTACATTTGCACATGTGGGGATTGTAAAGTTGGTAACCAGAGTGGGAGCAGGAACATAGTTAATGCTCAGTATGTATTTGCTAAAAAAAATTTTAATACATTTTGAGGGAACTAGATTGAATTTGTTATCAACTGAAGATTTCTTGTAGTATTAGCGTGACTTATTTTCTTTCTTAAACAGACCGGAAGGAAAGGATTATGCCCTTCATTGGCTAGTGCTGGGGACTCATACATCCGATGAGCAGAATCATCTGGTGGTTGCTCGAGTACATATTCCCAATGATGATGCACAGTTTGATGCTTCCCACTGTGACAGTGACAAGGGTGGTAGGTATACTATATATTCCAATATTGACATCAAAAGGAGTATGCCTCTTTCAAAGCATATGCTATTAAAGCTTTATATTTTTAGCTTTTGGCCCAACAGTTTAACTTCTAAGGTTTTATACTACAGAATTACACACATCTGTGCAAGGATTTCATAGTATTTATTATTTGCAGGATCGAAAAATTAGGATCAACATAGCAACCTAGATGTTGGTTCATAGGAAATTGGTTAAACACATTATTGTACTACTCAGCAATTAATGAGAAAAATCTGTATGCATTGGTATGGCAAGGTATCCAAGATAAATTAAGTGAATAACTGGTATGTTTAATCGCTATATTCCATTCTGGTAAAAGTAATATGTGTTGGTGTATGCACAGAAAAAAATCAGACATATACCAAAAAGTTAATAGTGGGGATTTTTGGTGGGGAAGATGGGCAGTGGTGGTATGGTTAATTTAGGGGTTGTTGACTTCTTTTTAATGTCGAATACATACTCCCCTTTTTTGGTATTCCCATGACTACCCCAGGTTTTGCTAGAAGGACTCACAAGAGCAAATTATACTTGTGGCTAAAGTTTGTTACAGTAAAGAATAAAGAACAAAAGGAGCAGGAAAAAGATATGCATCGGCGAGTTTGGGGAGGTCTGGCACAAGTTTTGTCCAAGGCCACACAGGATGTGCTTTCTCTCTGGCAACAAACTAGAGGGACATGTGTGAAATATTTCTGCCTAGGGAAAGCTCATTTGGGTCTCTGGGCCTGAGGCTTTCTTGGGGGGCTGGTTGTGTAAGGCACATCCTGCTGACAACCAGCCATGACAGTTGAAGCTTAGGACCCCAATAATGAAAGTAGGTGCATATCATTAATCTTGATATTTGTGCAAAGCAACCCTGACAAACTGGTACAGCATGGTCCATTGCTCCAGGTGTACGCTACAAAAGTTATCATCCATCAGTGACATAAAGAACATTCTGAGGTGCATGTTCCCAGGAGTTGGCCAAGGGGCAGGGGGCAGTAATGGCCCCAGTGTCCCTCAGAGATGTGAGGATTAAGCAACCAGACCTGCTGGGTTAACTCTTTCTTCACAGCCCAAAATGGTTTGATGATCATATTTTCTAAGATTTGCTTTAGGTTGTTTTTTTTTTTATTGAAAATAAAATATCATCTAGTGTAGTGAAACTGCTGGGTTGTATCGTGTATTCATTGTTAATTAAAAATAATACAAAACTATTTTCTGAACGGATTTACCCAATTTACCACCCCCACAACTTACAGTTCGTTCCCCCACAACCTTACACTTTATTTCTGTAAATATTGTTGTAATCAGAAAAATTTTAATGGCTTTTAATCCTGAAATACATACTTATTGGGCTTTCAGTTTAACAGTCTCTATAATATATAGATATATTATTAAAGTTA
The DNA here is from genome assembly GCA_008086735.1 of Cheirogaleus medius. NCBI lineage: Eukaryota > Metazoa > Chordata > Mammalia > Primates > Cheirogaleidae > Cheirogaleus > Cheirogaleus medius. Next base: position 7,896,609 of record VBSM01003185.1, read on the forward strand.
CACATCCCATGTATTATCTTCTAACAAGTGGCTGATATAATTCACAGTTAACACTTTTTAAAATTTTCAGTTATTCTATTTTTAATAGATACTATGGTCATTAAAACCGGCTTTTCAGTCTTCTGAGTTTGAGAAAACAAAACTCTGTTCAAAGTAAATTGTACCTGGAAGGCCAATTTTTTAAAAAGGAGAGCTGTTCAGGTTATTTTAACTAAAAGAAGTGGGAAACTTGAGTATCTTTGTAGCAGAAGGGTTAGAACCACTGGAGACCACAGGGATGGGATGTTGAAAGTCAAAAGGAGGGCAGATTTAGAGCAAAGTCGCAGGAGGTAGAAAGTGACAGGATTGGGAGGGGTGGCCGTAGGATGCTGAGGCACACTTCTTGTGTTGACAGGATGGAAAGTGCTGAGAGGGAAGTGGGTGCTTTTGCATGTAGTCACGTGAGAATAGTGGGTGGAGAAGCTTTGGGATAATTGCATGGATTGGGATATGGTTTTCAGCCACACTGAAATAGTGAGCTTTGTTTGCTGCAGGAAGAATGGCTAGATGCTGCTGATATTAAGACATGTGAGCCAGTGTTCCTTAAGCATTCCCGCATAGCAAGAACTGGCTGGAAGTGAGAAGTGGTTTACTCCTTTTGGTTTGTTTTCTCCAGACCCCAGTCTGTTTTACTTCTTACCTGCCTAGCTTTGTTAGGCATTTGGGTTAGTGGTCCCTGACCTAAGACACAGGATGAACTAAAGAATGTGCAAAGAAGTGACAGTAAAGGGCAGGAAGAAATAACATAATTGCACTGTGAACTCTGCTAACTTTTTTAAGTGTCAGCAACTAATTCAAGTTTTTATCAGTGAGCACAAAAAAGAAAATGTTCTTGTCTCTATCTGCTTAGATGTTCTTTACTTGTATTCTTTCTGCTAACATCTTGTTACTTCTCAGAAGTTATCATACCTTTTATGCGGCTTTGTTACTTTACAAGGCCTTTTTCATGACTTTTCAACAGTATAGTCTTATTCATGCACCAGATAGGTTAACCTTGGCACCGCACTGGCAGTTAAACCAAGTATGCTAGGAGGGTCAACGTGTATCTTAGGGACAGGTGGGGGTTAGTCAGCTTAGGTTTCTGAGTTGAGGATGTTTCTGACTTAAGACTCAAAAAGTGTTCATAGTCCTGAGGGTAAAACCTTTCCTGTCTGGATGAATCCTAAAATAAGATGCTAATTCAGTGTTGCACTTCCAGATGAGTTTTATTTGTGCTAAAAAGCTGTTGGTCTGTTTATTTTGTGGTTATTTGAAATTTTAGAGAATAACTGTCTCATCTTTATAACTGAAAGAGGCTAGTTTTAGTTGTTTTAAATCTAAGGTAGAACTGAATTAACTTGCCATAAGGTAGCTATCAATATGGGCTTTGAGAATGAATAAATTCCAAGTGAAGGGTGGACCCACGTTTTTGGGTTTTTCTCTGTCATCATCATCAATTTGTGTTGTATTCTGTCAGGTTAAAATCTGTTGGGTTGATTAAACCAAGCAACTTGTGAATTTTAATCCCGAGTGTATGTATGTGTTTATTTCTTTCTCCTCACATTAGAATTTGGTGGCTTTGGTTCTGTAACAGGAAAAATTGAATGTGAAATTAAAATTAATCATGAAGGAGAAGTAAACCGTGCTCGTTACATGCCGCAGAATCCTCACATCATTGCAACAAAAACACCATCTTCTGATGTGTTGGTTTTTGACTATACAAAACATCCTGCTAAACCAGGTATGTAATAACAAAGTCAAGCCATTACTTGAGTGTTTTTCTTGATGCAAAATGGTAATGGTTTTTAGGTCATTCAAAGTGTAGTATACTCTATAATCTTTAAAGGTTTAAAAATTGCTTTTGGGGTCCCATACCATCCTCAAGTTCAGTGATTTGCCACAAGAGCCTAATAGCAGCTCTTACTCATGGCTAACTAAGGTTTATTACCGCAAAGGGCCCAGAGCAAAAGCAGGAAGGAGAAGATACACAGGTGAAGTCCAGAGAGGTCAGCCACAGGCTTCTGTGCCCTTTTCTGCCAGGGCCCCACAGGACATGCTTTGTCTCTAGCAGCAAATCACAGGAACACATGTTAAATGTCTCTGTCCAGGGGAGCCTGTTTAAGTCTTAGCGTCTTAGGTTTTTATGAAGGCCTTGTCACATAGGCTTATCCTTCTCTGTGACTAGCCATGGTTATAGAAACTCAGGACCCCAGCAGAGAAGCCAAATATATCATGAATCTTGCTAAACAGTCCTACAAGTCTTGACAAGTCCCTACAGCATGCCCCACTGCTCTGGGTGTGTACAGCTGCATCAGTCATGACATAAAGAACTTCCTGAGGGTCACATTCCCAGGAGTTGGCCAAGGGTCATTCATGGTTTCAGGCTACCCTAGAGGGATGCAAGGACCGACCTGCTGTGTTAGAAATATTTCTAATAATGGGCTAGGGGTCAGGGTATGGGGTTACTACTACACAAATTTGTGAGATAGCTATAATTTTAGGTATTTTGTGTTGGAGATAAATATTAGGTTTTCCAAAGAAACCAGTCATTTAAAAGTCATGAGGCTCAGTTTGCATTGAATATTTAAAATGAAGCAAAGAGAACCACTTTTCAAAGTGCTTATGGGTCAGACCAAGTCCTTGTTTAAGTGCAGTTGGCGGTTATGGCTCGTTCAATGAAGGAGTGAGAATTTGCTCTCACCAGTTCTGATAAACGTAATAACTTAGTAGCTAATGTATTTCTTTTTTTCTTAGACCCAAGTGGAGAATGTAATCCTGATCTTAGGTTAAGAGGTCACCAAAAGGAAGGCTATGGTCTTTCCTGGAATTCTAATTTGAGTGGACATCTCCTAAGTGCATCTGATGACCATGTGAGAAAACATATTCTTCGTAATTTGCTTGTATACTGAAAGTTAAAGTGTCAGACAGCTCTGCACTGAAGGAGCACTGTATAGATGAAAGGTTTTATAAGATAATACTGCTGATTATTGTGATAACATTTTCTCAGAATTTAGAGTGACGGTTTTCATAAAGCTCCTTTAAAGCAGCCTTAGAATGGAGGGAGGGTGGGCAAGAAGGCCTCCCATTATTTAAAAAAGGACCTCTAGGCTCTTATAATGGAAACTCCATAGAGTGTGGGGCCTGATTAATAGAAAGTATTTTCTCAGTTTATTTTTTAGGTATACAATTCAGTGGGTTTTAGTATACTCACAAAAGAGTGCACCCAACGCTACTAATTCTAAAATATTTTCATCAAATATCCCAAAGAGAAATTCTGTACCCATTAAGCAGTCACTCCCTGCTCTCCCCTTCACCCAGCTCCTGGTAACCACTAATTCATTTTGTGTCTCTGTAGCGTTCTCTTCTTGACATTTTGTATAAATTGAATCATATAATATGTGGCCTTTTCTACTGGGCTTCTTTCACTTAGCATAATGTTTTCAAGGAACATTGCTTCTACTTCATTCCTTTTTGTGGCTCAATAATGTTCCATTGTGTGGCTATACCACAATTTGCTTATCTATTTATCAGTTGATGAAGATTTGGGTTGTTTCTACTTTTTGGCTATTTTGAACAATGTTATAAACATATATGTACAAGTTTTTGTGGGGGTGTATGCTTTCATTTCTCTTGGGTAATTACCTAGGAGTTGTTGCATCATATGGTAACTGACTTTTTGAAGAACTGCCACACTATTTTCCAAAGTAGCTGCTCATTTTACATTCACATGAACAGTGCATGAGTGTTACAATTTCTCTACGTCCTCACCAACACTGGTCTATCTTTTTTATTACAACAATCCTAGTGGGTGTAAAGTGATAATCACATTTTGATTTTCTCCCATCCTGTGGGTTGTCTTTTTTTTTTTTTTTTTAAGAGACAGACTCTCACTCCATCAGCCAGGTTGGATTGCAGTGGCATGCTCATAGCTCAAACTCCTGAGCTCAAGGGATCCTCCTCCCTTAGCTTTCCGACTAGCTAGGAGTACAGGCAGGTGTCACCACATCCAGCTGATTTTTAAATTTTTATTTATTTACTTTTTTTTTTTTTTAAGAGATGGAGATCCCTCTGTATTGCCCAGGTTAGTCTTGTACTCTTGGCCTCAAGCAGTCCTTCCACCTTGGCCTCCTAAAGTGCTGGAATTAGAGGCGTGAACCATTGTGTCCAGCCTCAATGTTTTTGATATCCTTTGAAGCACAAAAGTTTTTAATTTTGATGTCCAGTTTTTGTATTTTTTGTCACTTGTAATTTTGGTATGTAAGAAATCATTGCATAATCAAGCGTTGCAAAGACTTACACCTGTGTTTTCTTCTAAGAGTTTTATACTTTTTGCTCTTTCATTTTAGGTCTTAGATCCATTTTGAATTAATTTTTGTTTATGGTGTGAAGTAGGGGGTCCAACTTCATTCTTTTGCATGTGGATATCCAGTTTTCCTAGCACAATTTGTTGACAGACTAATCTTTCCCTATTGAATTGCCTTGGTACTCTAAATGTAAAGTATTTAACAATTAAAAGTGCCACATGAATGCAAAGCGATCGTGTCGATCGTGTTAACTTATTGTAGATCGGTGTTTATGGCATTCTTATCACTCACAGCCCCATATCTTCTCTCATAGATCCTTACTATAAGCAAAAAGCATTTAATATAATTCCAACCATAGGCTGAATAGGCTTCTGGGGCTTTTGAAAGCTCATGTAACTTGGCCAGAGTTAGCATTTCATATTAACTTCATGAGAGTAGGTTCTTTGCCTGCTTCCTTAGGATATCTTTGTGCCTAGAACAGGGCCAGTCACTTGGCAGACCTTTATATTTTTGTTGATTGTGATTCCTGTTAAACTACTTGAAGTATTGCAAGTAGATAATTGCCTCAGTGAAGCTTCTTTAGTTGTAAGCAGCCAAGACCAACTCTGGCTGATTTCAACAGAAAAGGAATCTACTGGTAGAGGAGCATTGGGTAGGTTGGCTCACAGAATTGCTGTGATGGCTAGAGAGTGAGGCTTAGAAAACTGCCCTGAAAGAAAGAGGAGAGCCAGATCCATGACCCAAGTAAGGCCAGTAAAGACATCGCTATGGCCACCCTGGAAAGTCGATGTTGCTGCCCCCAGCACCACCACCATCAGAACAGATTCTCCCATTGCTGTTTACAATTCAAAGTCTTGGGGAATGATGGAGCCTGTGTCACACTCTTGCATCCCAGCTGCTAAGGAGGCCAGAGAAGCAAGCATCTGCCTTCGTTTTCTGAAAATAAGCTGCTTCCCTCTAAGTGTATGTGGGATGGTTTCCCAAATAGGGAAGGCAGGCTGTACTCAGTAACCTAATTACTAGTACCTCTTGAAGACACCGGGCTGGAAATTGCTGATAATAATAATAGCTGACATTTACCAAGGGCTCCTCATGTGCCAGGCATCGTGCTAATCTTCCCAGGGTCCTTCTGAGGTGGGGAGCAGGGGTGATGGCAAGAGTTCCACACGTTCGTTTCTCTTCAGTGCGTGTAAATTGGACTTCTGAGTGTGTAAGTAACAAGAGACTAAGGGCATATGTATTGTGTAAAGAAAAGGTTTTGTTACTGGGAAAATGTGCTGGGAAATAGCTTTGTTTCAGAAACCCCTTCATATAAGTGACTTAGAAAGAGATGAAGCCCATATCAGTGCCAGTAGAATTAAAATAGTGCTAATATACCTTGGTGGAATTACTTCTTATGTTAAACCGTTGAATGAGAATCATTGCCCTATACCTTGCAATATTTTTTCATTAAAAACTTAAGACTTTCCTCTTAACTCTTTTTGTGATAGGATGTCAAGAGAAAACCCAAATCGTGAAGCCTCATGATTTGTGGGCTGCTGTGATCTTTGAGGCCCAGGGAAGGCCCCATGACCTCTCCTTGGGCTCTGCTGATGTTTCGAAGAGTACACCGTGGGGATCTGTCTGTAGGCCCCAAGCTTTGACCTCTCTGAGTAGACTAGTAGAGGTTTTTGGCCCAGGGTCATTCAACTGTCAAACCTCCTGATGTCTGTGGTGGTTTCTGCCATGAAGTGAGAGACTTGTCCGAAAGGCTTTTGCTTTTTAAGAGGCACATTTTAGTTTTAATTCCTAGTCTTCTCAACCCAATGTGAATTTTTAGGATGTGCATTTCTGTTCGGTAGATACTGAGCGCCTCTCGGTGATTTGTTGTCATCTAGATGAATTTTGGATACTTGAATGTCTGAATGTATATGTAGGTAGAAACTCCAACCCAAGTGTCCCATGCCTGCCACCATACTCAGTCTCCCCCTCCCCTCATTACAGTGGAGTTTCCTTCCCCTCTGCGTCTGATGTGGAGGCTGCACCCACACTCTACTGTTTGTTTATATTTCGTCTCCCTCTTGTTTATTTCTAACTTTTATATAGTCAAATGGTTTTGTTGCTAATGAAGGTGTTTTAAATAAGGTGTTAGCATTTAAGTTCAGTCTCTTACATCTTTTGTTCTTCCCCCCTTCTCCCTCAGACTGTCTGTCTGTGGGATATAAATGCAGGACCAAAGGAAGGCAAAATTGTGGATGCTAAAGCGATCTTTACCGGCCACTCAGCTGTTGTAGAGGATGTGGCCTGGCATCTGCTGCACGAGTCATTGTTTGGATCTGTCGCTGATGATCAGAAACTTATGATGTAAGGTGGAAAGTTCAATGGGATTATGTTAGATGGGTGACCTAAATGACAGTCAGTGATTGTGGTGGATTGTGGTCTGATTTCCTTTTTTCAAGTTATGTTATGGCCTTAAAAAAAAGAAAAGAAACAGCTTTAGGTGAGGTATAATTGACATACAATAAATTGCACATATGTAATGGCCTTTGTACATAAATTACTGTGCTGTATGGATGAACACGGTTTATTTAAAAAAAGAAAAAAAACAGGAAATGTGTAAATGTGAAGGAACATACTTAGTGTAGTGGTAAATATCAAAACTGAGATCCAGAGTGTCTTCACTTGGAGGTCAGGGAGGAGAATGATTTCATCAGGGTGTGGCCACAGGGCTGCATTCAACCACTTATAATACTTTTTATCTTATAAACTAATATCTGATGCAAATATGACAAAATACTAAAATTTGTCAAGGCTAGTTGTAGATAGTAAATTGTTATATTATTCTCTACAAAGTCTGTATTTTATGTATGCTTGGTAGTTGGTAATTAAAACAAAGAATCTAATAAAAGAGGAACCAGAAACAATAGAGCCTGAGATCTCCATAGATTTAGAAGGTGTCAATGGTGCTCAGTGGAATGACACTGACATGGGGCCCAGCGTGAGTGTGCAAGAAGCTTGGGAGGCTTGAGCGTCCTTCTTGGGTCCTGTGTGCCTTCTATCTTTGTGTTTTAGATGGGACACCAGATCCAATACCACCTCCAAACCGAGCCACTTGGTGGATGCACACACTGCTGAGGTCAACTGCCTCTCGTTCAATCCCTACAGCGAGTTCATTCTAGCAACCGGCTCTGCGGATAAGGTTTCAAAATTTTTGCGTGTTGTTTACGAAAGCAGTTGTTTTGTACTTTAATCGGATATTTGAAAACTCTTAAGTAAAGCACAGAAATAAATTCATTTTTATTTATCATTTTTCTTCAGACCGTAGCTTTATGGGATCTACGTAACTTAAAATTAAAACTCCATACCTTTGAATCACATAAAGATGAAATTTTCCAGGTATGTGACTGTTTTGTGGTGTCTGTATGTCAGGCTTCAGTAACTTTTTGGGTAGGGGTGGGGGGTTAATTTTTTCTTTCATATGGAAGGCATGGGACCTTTTTTTTTTTTTTTAAGACAGTTCTTCTTTTACTGTTATGAGTAAACTAGTGGGAAATAACTTAGAGCTTTTTGAGAGGTTATTAGTTTAGAAGTAGAGGGAAAATCCTCATAAAACAGGATCAGTTTGAAAAGCGAAATCCAAGGATTCTTCATTAAGGTATACCAGGTTGATGGGTCCACTAGTGAAAAGATGTCTTGTACATATTTTAACACAGAGATTTGCATGGGTTAAGAGATACCTCATTGAAAATTTTAAAAGCTTCTGGGTTGGTTATCGTGCTGAATAAGTTTGTTGGAACCCTTAGTTGAGTTGCGTAGTACTGAGGAACGAGCGACCTTCCTGGGGACAGGCTGGAGCTGGGCCATTTCAGAGCACTTGGAAGGCTGGGACAAGGGGGTGAGGGCTTTAGGCTGAGGATAAGATTATAGAGCACAAAATGGGAAAATATCACAGAACAATAGCCACAAACCTAGTAACAGATGATTCACTAAATACATTTTCAAAATACTTATTGTTAGGTCCACTGGTCTCCACATAATGAAACTATTCTGGCTTCAAGTGGTACTGATCGCCGCCTGAATGTGTGGGATTTAAGGTAACTCAGAGTCCTATGATAAGACACTGAAGAAATATGCTAATCTGGCAGGTTATGTAATGATTCATAAACTAGAAAAGCAATTTCCTAATCCCACTTCAGTAAGCCTAATATTAAACTTTTAAGTGCCTTCCTAAAGAGCCTTTGTTCTATAAAAGGAAGTAAATCAGCAAATGGACCGTGAAATAAATTTTTGTTTTCAGTTTTGTTTATCTCTTGATATTCAGGCATGAAGTTGTGTGTGCGTGTGTTTTGCATCCAAATGATTATGTTTAAAACACTTGGCTATAGAAAGGAATAAATGCTAGCTGTTCATGTCTCATTGGATCTCATAGTACACTGGCAGGACTATTCTTTTAAGAGTTTTTGTACCGTTTGCTCCTCTGTGCTTTCATTGATTCATTCTGCAGACATGAGCTCCTGCTGTGGGTAGTGTAACTGCTGGGGAGACCTTTGTGAAGGGGTCAAGGACAGCCCATGCTGTCAGAGAGCTTATGTTCTCCAGGGCCCACTGTATGACTTTCTCCCAATTCTTAAGTTGCTTGACTTCAGAGTTGCTGTTCTAAGAATTTCAGACCCCTTTACTTTTTTTGTCTGAGCATTTAGAACCACTATAAACTTGCTCAGTTATATATTTTTCCATAAGATGTCATCATCTTAGGTTTAAATC
>VBSM01003185.1:7905683-7917757 GCA_008086735.1 Cheirogaleus medius
AACCTTTCCTGCTTGTATTAAATGTATTGTTTTGAAATGGACTAAATTTAGTACAGGTATGAATATCTCTTATCTGAAATGCTTGAAACCAGAAGTGTTTCTGATTCTGGATTTTTTTCAGATTTTGGAATGTCTGCATTATGATTAGCACTTGAACATCCCAAATCTGAAAATCCAAGACCCAAAATGCTCCAACAAGCATTTCCTTTGAGCGCCATGTCAGTGCTTAAAAAGTTTTGGATTTTGGAGCATTTCAGATTTTGGGGTTTTGGGATGCTCAACCTGTATGTTAAAACTAAGACTGCCTTAGTTACGGAGACAGTAGACCCATCTTCAATGTATGGAAGAGACACTGCAGAATAAAATGCTCACATCACATGTAAAACTTAAAACATCTAATGTTCAAAGGTTCTTAGGGAACAAACTCACCATGAAAGATGCTCGAAGATGTAGAAAATCTTTAAATCAGATATTTGGATGCAATCTTCTATTTTATTTAAAAACAATTTTAATAGTAAAATTAAAAACCTGAGACAAAATTACATAGTGGTTGTGTGAAGTGTTACAGCAAGGTTTGGAAGTCTGATGCCCTGGCAACTGTATTGCCCCTAAAAGTGCTAGTAATTTGTGGGCATTGTGTATAATTTCTTATAATTAATTCATAACTGTTATTTTTTATTTTTTTTTAAGAGACAGTTTTACTTTGTCTCCTAGGCTGGAGTGCAGTGGTGCCATCATAGTTCATGGCAGCCTTGAACTCCTGGGCTCGGGTGGTCCTCCTGCCTCAGCCTCCAGAGTAGCTGGGACTACAGGGGTGCACCACCACACCCAGCTAATTTTTAAATTGTTTGTAGGGACGGGTTCTCACTATGTCGCCCAGGCTGGTCTCTTCCTGCCCTCAAGGGATCCTCCCACCTCTGCCTCCCAAAGTGCTGGGACTATAGACATGAGCCACCACACTCAGCCCATAACTTAATACTAAAATTACACTAGATAAAATTCAGGATAAAAATGGTGTTAGCAACTATACTCCTGACCGGGGGGGAGAGAAATATATTTGTCTAGCAATCCTGCATGTTTAGGTTTGTTTGGTCAGTTTTATGGGAAGGAAAAAAGAAAGTCTTGTTTGGAAGGCTGTGTATTTTGAATTTTTTTTAAAGCAGTTATTACTAGTACATGTATCTTTTGGCTAGATTTAAGATAAATCTGACATTTGATAAGTAACTTAAAGAGTGATTTCACTGTTGGGGGATTACTGGCAAATTCTCCAAATTGAAATTTTTTTTAAGAGAAGAAAAGAAACCTTAAAAGCCTGCCTTTGGCTTATACGTTCTATAGTTAAAGTTGTTTTGTTGCCATATCTTTAGTACTGATAGTACTGATGTGTAATTGTATTTTACTCCTGGAATGCAAAAAGCTTTAACAGTGAAATGTAGGGGCTGTGCACCATTTTTTGTGTAGATTTTTAAAATATACTTTTCACCTTTTAATTCTAATGCAGTAAACAACAAGGTTAAAATATTGAAGGAATTTTGAATTGATGTTTATTATTAACAATAATTCCTCATTCTGCAGCTTCAATTATGAACAACTCTAACTCCCAGGAAGTAAGCATCCCATCCTCCCACCAAATAATTAATATAAAAACCCTAGCTGGGCACAATGGTGTGCACCTGTAGTCCCAGTTACTCAGAAGGCTGAGGCAGGAAGATCACTTGAGCCCAGGAATTGCGAGGCTAGCCTGGGCAACATGGTGAGACCTTGTCTCTATTTAAAAAAAATAATAAAATAAAATAATTGTAGTATAAAATAAAGTGGTTTTTTGAGTGTGTGTGTTTTAAGATAGCTTTCTGGGCTGATACTGGTTTAGCATACATCCATGCTACAAGAATTTCAATAATGAAAACATTATGTTCTTTCTTAATAGTAAAATTGGAGAAGAACAATCAGCAGAAGATGCAGAAGATGGGCCTCCAGAACTCCTGGTATGCTTTGGCTTTCTTACGGAAGATGAAATGTCATATGCAGATTGGGTTATTTGTCATTGGTACATTTATCTAAAAAATGAGCCAAAACTTCAAATTATAGCTATTGCAGATGATTTCAAAATGGAGGTTCTGGAGGTTATTGTGATTGGGCTTTGGCATTTATCAGAAATGGTAAATGGAGCCTTGTAGGTTTTTACAAATGTTTCACTGAGAGTAGTTTGAGGTCCTAGGGGTTAGTGTGTAGTAATTTCTCACTGATTTTAACTATAATATTTCTGAGGGTTGGGGGTGAGTAGTATAATTGCTCTTCAGTTAGCAATACTTAACACTTTCTAACAGTATGGGAAAAAAAATTTTAATGACCTGATTAAGTTCCCTACCTAGAAAATGAATGCCTCCTTGAACTTGTTGGTGCCAGCAGTGCCCACCATCTCCCTCCTGTTTCTAATTGAATCATCTCGCATCTCCTCTGTCCCTTGAAGGCATAATTATGTGGTGGTGTCTGTCCTTCTCATTCTTCCTGTCTCTCTGAGTCCTTCAGTGTACACTTTTCTATGAAGCATTGCAGGACTTAGCAGTGGTTCTTTGTCCTTGCTCTAAATTCACGTTTATCTCTTCTAGTCATTTGGCGGATAGTCATTCATCATTGTAACATGTGTTTTATTTAGTTCCAAATGCCAGTACTAGTTTTTGTATACTTTACGCCGGGCGCGGTGGCTCAGGCCTGTAATCCTAGCACTCTGGGAGGCCAAGGCAGGTGGATCACTTGAGGTCAGGAGTTCGAGACCAGCCTGAGCAAGAGCGAGACCCCTGTCTCTACTGAAAAAAAAATAGAAAGAAATTAATTGGCCAACTAAAAATACATAGAAAAAATTAGCTGGGCATGGTGGCGCATGCCTGTAGTCCCAGCTACTTGGGAGGCTGAGGCAGGAGGATCACTTGAGCCCAGGAGTTTGAGGTTGCTGTGAGCTAGGCTGACACCACGGCACTCTAGCCCGGGCAACAGAGTGAGACTGTCTCAAAAAAAAAAAAAAAGGCCCTTGACACTAAGCCCTGCCCGCAGAAGATGCCCACCTTGAACAAACACCCTGGCCCTTTTACTCCTTAGCCAGGTAGTTGCCATGTCCCAGCAGCTCTGGACAGAAACTGGGTGCGATGAGACACAGACACCCAGCATGTTCAGGGTTTGTAGCACTGTTCATTAAAGAAGAGTCTCATTTCTCTGGGTTTCGAGTCAAAGCTAAGTGGAAAGAAGAATATTTCTCAATAACTGCTATAGCCAGGTGGTAGCATCTGAATATTTATTTTTTTCTATATTGAGCAACTTATTCTGAAAAGTCTGTTTTGTGGAACAAGGCTTCATACTTTTTGAGTATTTTCTAGAAAAGGTGTTCCCAGCTATTTCACTTATTTTTTATTTTGATAACAGCTTTATTAAGATAATGTATATACCATACAATTAATCTATTTTAAGTGTACAAGTCAATGATTTTTAGTATATTCATAGACTTATACAACCATCACCACAAATCAATTCTAGAACATTTTTCATCCCTTCAAAGAGAAACTGTAGCTATCACCTCCCATTCCTCCTCTTCCAGCCCCTGGCAACCACTAATCTACTTTCTGGCTCTGGGCTATTCTAGACATTTCATATAAATGGAATCATACAATATGTGGTCTTTTGTGCCAGATTCTTTCACTTAGCATAATGTTTTCAAGGTTTCCAGCTATTTTTTGCTATCACAGGAAGAGGAAAGTGTATTACTTTGTATATTATAGCTCTGCAACAATTTCATGGTCCTTGAGAAAATCAACTAGAATTTTGCTCTTCACAGTAGAGCCTGAAATCGAGGGACATTTAGGAGTAGTCAACTGTATTCTAACTATAATTTTAACATAACAGTATCTCGCTTTGATAACTCTTGTATGTATTCCAGGCCCCAGTGATCTTAAAATATTTTCACTTGTGTACTCCTTAACAGTATTTTGAAAAAGCTGTTTATCTCTACCTCATTTTGAAACTAATAAGGTTATTAGATAGTTACATTGCAGATAACCTAATTGGCAGACAGACACCTTATTGTCAAACTAAAGAGTCAGATCAGACTTTGTCAGAAAATGTGACTTCTCAATTGAAAACAATATATTAATGTCCTTGAAGAACTATTTACTCTGAATCTTAATTCTAAAGTAAAGAAGGCACAGTTCCTTCCCATGAGGTCGTCTCTTGCAGGAAATAAGACTGCCTCTTTCAGCATTTTCTAGCAAAGTTCTCTTGGTTTAGTCATAACTTATGGGGCGACTCTGGAGCTACACTTTTGGAGCCCCAGGTATTTTCTTTCACCCTGGGGCAGTGTACCTTGGGAAGATTGAGAATGGGCAAGAGGTATGTCTGTCTTTTAGTAAAGTGGGCAGGGGGAGAACCAGGAGACTGCTCAAGGAGGCCCAGTGTAGAAGAGTATGTAACATGACATGCTCGAAACAGATTGATTACCTAACTGTATACCAGCAAGCGATGCTGGATTAGTGTTCTTCATATTCAGTATGGAAACGGCATTGTGGTTATGTAGGAAAGTGACCTTATTCTTAAGGGATGCAGGCTGAGATACTTAGCCATTTCATTGTACAGGCACATAGAGGTAAAGCATATGTAAACAAAATATTAATACTTGGTGAATCTAGGTGAAGGGTATACAGGTCAGGTATTCATTGTACTATATTCTACCACCTTTTCTGAAGGTTTGGAAATTTGCAAAGTGGGTGGGGTAGATTACTGAGCCTAAAGCCCTCGCTCTAAATCTAAACCGTGGCACAGTGCCCCTGCCCCCAGTTGAAATACTGATGCTGTAAAAGCTATTTTTAAAATCTTTAGGCCGGGCGTGGTGGCTCACGCCTGTAATCCTAGCACTCTGGGAGGCCGAGGCGGGCAGATCGCTCAAGGTCAGGAGTTCAAGACCAGCCTGAGCAAGAGCGAGACCCTGTCTCTACTAAAAATACAAAGAAATTAATTGGACAACTAAAAATATATATAGAAAAATTAGCCGGGCATGGTGGCGCATGCCTGTAGTCCCAGCTACTCGGGAGGCTGAGGCAGGAGGATCGCCTGAGCCCAAGAGTTTGAGGTTGCTGTGAGCTAGGCTGACGCCACGGCACTCTAGCCAGGGCAACAGAGTGTGACTGTCTCAAAAACAACAACAAAAATCTTTAATATAAGAATCAGGATTAACAGGAGAGTATATGAAACCAAAGCTTTTTTTGTTCTTATTAACAGTTTATTCATGGAGGACACACTGCCAAGATCTCAGACTTTAGCTGGAACCCCAATGAGCCTTGGGTCATTTGCTCAGTGTCTGAGGATAACATCATGCAGATATGGCAAATGGTGAGTTAAAATATTTTTCTTGAGTGACTATTTTGTAAGGCAGAGATTTACTAGCGATATAATAGGATTATTTCAAATAGTGTATATTATACCTAACATTTGTAGAAAGGAAACAGTTTAAAATAATTTTTCCCGTTTTAACAACACAATCTTTAGTTCCATACTGGTGCTTTGTCCACTATTTATAGCACCTATTGGGTCAGGAGAAACCTCTGTACAGACGCAGCATCTGCTCTGATTTTTGTTGTTGCTACTACACTTCATCTGCTGGGGTCTTAGCATCACTGTCTCCAGTGTCTACTGTGTCATGGGCCTGAGGGATACAGGAAGGAAATGTCAAGGCATTCAAATGGTACCAAGTTCTCTGATTATGAGTGCTAAGTACTTGACATTTTTAAGGTGTTTAGGTGTTAACCAAGCCTTTCATAAACATCTGGGCTGTAGATCCCTCTAAATGATGCTAGAAATGCTTTTGGGAAAAGCCTCTTATGAACAATGATTGAAATAAGTAATGCATGGCAGGGTAAGGTGTATATGTGGATTTACATACTGGCAAATAATTTTTGAGAATACTGGCCTACCTTTTCCTTAAATTTTTGGGGGGACATATAAAAAGAAAAAAAAACTAGTAAAATTCTGGATAGATATTAAATTCTGTTTTTAGATGATCTTATGAAAACCATAGGGAGTTTTACCTGTGAATTTATTTGGTTATCTCCAGGCTGAAAATATTTACAATGATGAAGAGTCAGATGTCACAGCATCGGAACTGGAGGGACAAGGATCTTAAACCCAAAGTACAAAACGTGTTTCTATTGAATGTAATGCTACACGAATGCTTGATTTCTCAAGCGCCAAAAAGGCATTGTATAGTAGAAATGTTAAGTGGGATGGCTTATGGCGTTCTTTACCCTCTGATTCTAGCACTTTCAAGTGAGTTGTTGCGTACTGTATCATATTGTAGCTATTAGGGAAGAAAAGAATGTTGCTTAAGAAAGAACATCACCATTGTTTTAAAATACAAGTAGCAGGGTACTGCCTTTGATTCAACTATTTTAAGTCCTCATTTTCTCAAACTAAGTGCTTGCTGTTCCCAAATATGCAAGAATAACTTTTACACTTTTTCCTTCCAACACTTCTTGATTGGCTTTGCAGAAATAAAGTTTTAAAATAAATTTTGCTTTATTCTTTTATAAGCTTGGTGTAGGGGTGGGGAGGAGGTGTGTGCATACATCTACTTTGAGTAGAAATGGGCAAAATTTTATCTTTGGACTTGTTACACAATCAAGGCCACATGGGTAGTAAAAGAATACACAGAAGCTGTTAAATTCATCATACATATTTACTTAATCTATACAGAATCAAGTAGATAAAATCAGATTCACATTAGTGAAAAATCTCTACAAAATGTCTTTGAAAAGCAAAACAAGACTGCCTCTTAACAATTCGTATCCTCATGAAAGACGTGGGCTGTAAAAATAAAGCAGTGTGTTTAGCACAAACTAGAAGATATCTGCATCATTTTTTTCACAGTTATTTCCATCTACAGTCTGAAAGAGGTAGATTTTTCTGCAACACCTGAGAGTTGAATTGTGATAACCAGGTGTAATAAAGGCAGTTGCATACATAACTGAAAAATATTGGTCTCGAGACCAAGAAGTGTTTTCCTACAAGTCTGAGGATGAAATGGTCCATTATCCAAGACCCAAGTTTTCTCTACACCTTGTAATCTACTGTCACCATAAATAATACACATTAAAATTCCAAGATGGTGCAAACAAATGCAATTTAAGTGAATTTGACATTTAAACCTTTTCTGGGCCAGCCTAGTAGCATTACAGTGTTCTAGAATATGGTAGATACAGGTGTGCTACAAAGCCACAACACTGGGCTGGTGAGGTGATAGCTTTAGGGTGACCTCCTCTGAGGGTCC
Source organism: Cheirogaleus medius (assembly GCA_008086735.1). Classification (NCBI taxonomy): domain Eukaryota; kingdom Metazoa; phylum Chordata; class Mammalia; order Primates; family Cheirogaleidae; genus Cheirogaleus; species Cheirogaleus medius. The sequence goes on from VBSM01003185.1 coordinate 7,912,990, forward strand.
CATTTGTTTTTATTCACAGGGTAATGGGAGGAAAGATTCTGAATGGACACCAAACGCATCCCAGACAGAATCCATATCCTTTAAACATTATGATAGCATCTAGCTAAAAATACATAGTAAGCCAAAAGCAGCAGGCCATGTACTGTTAATCACATTGCTTTATAAAGCCCTTGAAAATATGCAACAGGTCTAAGATTTACAATCTTCCACAAAGGACAAGCACCACAAAGAAACGTGGTGGGCTACACAAATGGCTGAATAAAACGTTAAGAGCTGTACATCCAGCAGAGTTCTTGTGAAATGTGATCATTAGTACTAATTTTAAGGTAGATTATATTTCTGATATATACCTTCACTTCCCCTTGGGGAAATGAGTCCAATATTTCATTTAGTAGCTGAAGGGGGTATTTATAAGAGGCTGTTAGAGGGTGCTGTTATTTTTGCTTCCGACTCATTTTGACAGAGTAATTAGATAACCTACTTTGTGGATTTCTTTTCCTCTGCTGTCTGGCCCCTCGATTAACATGACTGTTGGTAGAAGCTTAGATATAATCCTCCACTCCAGGCGCTGTTTCCTATCTATTGGACAATTTTCAATTCTTTCAACTCAGTTTAGAACCGTGAATGTGACAGGACTTTACAAATAAAACTTTTAACAAAGAGAAAACCCTTTTAACTGGACAAACCAGAGTTTATTCGGTCCAGTAAGCAATTTAACAAGTGTCAGTTTGATAGTTTTGCTCAGTGGAATGTGCTAACATCAGTTCTAGTAGAACCTTTTTATTTCATAAAGCATTTCAATGCAAATTATACCAGGGACAAAGTCAAAACTTCATCAGTGCAGCCTGATTAATCATTTGCATAACTGAGCCACATTAAACATTGAAAAAAGCAAAGGAAAGAACTAATTTAAAGATTTTCCCCTATTCCTTTAAAAACAAAAAGTAACCAAGAAAGGGGTGAGAAACAGACTGAAAGCATAAGTAATAGATCCTGACTAATGCTCTAAGTTTTCCCAAAGTAAAAATGTTGGTTCCAGTGTTTGTTTCAGAAATGAAGTCAGTTTCAGGTAGGCACTGATCCACAATTAAAACTCCCTTTTAAAAACCCTGGAGTACTTTGCTGGTGGGACTCTTAACACCTTTCAAGTAGCCAGAAGCTAGTTGAGGAACTTTTGCCTAGTGAAAGTGACAATATAAGTTTACCCTCATTGTCTTAAACTGACAATGGACTTAAAAGTGACTGCAAACGTCAACAGCAGTTTTCAAAAGAATAATCAATCAGCTTTCTGTGGGAGTGGAAAACCTGTACCCAAATCTCAAATGGAAATCGAATATAAACCACCATCCCCTACAGTGAGCTCCCCAGTGGTTAGTTAGGATTCCACACATGGGTTCTAACCTGAAACCAAAGCAGAATGACTACTTTTAGTCACATAAACATTAAGCCTGTTTGTCCAATGGTTTGCTTGTATATACTACTTTGTTCACAAGTGACATCTTTATATACATGTTTTGCCAAAACTTAAAGGGATTCTAGGCTTGTGGCCATCTCAATTTGTTGAGTGGTATAAATATTATCAAATCTAATTTGAATCAAATATGCTATGCTTGTTTCTGGCCCAATACTAGTTTTATTTTTGCTTGGCATTTAAATGGGCTATTAGACAAAACTAATCATCTTGATATTTTCTTTCTTTGAATAATATTAATGGGTGCTAAGACATTTAAATTACTGTTGTTTTCATATCAAGGAACCATTGTCAGAACAATGTTCCTTTGTAATGGTCGGCCCCGTCTTGAGTGAAATTTTAATTAGGATAATTATGTGCAAGGAGTAGGGAAGAGAAAGGACGAGGCAATGAACACATGCATTCCAATGAAGGGGCAATGAGGCAGATGTGCAACACAGCTGAGGAGAATTCATAGATTAAAACTATTCAGAACTGCTAAGCAGCCTCCTGTACCACATAAGTCCAGTAGTTCTAAGAAAATACAGATATGGTAGAAAAAGTAAGAAAATTTTCACCACAAAACCAATGGTTACTACTAACAGAGAAAGTTATACACAAAATATATCTCTCAGTACAGCGATCACACCTCATCTTAGTCAACCGACTCTATGCCTGGAGCAGAGCCTGTGCATGGGGGCTTTGGCTTCGTGCTCGCTGACTTGGGCTCGGCCTCCAGGTGTACTCCAGGGGCTCTTTTCCATGAAGCATTCCGCTCCTTGTGAGGATCCCTGGCGGTAGCGCAGGGCCGCACCCCAGGTGTCGCTAAATCCTCATCCGCTGCTTTGACAGAGACCTGCTCTTTCAGGACTTCCACCTTCTCGTTGAGCTCATTGCGTTCTGTTTGAAGAGCCCTGCACAGCTTCTCTAACCGTTCCAGTTTTATTTGAAAGGCCTTGTACTCTTTATCACGGACTGTTTTCTGTAAGAAAAGAGAGATGGGATTTATATAACCTCATTAAATACAAATCAGGTTATTACATACAAAAAAATAGTCTACTTTTTAAGACATTTCATATGGATGAACTATTAAGAAAATTCAAGATATTCTTCACAAAAACTAGCAAACTTAATGCCTAAATAAAAGCAAAATGGCTCATCTCTACATAAATTTCTCTTCTACCAATTTTTAGATGAGAAGAAGATTCTTGTGTGCATGTGCCCCAGACATTTCTCTCTTGTGAAATGTTATAAACTAGACCTATCAAGTTTCTGAAGGCGTGAAATTTAGTGACAGCAAGCTATACATTTCAGCTTCATAAAACTGGCAAAAAGTACTTTGTTTTTTTGAAAAACTAAGTCAAGATAGAAAGGCCCCTGAGTTGCTTGTGCGCTGTCACTAAGTCTGATGAGTGCTTCCCATGGTGTGGCCCGGCCCCTGGACGTGCATTGGCATCGCCAGGATGCTTGTTAGAAAGGCAGATTCTCCACCACCCCAAACCCAGTGAATCAGCCTCTGAGTGTAGCCTAGAAATCTCGGTCTTAACAAGCGAGAGTTGGATGCAAGCTCAAGTTTGAGAAGCCACTGCTGGAGAAGCAAGCAAAATCTAGATGCTTTACAGCTGTCTCCAACACGGGCCTGGGCTGACTGCCTGGGCAGTAAGCAGCTCAATCCCTCCCTGGGGGCCCTGAACCTAAACCGAGCCTAACTGCCAGAAAGCCAATACCCAGTAACCGCTCCCACCCCAGCTCTGGCCAGAGTCCTCAACTATCCATGTCCCCTGTCCTATAGGTACCTGAACTTATAAGTCCCCAGGATTAAGACTACACCTTAGTCGTAGGAAACCATCTCACCTCTTCAGCCATTTGCAGAAGTGCTTTATTATTGTTTTCCCATTTGGTACGCCATATTATTGTTTCTTTTTCCAGTTTTTTAATTTTCTTTGTCATCTGTAAATCAACGCAATTGCAAATTTAAATTTCAAGTTCCATTTCTTATCTCTATACTCCATCCCACCATACAAAAATGTCTTAATGCCCGTCCCCTGCACCTGCCTCGCCCAGCTGACGGCTGTGCCTGTCTGTCGGTCGCAGAGCTTATCTCAGAAGCTCCTAGGGCGGAACCAAAATAGGGGTTTTGTATTATGAGAAAAACAAATTCAATCTCAATTCCAGAGGCAGCAACACACTCTGAACTCTATAAGGCTGGAAGCAGCAAGAGACAAGTCCTCCTGCTCCCCAAGTTGTATGAAAAAATGTCCATGATTGTGAGTTTTCTGTCCATTAAACTAATCTCTCAGATTCTTGGAATGAATGATTTTCAGCCCCACAAAAGATGAAGAATTGATGCTCTACCACAGCCTCCAACATCAGCTTCAAACCAGAGGCAGCATAAGACTCCAGTGACCAAGAAGTAGTAGTAAATCCTTGAGCTGTGGTCATCCTCACAACCCATAAGACTGTTTTACTTCACATTTTGCTAAAGTGGGTCCAAAACTCAGGAAAGTGTTCTTAAGCCTATGCTACCAGAACACGGCTTTCAGAAATTCAGAATGAGGTTTATCTATGCCCGTCAGCCACATTCGCAGTGTTCCTTCATCCGTCGCTGACTGCACACCAGCCCTGATCCAAGTCGGGCACTGAGCCAGGTGCTGGTAAGGGAAACAAGGGTAAGACAGCCAATGCCTGTGCCTTGGGTAATCACCCACACAACTGTGCCGCAAGGCAAACTGGGACAAAGACTGTGGGAAGATCGGGGTTGAGAGCTGATCCACAGTCCAGTCCCAGAGGATTCTCCAGAAGGATAGCAAATTTGGGAGTCCCCATCTAGAACTCTGTTCCACCTCAATAGTGAGCCTGGGCTGGACTCCAGATGACACTTTCGCTGTGCCTGACAGCTCCCCCTCGATGGGAGCCTGAAAGGACTGGCAGACAGAACTAATCTGCTGCTCATGGAATTCTCCAGATTACTAGGTCTAAAAATACCTAAAGATGGTAATTTGAGCACCCTTCAACCACATGATAATTGAGCACATGTTAATGTGCCAAGCACTGTCTGAAATACTCTATTTTATGAAGGGTGGGTCTTTTTTTATACCATTTTTAATGATGAAGGAACAGAAAGACACAGAAAGGTTAAATAACTTGTCCATAGTCACACAATGTATGATACAACTGAGACGTCAATCCAGAGCACACACTCTGAACCACTAGGTAAACTCTAATAGTCATGACTATCATCTGTTGAATTGCTGACAAGGTGCCAGGCACTACTGTACTTCTCCCAACCCAACACCATTTTTTTTTTTTTTTTTTTTT
>VBSM01003185.1:7917879-7929462 GCA_008086735.1 Cheirogaleus medius
GCTGGTTTCGAACTCCTGACCTTGAGCGATCTGCCCGCCTCGGCCTCCCAGAGTCCTAGGATTACAGGCGTGAGCCACTGCACCCGGCCCCAACACCATTTTTTAAAGTCCCCCCATTTTATGGGGAAGATGCCAAGTAAAATAGGGGTAAACGGATGACTGGATAGATATGGATGTACAGAATTGGTTCTTAGTTTGAGATCAAGGATATCTCTTTCCTTAACATAGGCTGGAAAATGCAACAAAAGCCAATGAATTGGTTTGGTTGGGGGAGAAAATTCAGTGACAGTGAAGTTAAAAAAAAAAAGAAAAGCTAAAGATAGGTCTACCTATCAATTAATGATAATATGTATTCACTTTTCTGGACTTGGATAATCTCCCAGGACACAGTTTTGTGAAAGGACTGAAAAGTGATTAAAACAAATCAAACAACAAACAAAACCCCACCACTTTATTTCTAATGAAAAATTATATTAAATAGAGGATTTCACTGTAATAAAAATAGAATTAATTCCCAGAGCATAGAGATCATTAGCTACTTGGGGTACTTTGAGGGCAAAATGAACCGAAAATGCCACTGGAGGATCAGAAAAGATAAAATTAAGACAGTATCACAACAAACTCATCCAAGTAATAATTATACATAAAAGAGCTTATATAAATTCCCTTTTATGTCATATTGTACTAAAAATATGCAAATACCTTTTCCATTTCCTGCCTGAAGGTTGTAAACAGTTCATTGCTTTTTGCCATGGTTGTCTGGAATTCTTCAAACTTATCCATATAAAGAGAAAGCTATAGAAAAAAGTATGAAATATTCTGAGTTCCATGTAAACAATTCAAATTCCCAAACTTTCAAATGAACATAATATGGTTAAATGTGATTTATTGGTTATAAGGGATAGAAATAAGAACAAATGCACACCCAATCCTGGGACACCAGACACAGATGGCTAAAGTTCTAACAACCCACAGAAATGCATTAAAACTTAGGAAATAACATGGTAAGCGCAAAGAATGAGATACTCTTGGGAAGTATGGCCACATTTAGGTAGGAGGAAAAGGAGGTGACACCAAAGGAAAACAAAATGATGACTCAGGGTGGCACAGATCACAGACAACAGAAGCTACACTGGTGATAGCACAACAGAATCAGAGCTAGCCTGGGGGCTTGGTAAGAGGGCCCTCTGTGTGACTTCATTATCAATGACTCCCATGTTCAAGAACATCGTCCAAAGCCATCTGTAGACTTTACACCTTCTCCACATTGATTCTGGTCCTCATTTACCTGGACAGCTGAATGTATTGGGCTGATAAGTGAGGGGTTCAAATCTCCTAGACACTTTCTGGCATGATCATAACTTACGGTGGAAAGTTGCAAAGATTTCTGATATCTGACACCTCTTGAATTTTCACTCTAAGTTAGGCTAGCTTTATGAGAAGTTAATATCACTATGTTGTAAAACTTGCCCAAAGAAAAATAGCACTCCAAAGAGATGCTGATGAAGATTCATGGCAGTCTCTATGAATCATTGTATTTGAAAGCTAATTTAGAGTGCTTAAAGAAACTTATTATATAATGAACCTTTAAAATAAGTAATACTTTTTCAACAGAACATAATGTAGTTTTAACTGAAAAAGGGTGAATTATAGGTACAGATACGTAATTTTGCCTGTCTGTAAAGACATGGGAAGTCTCTCCTGTACCTTTTCTTTGAGTAAGAAAACAGCACCTGCTACTACTCTCATTCCATGCAAGGCAACCACACAGAGAGATCCAAGAGGGCAACCCTACAGGACTTGGACTGAAAGGAGGGAGGGCCCTGATTAAAAGCACCACCACCACAACTCTACCTGGGAACACACTGTGTGGTCCTATGCAGGATTTTTTCTTTCTTTTTTTTTTTTTTTTTTTAAGAGACACGGGCTCACTGTCACCCAGGCTGGAGTACAGTGATGCAATCATAGCTCACTACAGCTTTGAACTCCTGGGCTCAAGTGATCCTCCCACCTTAGCTTCCCGAGTGGCTGGGACTACAGGCATGCACCACCTGACCTGGCCATATGCAGTTTTCAGAATAGGTTATGTGCTCATAGCACAAAATTCTAAAGGTGTTAGGTTAAGCTATACAAAATTGCCATTTTATAGGTTAAACAAGTCAAATATTCTTGACTTCTTTTGCAATTTCATGTGGTTCGACTTGATACAGAGGAATTAAAATCTGGAGATTTATCAGTTTTCCTTCAGTGGGAAATTAGCTGACACACGTGGGAACAGACCGAGAAAGAAAAGTATCTAGATTGCCCAACCATCCAAGTCTGCCCCAAGACCAGGGATTTCCTGGGACACGGAACTTTTAGTACTAAAACCAGGGAAGTCCTGAGCAAACAGGGATGAGTTGGTTACCCTAAATGAAGTGGAAAATCCCAAAAGGGACATGTGATCTCTTCCTCAGTTCTGGTCAGCTCTGGCTGGGAAAAAGCAAAACCATCTTAGAGGAAATTCAAGGTATATATCAAATGAACCATCGATTTTTCTTATAAATTCTATCTTGTGCTGCCAAGTTACCTGCTGTTTTAGTTGTATTTCTTGCTGTTTCATTTGTTCGTATTTGTGCCTGGATTCTGTGGCTTCTTTTAATAACTAGAAAACAGAAGCATTCTGTCAAAATGCTAATAGTAATTACAAATAATCTACAACGTTGAATGACCATACAGTTAGGCTTCATCCTTCTGCTCGCTATTTTAGCAAGAACCACAAGTCTGTATATGAAAATATTGTTTCACAAACTGCCATTTATCTGTATCTTTGATCTGTCCCACTTGTTAACACAGGAATGCAGGAACTGCTAAAGCAGAAAAAGTACCCTGGAGACCTAATAAGGTTTATAAAACCAGAGTTAAATTATTGTATTTTAGGTGAAAATAATTACATGTTTAGTATTTGCAGAAAACATGGCTAGGAATATTGACATTATCCGGGTAACTCAGAAAGCCCCTCTTCTCCCTGAGAGGCAAGATGAGGCAAGGTGAAAGGGTATGGAGCAAAGCTATGAAATCCCGCACTTAGTGCCTGAGCACTTTTTTTAAAAAATGGGGGAGTGGGGATGGGCACTTTCATTTATACACAGTACTTGGGTTTTTAAGAAAACTACACAGTAAAGCTGCATAGTAGGCACTTGTGAAATTCAGTCCTTGAAGTAAACCGTCACACACATAGTCCAAAGAAGCCTTGAAAAGTCCTATGGAAAGTGCATACATGTGCACACGTGTATGTGTGGGTAAAATTTATATTCCAACTTTGGACATAATAACCATTTTTCAATTGAGCACTGAATACCGTTGTGAATTCCTGTGAAAGGACCACACTGGGAAAACCGTGTCTCTCTGAGCCCTAGACTCACACTCAGCATGACACATTCACATCACGAGGGCCACGCAGGAACTGAGTCTTCACTCTTTGCTCACCTCGGGGCCTCGGCTACTTGAGTGAATACTGGGTCAAACAGTCCAGGTTATTACAATCATTTCTTACTTTTATTATCTTTTTGGGTAAGCATGTATAGTTGAATTCGCACATATTAAATATACATACCTAATGAGATTTCCACTGTATTCACAATTATTGACAGGCAATATAATGTGAACATACACTCTCGAAACAATGCTGAGTGATTAGGGTATAGAGAATTCTGTTAAAATTTTATCAGAAATGGTACCAGAGTAAGTAAACAAATGGTTTACCTAGTTTCAAGTTACTTGTTTAAAAAAAAAAATGTAACCATATATAGGAGACCTGTGTTTGATAAGCTTGTTGTTAAACTGAATTACCAAATTTAATATGCTAAATACCAGCACAATTTCTGAACCTGATGACCACTACCTAAGAAGTGAAATAAATACTCTAAGCATAGGAAAAAAAATCAAGCAACTGCAGGTTTTTCCACTGACATGGTCAGTATATTTTCTATATAAAAAGTTAAATACAAACAAACACCCGAATGCTTTCTAACTCACTCTCTCTCCCTCTCTTCTCAATCTAGAGCAAAAAACCAACATGCCCCAGGTGCTACATTAAATGCAGAATAAGTTTAAGCATTTTAAATGGCTTTGGTTACAATTTTGGCGATAATTTCTTAAGAAGTAGAACTGATTATACTTAAACAAAAATATACTGTAGTTGGGAGATGGACACTTTAAATACCCTGACTTGATCACTCCACATTACACACATGTAACAAAATTTCATATGTACCTCATAAATTTGTACAAATAAATAAAAAGAAGAAGTGAAGAAGTAGAACTTACAAACTCTCTTTCTCTCTGATGTTTTTCATCAGCTTCTTTTATCAGCTGTGTCGTTTGCTGCAGTTTGGCATCCACAAGCTGTTGTTGCAGTTCCTTATGTTTGAACACTTTATCAATATGCTACGGGAAGAGTAAAAATTCTTCCATCACTTACCGAAGAAAGGAACACAGTGAGGAGGAAACAATACGAGTTACAACATCCTGTTTACCCTGCTTTCCTGCTAATACCACTGTAGCTAAGAACACTGGGTCTTTCTGTCCCTGTGCTAAAAGGAGTAACTCTGGAAAGCATCCCACACCCACAGGAGCACTGCCCTCTCACTGCTGCTCTGTGCCTGGCCCTGTCAAAGGTGGCCTATCCCCGTCACCAGCTTTGTACTTCCTGTTTCTGCCCTACGCTGAAAATAAGGCTCAAACTGCATCAAGATAAAGAGATCAAACTATTACACCCATACATCATGTACATAATTCCTTTTTTTCTCCCCATTACATTTTCTCAAATTTCTCAGCTGGAGGCAGCATGGTGTGATGGTAGGAATGGCCCAGGGTCAAACCCTGGCCAGGGTGTGGCCCTGGGCAAATTCCTCCCCATGCTGAAGCTCATTGCCCTTGTCTGGACAGGGGATACTCACATCTACCTTACAGAGCTGTAACAGTGAATGCAATGGTTGAGCTATGTAAGGTGCTTGGTGCCTGGCACACATTAGACATTTGGTAAAAGCTCAGTGTTTGCAAACAAAATTGTTAAGTGCTTACTGATGTACAATAATACCATTGGAACAATCCCTTCTCAGCTAGAGAGGGGAAAATGCTAGCTGGTAATAAGGTAGCCTAACTAAGTACTGAGGAGAGCACAGCAGATGATTGATCTTCACCTGCAAATAATTTGATCATTATTAATTATTTCCTGACCAAAGAAAGAACATTCTATAATATTAAAAATAAATGAGACTCACAAGTAATATGATTTAAAATATCTAATTTTTAAATTCACTACATCTATGATGAGGCAAAATGTCATATTAAACAAGAATAAAAATCATTTTTAAAAAATTGAGGGCTTTATAATCTAATAAAACGAGAATGTAACCTCTAAAACAAAAAAAAGTTTCTTCAGTAAACACACTGCAAGAATGTAAAAGAGGCTGGGTGCAGTGGCTCACGCCTATAATCCTAGCACTCTAGGAGGCTGAGGAGGGAGGATCGCTCAAGGTCAGGAGTTCGAAACCAGCCTAAGCAAGAGAGAGACCCGTCTCTACTAAAAATAGAAAGAAATTAATTGGCCAACTAAAAATATATAGAAACAATTAGCCGGGCATGGTGGCGCATGCCTGTAGTCCCAGCTACCCGGGAGGCTGAGGGATGAGGATGGCTTGAGCCCAGGAGTTTGAGGTTGCTGTGAGCTAGGCTGACGTCATGGCACTCTAGCCTGGGCAACAGAGTGAGACTCCGTCTCAAAAAAGAATGAAAAAGAAGAGGAAATCTACATTTTAGAGACTTGAGACATATAAACCAGTGAAATGGATGGACTTTATTTGGATCTTGTTTGAAACAATTTCTTTTTTAAAAAGGAGACAATCTGAAAAATGTAAACAGTGACCAGATATTTAATATTAAATATTTAACTTTTCAGGTGTGAAAATACTATTGTGGTGACGCTTAAAAAGAATTCTTATCTAGGTTCTCATAATAAAAATTGGAAAAACAAAGAAGAAAATGAAAGAAAAAAATAATTTAAAAAAAAGAATGCTTATCTTTTTGAGCTACACACTCAAATACCTATGAATGGAATAATATGACACCTTGGATTTCCTTCAAAATAATCCAGGGGAATACAAATGAAATTATGATTTCATCTGCTGAAGCCAGGTGATATATTCTCTCTCTACATTTTTTTAAGCTTGCAATTTCCGTAATAGTAAGTTTAAAAAAAATAAAAGGCAAAAGACTATGAAAGTGATAAAAATAAAACCTTTTTTAAAACTAGCAATTTTTGAAGGGCTATATGTAAAACTAAATTAATATAAAGTTTGAGATGAAAACTGGATAAAGTAATACAGAGATACCATGATCTTTTTTAAAAATTTGAATCAGCGATCTTTTTCTTTTTTTCTAAAATGGATAATTCCAGAAATGAATCAGCAATCTGAATCCATTTCTTTAAGTATACAACACACACAAAAGTACAAGATTTTATTAACTTTAAAGGCATTTAAAAGACCTAACGCCTCTAAGCCTCTAACCCTGTCCATCTGACTTCTAATCTAAAAGTGAGGAACTTTAAGAAACAGGTTAGCACCGATTTCCTTATCTGGACACCACCTCTGAACTTCAGACTAGATTGTAAAATAATTGCAAAAGTCTTCATTAGAGGCCAATGGCCAAGTTCAGCAGCCGTGGGTCCGTCCAGTAAACTTTTTACTTCAATGGGTGTATGTGTGAGGGCTTAGAAATAGGTCCTAATAGTATAAAACCCTCATTTAAAAAAAAAACAAAACTGACTTTGGGAGGCCAAGGCAGGAGGATCACTTAAGGCCAGGAATTGGAGACCAGCCTAAGCAACATAGCAAGACCTCATCTCTAAAAAGAATTTAAAAAAATTAGCCAGGTGTGGTGGTGCACATCTATCATCCCAGCTACTTGGGAGGCTGAAGCAGGAGGATTGTTTGAGCCCAGGAGTTCCAGGTTGTAATGAGCTGTGATCTCGCTACTGCACTGTAGCTTGGGCGACAGAATGGGACCCTGTCTCTGGGGTGGGGGGGTGGAATCTGAAACATGTGTACAGGTGTAATGCAATGGTAGTGGATACTGTATAGATTGTCATAGATGTCTAAGACACAGGGTATTTTGGGGCCAAATATTTATTCATTATAAGTCTAGATAAGGGGAAACCAACTGTATGCTAAAATTGCAATCTTCCAATATCACGTGGAAGACAAGTAGTACTTAACATGTCTCCTAGAAATTACCTCATGTATCCATATCCAGCGACTCCAGGGCCATCAAGTGATGACTGCAATTAGTCATTCTTGTGGAGTGGTGCCTGATTATTTTCTATTAAACAATTGATTTCCACTATACATACATGAAGGTTATAAAATATCCAGTGACAGTGGTTTTACATTAGTGAATGGTGAAGATTTTGCTAATCCTGAAAAGCTGTTGAAACCAAGAAACGCCGGTACCTCTTCCCTCAGCGCGTACTGTTCGATGAGCTTCTTCAGTTTCTCTCCCAGTTCGATGTTCTCCTGCCGGAGCTTGGCGTTGTGGATGTCATGCTGCTCCAGCTGGGCCTGGATTTCGTTTAAAGTAATCTGGAAATGTGTAGTTGCTTCTTTACGTCGTTCTTCTTCCTCTCGTGCCTGCTGCATATTTTCCTCCTTATTATGCAAAATAATTTCTGTTAATGGTATAGACCTAAAGATAAGATGCTCACAAAAGCAGCTGCTGCGATGTGGGTTCGTTTCCTGCTGCCCTGCCATGTTGCTTCTGAACTACAATTGTTGCCCCTTATGTATGACCAGAAGGCCCTCATGTAAAAGCAAGCACCTTTGCCTAAGTAGAATAACCACAGAGATGCACACATACCGTCCTACTGTGCAGTAAGCGCGATGTGACTATCTAAAGTTCACTCTACTGTCCCTCCTGGCTGGTCATGCGGTGCATCAGCTTAGATCAGCCTGAAGAGACATTGCCCCAATTTGCAGCTTACCTTCTGGGTCACACCTTCCACACCCTAGAGGGCAAGGGACAAATGGAATCCTTATTTTAAAAAGCTTACTTTCAACTCTTGCTAGGACACAAGTGTCAAAAGACCTGTACATGTCTAAACAGTTATCAGCCCACTCAAAATACTGATTTACCATGGGGAAAAAAATACCACCTGCTTTAATTAAGATCTCAATCAAGGGTTCAAAAGCAAGGAAGAAAATAATGACTCCCATATCAGGTGAAGATCCATTTTCAGAGTGCTCCTATATTCTAGGGCCTTGGGGATTTCATTGGGGGGTGGGAAGGTATTTGATCAGGGATCCTGCTCAAAGTCATACACAACTGTACACAAGGACAGGCCCGGCCCATTCTCACAGGCTGATTCCTTCCTGTGGCTTTGCTCTTTTTCCCTCCTCCCCTGGTGATACCAACTAATCTTTGGGTACCTGTTCCCTCTTTCTTTATAATCAGCCAAGGTGTAAAAGTATTTAGCCACGGAATAGCTGGGAGTGGGACTCAGGCAATGCAGCCATAACATCCACCAAAGAGTTCACCCTTCTTAAACTCACTTTAAGTCAAGTGTGTAACTAGTTTCTCATTTTTCAGCAGCTTTTCCTACTTGGTGATCAGCTACATCAGTGGTCAGCAGAAAATTGGCAACTCTAAGCTTCCTAAGCCAAGGCTCTAAGCAGCAGATCCGTAGGCATAAACATCAATCCCATTAGACTCCCTGTGACCAAGTATGAGGTAACCAAGGAGCTCTTCCTTGAACAGGAAACCCAAACTTACGTAGTAACATTTGGTCTTTCATTTACAATGACTTCACACATGGCATCAGCCCAAGCAAAAGAGAAAGCAAGGCAGTATCTCTGTCTCTAAGTAGAGACAAGAATTTATTTCAAATAGGTACATGGTGATTATAAATCAGCTAAGTTAATCCCTCCCAAAAAACAGAAAAATGAACCAACTAACCTTTAATGTCTTATTGTGACGCTGAAGTTCCCTGCAAAGAGACTCTAGTTTGCTTCTTGCCAAGATAGCCTTGCTGTGTTCACTCTGCAAGTGAACTTTCTCTTTCACAATCTGGGCTTGCTTCTTCTGCAGAATCTTCATTTGCTTCTGAACGTTCCTGCTCTCCTCCAGCTAAAATTAACAAGCAGTTTACATTTAGGAAGTATGGTAAAAACCTTAAGAGTTATCGCTGGAAGAATTATAACAACAGCTAAGGAACACATTTTCAAGAAGCTAAATAAATGTGGTATAATATTTTATTTAAATTGTTTCATGCCATGCTATGCTGCCAACCTTCTCTCTTTTCCAGTTGTGACAGAAAAGTGAGCAAATTTAGGGTAGGAAAAATAAATCTTAAATCTTTGTTTAACCATTTAGATCTATTTAATTTTCACAGCAACCCTATATTATCCATGTTTTATAGAAGAAGAAATGTATCAGCCCAAAATTCCATAATTAGCATTGGGTGAGGTGGGGATTTGAACCTAGAAGCTTTCTTGACTTCCATATTGATCTGCCATCCCCTGGGGTCCTTGATTTTCTACCAACTTGCCTACAGCTCTTCTTCCTGGTTTCAACTCAATGACTCAGCAGACAACGTGGGCTCCTCAGTTTCCAGCTACAGTTCTATGCTTTTTGAACTGACGATGCCCTTCAACTGGATGCCTCCTGCTCCAGAAGTTTCCTAAGGTCCACTGGCAACACTGCCCAAGTGTTCTGGCCTTAACCCTTTGGAAAATGAACTAGCCCTCGTTCTAGCTGAGACCTATTCCAATGTTGAAGGCCAGGATTAAGTCAGTTCTAAAGCCAGGCATGTCCTGAATTGCTATTTGCTGGGTGATTACCTAGACTATTTCCTACCTATTACAAGATCCGCTGAAATCCAAATATAAAATATGGGTTTATTGTGCTTTGTCTCTTTAAAAAAAAAAAAAGAAAAACTAATGTTTTAGGAAATCGACACCAAGTGTTACTATTCTGAAAAAACACCCACAGGCTACTACTATACTGAAGCAGTCATCAGAATTCAGAACTCAGTAAGCAGTACTCAGGGCCCTTTGTGTGTGAGAAAATTGCTGCAATTTTAGGTTTGGAGTAAATGAGTCTATTTCAAGGTGAAATCAACATTAACAGATAAGATGGCAGCCTCACTGACCTTTCAATAAAGCTTCTACTGAAGAAGGAAATGTTGCTGAGTCACAATTTCAAGAGCAAGAGTGACATCTTGTGGCCCATCAAAACATATCAAGCAACCTTACAGGCAATACACTTACAGATATTAAAAACACCTTTACTGAAATTCCTGCAGGAAAAACCAGTTTTTGTATAATGATGTTGTAAAGTAATCTTACTAGTGGGTGGCAGCACAGGTTCTGCACACATTAGCAGTAACGTCACCTGGGCATGTAGCTCCCCTGCCTTCCCTGACTCTGGGTCACCACAATCCTGAATCCCGTATTCATTACTCCTTTGCTTTCCCTTTTTGTTAATTTTATTTCTTCTGTGTGTAGTTCTAAAAAAGTAATAATAATAATCCTTTTGGTTTTAGTTGTTTTGACTTTATTGTGGCCAGTGCAACTGAATTGAATTTTTTTTTTTAGTGAATATTAAATGCAAACCTTTTTATTTCTCTTACAGATGCGCAAGCAAAGTAAGATGCAAGAATATAAAATGCTTTGCGTAAGGTCACTTAGCCAGCTAGTGGCAATGCTGGGATTAGAACCCAGGCATGTCAACCAGGAATTGAATTTTTTACTGTCTTTAATTTACATTAATTTAACTTAAATAGCCACATGTGACTAAATTACCATCTTGGACAGCACAACTCTAGATTACATTGCTAGAGCTCAAATTGTTGGCATATAGCTATACATCAGGGGTTAGTAAACTTTTTCTTAAAAACATAAAACCATTCACAGCTCGTGGGCAGTGCAAAAACAGACTTCAGCCAAATCTGGCCCATAGGCTATAGAATATTCTACTTTTTAAAAACATACCACACACACACACACACAACACTTTATTAATTCATTCTCTTATGTCAAGGGGCATTTGAGCTGTTTCCAGGTTTTGTTATTACTCATGGTGGTATGAACATTCTCATATGTGTTTCCTGGTATGCACATGCCAAGAATTTCTCTTGGGTGCAAACCTAGAAGTGGGGTTGCTGGGTAATGATTTCTAAATGTTGAATTCACATGACAATGCCAAACTGCTTTCCAAAGTGGCTGGCAAATTCATATTCCCAGCAGCAATGTGTAAGAGATCACGTAGAGCCACATCCTCTCCAAAATGTAGTATCATCAGATTTCTTAATTTATGCCAATACAATGGACAAAAAATGGCATCTCATTGTGGTCTTCATTTGCATTTCCCTGATCACTAATAAGGTGGAACATCTCTTTGTATGTTTATGATTCTAAGATATCTTTGTATCTTTGTTTTTCTACTTCTATGAAATTGCCCCTTTTTTTTTGAGACAGAGTCTGGTTCTGTTGGCCAGGCTAGAGTGCCGTGGCGTCAGCCTAGCTCACAGCAACCTCGAAGTCCTGG
>VBSM01003185.1:7937839-7949606 GCA_008086735.1 Cheirogaleus medius
CCCTTTGCCACCACAGCGTGGGCTAGTCTCAAACACTCGTGGTAGAGGATAAATTGGTTTAACCACTAAAGAATGCAACTGGGGCAGGGACTGAGAAGGAGCACAAGGTAGTAATGCTATTTATCTTGATGGGGGTTTGGGTAACAGAGCTGCTTGCATTTGTTAAAAAGTTAGCATATGTACATACACTTAAGATGGCTTCATGGGTGAAGGGACAGATGGAAAGAGAACTGAAAAAGCAGCCAGAGTAAAATGTCAATGGTAAAATCTAGGTGGTGGCAAAATGGATGTTTAGTATCAAATTCTTTCAACTTTGCTGTATATTTGAAAATTTTTATAAGATGTTGGGGGAAAAAATCATCAGGTCACATAAGCTTCAACCCAGCAAATTCCTTTCTTATCAATTTTTCCTATAGCTATACCAGCACCTTTGTGAAATGACATGATACATAAGGACATTTATGCAGCATTATTTGTAGTGGCAAAAAAATCAGAACTACCCTAAAGTCAATTAATGATGGACTGGATCAATAAATTGTACATCTATCCAGTTGAGTACTATAGCATCAGTTTAAAAAAGGGTAAGGCAGTTGTGTAATTACAGGTCTGTAAGGATAGGTTAATAAGGGGGAAAAAACCCTATAGTGTGCATCGCAGGCAATGATTTGCCGGGGTGTGGTGGAGGGGTTGCACAAATTTATGAGCAGAGAAGTATATACAATCTCTGGCAGGATATAAAAAAAAACAACTGAGTGAGTGGGAGACAGGACTTTCACAGCACACCTGTTTTTTACCTTTTAAGTTAGGTACCATGACTTACCTTTATAAGAGTTTTAAAATTTTTTTAAACACCAAGATGAATAGAGTTCCCTAATATAGTATCTATGTTTAGGAAAAACAAAAGGGAGAGGAAATGTTTATTTAAATTCCAATCTCAAATGAAAATGAAACCAACACTAAGTAGTTTCCAGATGGATTCCTATTAGAACCCTTCCCGGAACAAAATCATGATACAAAAGCGATCACATTTTAATCTTGTTCATCAAGGCTACACTGGTGAACAGAATATGTACCTCTTCTAGCTAAAAAGACATCAGAGAAGCACACCACTGCCTTACAGTGTTTACTAGAGCCTTCAACAGGAATCATCCCCACCCTAGCCACTCCCCTCTGGTCAAAGGATACATTTCACAATCTTCCTTCCACTGACTCAATACTTGGCACTAAGATGACTCCCTAAGTGACCAAGAGATGTCTTCAAAATGGTAAGCCACCAGTTTATCAACAATAAATTGTAGGAGCAAAAGATAACTATTATAGAAATTTTTGCAAATGATCATGAGAAAGTACTCTGTATTCATCACCTACTTGTGATAGCTTTGTGGATCAATACATTCAAAACTGAGATCACATGGAAATTAAAGGCCTAAAGGAAAAAAATGTTTAAATAAGTTTCTTTCCTTTCTACTCTGTGAATAAAGAGACATGAACAATTTTAAGTTGAAAACTTTCATTTCATTTCTTTAGCAAAGGAACCATATTTCCTTCGCTTATTTTGTTTAAAGCTTTTAGTAAAGGTTGTTCTTTTACTGATACTGGTCTAAAAAAAACCCAAAAAACAGACAACATCTGCATTCATTTCCTAATTATTTCAACTACTGTCTGCTTACAAGAGCTCAAATGCCTTTGACCACTGCCAGGCACGCACAGAGAGCAGAAATCACTCAGTCCTCGCCCCAGGGCTAGGGTGGACCTTCAGAGAGAACAGGTGGGAAAAATTGTGCACATTTACGAATTTTTCTGGACAAGAGATCTTTAGCTTGCCTGGGATTGCCAAAAAGTCTAGGAGGAACTTATCAAGTAAGTAAAGGGAACCTTTAGTACCTAAGAGCCAGCACTGTGCAAGGCGCCCTCAAAGTTACCCCATTTAACCTTCCCCACCCCACTGAGAGGTAAGCCTTATTGTTCCCAGATAAGCAAAATGAGACTTTGTGAGATTAAGTCACTCGCCCCAAATCATATTAAAATCAGTAAAAGGGGCCAGCAAGATTGAAAAGCAGGTCTGCCAAACTCAAGAGTCTATGTTCTCTCCGTTACACTGCTCCCCTCATTTCATAAATCAGCTCTGGAAAATGCAAGTTCAAAGTCAAACAGATCTCTGACGCAGTTACAAAATAAATCTAAGAAATTAAATGTCTAAAAATACACAGCACTCTAGATATACCAGTATGCATTTAGGAAAACATTGGGAAAGATCTGTAGAATGTTTAGCACTGATTAACTCCAGGATTTAGGGAGGTGAGACAGATCTAATTTGGGGGTAGGGATATTTTTAAATAATTTGAAGTGATTATTTAAGGGTTTTAGTTTTTTTTTCTTAACTTTGTGTTTTAGGATAAAACAAATTATCTCTAAAAATCCCTCTAGCCCTATGTTTCTAATAATTTGCCCTAAGAGTTGTTAACCTCAACCAGGAAAGTAAAGACAAGAGTGTTATGTGCAACCACACTTATGCAGCCCTGGGAGGGCCAGTGAAAGCAGAGCTGGCTGGGGAAACAGTGAAAGATATCAAAGACACCCTGTATCTCTCAGGACATCAGCTATTGGCCTTATTTGATTTTTAAAAATATGAACTTACCTCCTACACTCTTCTAGCATTTCGAGGGGCTTTTACATCTCCAAATACAAAGTTTTAAAAACAAACCAATTACAAAAATTACATTTTCCTGTAAATTATAAAAATGACTTCAGCTTTATTAAGTCATTTAAAATAGTTTATATATTAAAGCTATTTTAATCTTTCAAAGAATTATTCTGGATAACACAATTTTCCTCACAGCTAATACTTTATCAATCATTCATCTCAAATTCCTGTTTTAATCATTTTGGATCAAAGTCTTTAAAATATGTATTACATAACTCAATGCCTCCTTAAATAGTACTCTGTTTTACTGTATTAGAACAAAGAAATGAAGTGAAAGGGTTTTTATTTTTAAAAAGATAAAATATTACTATATGCACTAGTATATAATTAGATTCTGGTGTACATGCCTCTACAATATGCCTATATTCCTTAAGATAATAAATTCTTAATGTCTCAAAATATAAACTCCCAAAGGTGAGATCTTTTTTGTGTTTCAGGTATGAAATACTTGTCTGAGACTTCCTAAATTATATAGCACTGTCTTCAAAAAAAAAAAAAAAACACCAACCCATACATAGGAATTTACTACATTAAAAATGGTGTCATTTCAGATTGATAAAGGAAATAAATGATTTGCGATATCTCCCAAACCATATAGGGAGAACAAACTGGTATCCTGTCTCACCCCTCCAGACATACACAGATTGAAACATGAAAAATGAAAACCACAAAGAACTAGAAGAAATCCTAAATAAAAAAATTTTTTTCATAACCTTGGCATGGGGAAGGCCTTTCTAAGGAAAGCAAAAAACTCAGAAGCTATTTTAAAAAGCAAAGGAGAAGATTAGTTTCCTAAATAATAAAAACTTCAAACTAGCCAAAAGACCACAGGAAGCCTTTAAAATGAGCCAGAGACTCAATTTTCAAGGATTTATGAACAAGCAGATCACAATTAAAGAATTAAAAATGCCTGATACTGAAAAGCATTTTCAACCTTGTTCATAATAAAAGAAATACAAATAAAACTGCAAAGCAAAGTAAGGTACCAGATTTTAAAGGAGATAAAACAACAACAACAACAACAACAACAAATCTCAGTGCAGGCAAACAGGTCGGTCACTCAGTACACTCTGGGTGGGGGCAGGGGGGAGGTCTCTAAATTAGTAGATTGGGTTTTGCAGAGGTATTTAGCAATCTCTATCAATGTGTGAATGCACATTCACTGTCACCCAGCAATTCTAGCACTTGGAATTTATTCCACAGATATTCTCCACTCAATTGCAAAAGATCATTTGCCAAACCACTGATTGATACCCTCCAAAACCTGGAAACAACCTAAATATCCACCAATAGGGAACTCATTAAATAATGGCCATCCATACAAGGTAAAACTATGCAGCTATTCAAAAGAATAAAGCATCTTGCTTGTCAAGATGGACAGATCTCCAAGGCATAATTAAGTAGAAAAAAGGGCAAACGTCTGGTATAGGATGAATACACAATAGTGTAAAACATTCATATACTGTATAAGCCAATATATGGATAAAATTTTCCTACAAGGATATCTCCAAAATTGTTCACTATGATTACCTCTGGAGTGTGGACTTAGAAGTTGGAAATGAAGGAAGATTTTTCTTTTCATAATTCTTGGCTCTACCTTAATTTTTTTATTGTGTGTATTGCTTTTATTTTTTTTAAAGACCTTTTAAGTTGAGATTTTAGTTGGATATCACGTATTATACTTGTTCATTATTCCACTACTAACCCAAGCTGGGAATCCGAAGAAGGCAGGAGGTCATATTTCATTTTATGTCATCTTTTCTCTTCACCTTGCTCTATGCCAGTGGGAAATGCCACCAAGTCAACTTACCACAAGTAGCAGTCAGAATCACTAATGAGAAAGATCCCTTACTTGCCCAAGACTACACAACTGGCAGGCCAAGATTCAAACCCACACAATCTGGCCTTGTTCAAAGCCCTGGCATTTTATCACTGTTACAGGGCCCACAGGTACTGCTAACATTAAGGAGAATAAAATAAACTCACAAGACAGGCTCCAAAAGGAGAGTTCATGCCGGGCAAGATGACTCAGATCTGTAATCCTAGCACTCTGGGAGTCTGAGGCGGTGGGGAGGATTGCTTGAGCTCAGAAGTTCGAGACCAGCCTGAGCAAGAGACCCCGTCTCTACTAAAAACAGAAAAATTAGCTGAGCAGCTTGGTGTGTGCCTGTAGTCTCAGCTACTCCAGAGGTTGAGGAAGGAGGATCACTTGAGCCCAGGAGTTTGGGCTACAGAGCAAGACTATGTCTCAAAAAAAAAAAAAGTTCACCAACAATTGTGAATTAGTTGATAAGCAGAGAAAATAGCCAATCACATTATCTTCATATACTTCAACTAAATTGGCATCGTACAACAGATTGAATGCAGAAGCAGATGTCTTCTATTAAGCCATTTATTAGAGTTCTGCAAAAATGTATAATAAAAGAATGCCACTCTTATTTTGAAAAATCAGCTGTGTTTAATTTTTAAAAAGTTACTTAACATGTGTGGTAGGCAGCATCTGACATGACCCCCAGTGATCCTAATGATCCTCCTGGTATTCACAACCGTGTGTAATTCCCTCCTCCTGAGTGTGGGCTAGACTCCTCTAATGAAGAAAGCATTCTAATGAAGAGGGAATTTTGTAAAAGTGAGGGGATGCCACTTATATGATTACAATACAAAGGACTGCGACTTCTTACTCTCTCATGCTGGAAACTCTTTTACTCGCTCTGATAAAGCCAGCCGCCATGTTGTGAGATGCTTATGCAAAGACCCATGTGGCAAGGAAGCAACAAGGGAGGCCTCTGGCCAACAGCTCACGAGGAACTGAGGACTCAGTCTACCAGCCACGGGAACTGAATCCTGCCAATGACCACATGAGTGAGTTAGGAAGTGGATCCTTCCCAGTTGAGCCTTTAGATGACCACAGCCCTTGAGAGAACCTAAAGCATAGGACCCGGGTAAGACACACCCAGATTCCTGAACCACAGAAACTGTTAAGATCATAAAGGTGCCAAGCCATTAAGTTTTGGGGTGACTTGTTACACAGCAATAGATAACTAGAGTACAACATCAGTTCATTTTTAAAATGAATTCACAATTTTAAATTTTTTTGGTTTAATTTCTAATATGGTAAATATTATTAGGCACAACCCACATGAACAAAAGCTCCTTAGGATTCTCAATAATTTATAAGTGCGTAAAAAGATCCCAAAACAAAAAGTTTGAGAATTGCTGCCCTGGTTGCAGGCGGAACAGGAATGGAGAGAGACCAGAAGGCCAGCTCAGTCAAACCATGACCAGAGAGGTGTGCACAACTTGGCATTAATAACCAGGTAGATCCACCTCTAGGGAATATGCCCTAAGACCAAGTGGGAGAACAGGGAAAAGAGTGCTACTTCCTTCTACATCTAACAAACAGGACTCTTTCCCCCCTTTTTGTTAAGTGACAGGTGTACCAATGAGGGTAATCCAAATGGGTGGTGAGGGAGAACTGGTATAAATATCTTTCCTTGGCCTGCATTGCTCTGGCTCATTCAGAAGCCTCTGTAACAGTATTTGATATACTACTTTCTCATTCAATCCTTAGAACTATCTTATAGGCAGGTATGATGGACAAATAGCCTCAGTGAGAAGGTAATTTAAGTACCATGTCCACAGTCATGAACCTAGAACATGGAAAGCAGAGACTGAATTCTTACCTTTCTCTATAAAGAGCATACTTTTGGAGAGTATGCTCTTCCCAGGTTATGTTAAAAATAAACAAGTGTGGTGATGGTCACACAACTTTGAAAATACTAAAAACCACTGAAATTGTACATGAATGTATAATTGTAAATGGATGAACTATATGGCATGTAAATTATTTCTCAATGAAGCTGTTATCCAAAAAAGTAATAAATAAATGAAGCCAGAGAAATTATAGAGTTCTGAGAGGGGACATAAACTGGAGGCAAGATAAGTTTTAGGAATTGTCCCAACTACTACCTATTGGCAGCAAAAGGATCCAGAGTGATTGTCACAATATGTAAGAGGACCAAGAACACATGGAACCATTAAGAGGTAAGAAGAAGAAAAGAGGGGCAAACCCGTGCTAAACTAAGGGGTGAAGGAACCTGTCTCCCCAGTAGTGAAGCCAAAAATGAGCAAATGGGCCTGGAAAAGGTCTAGTTTGGAAACAGCTTCTTCAGTCTCATAATATAGCAGTAAGTGCTAATACTGTATATTTACCAGTAACATCTATATTAGACTGTGTATACATCATTTGCCTTTTAATAACACAATGACTGCATTAAATTTCACATATAACTTCTGCAGCTATTTCTTTTATAAAAATAAAAGGTGCTGGACTCCACAATTTACAAAATGACTTGTAGCTCTAAAACCGTAACTCAAGGAATATCTGCAATCTAAGAGATACCTGTATTAGCCTATACACCTTACCTCAGCAGCAAAAGGAGCAGGAAATCTAAAGATTTTAATGCCCAAAGCCACTAAAATATGCTTGGGCCCGATCCACTTTGCAGAGGGGTAGGGGCTGAGTCACACAATTAGCATCTTCAAGACTCCTAGATGTAAAATGGTCCTCTACTTTTATGGGTTATCTAAGTCGAACATCCCTGTCCCAATTTTATGAAGTCACCCTTGCCTGGCTCCACGAGGACCAATCCTGATGCACCTTTGAAACACCAAGCCTTCTTTTTACTTGTCCTACTTACCCAGACCACTTCAGCTCTTTGTTTACACCAGGTTATGTGGACTTTATTTAAGAGAAATTAAAAAGGGTCTCTCTAAACTCTTTACCTTCCAATTAATCCAAATTACACATGGAGGCACCTTTGCAGGGAGTTATAGCACAGCACACCTCCTAAATCATATATCTTAAGGTTAACTCAGGGCCTAAGTGAATGAAGCAAGAGATATTAAGCCTATAAGGCTCAAAATTCCTCTGGTCCCCAGATTACAAGAGATTTTCATACTCCCTAATCACTCAACTCTACCCTTTATATTATAATTTGCTTTCACTTAGTTAAAAACTATTACTCATTTTACCTGTCACCAAGTTTTGCTCACATTCCACAAGGAGCACTTTTTTGACCTTTACTATTCTCAAGAAATGTGTTAAGAGAGCATGAGATATATGGAATATAGATAATAGCTTTGGAACCCAAACAGCCCAAATTGTGAATATACCACTGACTAACTTCTTCCTGTGTGGCCATTGGGAGGTCAACCTCTCAGTTTCCTTATCTGTAAACTCAGGATGTACTGTACCTACCTTCTTAGTTGTTAAGATTAGATATAATGATTATAAACTGCTGATGCACAGAACTGTTATAATATCTGAATGAAGATATTTTATAAAATGCATACATTCTCACTTTTAATATGGCCCACATTTTAATCCAAAAGATCCATAAAGAAATGTGCTTCTAGGCTACTGGCACATCTTTCTTGCCAAACCATTCTACCTTGACCTTTCTGAGAGTAGGGAAAGAAGAAAAATGAACAAGTAATGGTTTCACAAGTAAATGTTACTCATGACAGACTATAGGGTAGAAGTGAGGAATTAGTGAAGGTCATTCTGGGGATATTTTGGAAATGTGACACAGAATGCAAATCAAACCCTAAGCAACAAATGCTAATAAAATTATTTTGATAGCATAGGAGAACACCAGTCATCTTATGTATCTTTTCCTTTAAGTAATAAAATTTAACTAGTTATATGTGCCAACAGAATTTCAACTAGGAAGTAAACTGAATCATAAAAATATACTCTCAGGGTCTGAATGGATCTTAAAGGTCACCTAACCTATTTTTAGCCTCTTCTGGAAATGTCCCACCTGGGATATTTAAAATACAGCTAATTCTCAATGTTGATTAATACTATATTAAATTTGTATACTACTCTATGCTTTTTAAATAATGACATATCCCTTATATAGAACCAAACAAAAAGGAATTGGGGAGAAGGGGGCACGAAATGGAGAAAGAGACAAAGAGATTTCTTGGGGATAGGTGAGAACTTACTAGGTAAGCAGAAACTGCCCATGCAGCAGGACATTCTTTGTACTATCAATTATGCAATTATATACCAACTCTAGGCAAACTTCACCAACTATGAGCTATGTTATTTAAGCAAGTTTGTTTCTGACTGAGACTCAGATGCCTTATCTATATACTTGGGAATACCACCTACCTTGCAGAGTTATGGAGATATTAGAGTGCATGCATATTTTAAGTGCCTAGCACAGTGCATGAAACACAAATAGAATTGGAAGTCTGAAATTTCTTTCCTTTTGACATGCTATAACTCTCTGAAAAGCATAAAATCTGAACAGAATATCTATTTAAGAGAAACCTATTATAATGAATCCTGTGACAAATCCCCCAAAAGCAATCACACACACCATTTTACGTCATTTGACACACTTTCCTAAGTAAAACTTCTCTAGCCAAGACCAATATAAATAATACACAAAATAACATATAAAATACCTTCCAGTAAAATAAATATGGCATATTATGATATGAAAATGTGGTATGACTAGAGGGATATGCTGTATCTGGTGTGTTCTCATTACTGTTTGTCCTGTTTGATTCCCATTTTTAAAAAAATGAAATTTACCGAAGCTTGGCAATACAACTGGAAAACAATGATGCAAATAGAAGATCACCTTGTATCTTATTACTTAACCCAGTGCCAGAAGAGTAGTTCATCAAGTTGGCAAATGGGGAGAAAAACAACATTAATGAAATGGTTTCTTCCTATCCCCATATTCTTGCCCAACAGCCCTGATCTGATTTCTCCTCATTATGCCTATCACAGAGAGATTCTGGGAAGAGTGGGAAATATGCAGGTTGGAAGATGGATTTACAAAAACAAAATAATAATAGCACCCTAAAAGCAAGAGAAATGAATCTTTATATATTCTCCCCTCCAAACCACATAAAATTCTACATGCCACACATTGTGCCAAATGTCTCACATCAACTCTTTGTGCTTCACAATAATCCTATGTCATAGGTATTAGAACCATCCCCACTTTACAGATGATGCAACTGAGACTCAGAAAGATTGAGAAACTTGTCCAAGGTTGCACAGCTACTAAGTGGTAGAAAGCCAAGAGTCTTGACTCTAAAATCCATACTATATACCCAGTACTACACTACTTATTACTGCAATGTAGATGAAAGGGTACTGGGTTCCAGACTCAGCTTCACCCCTTGGGCAAAGCAATTACCCTTCCTTGTTGAGCAGTTTGTCATTGGTAAATAAGGGCAACAACAGCTGCCCAGCCTTCTCCATGGCGTCTGAGTGATGCCGAAAGAGTTAATGTATGTGCAAATATGCCATAAAAACTACAAGGCATTATGTAAATGTAAGATGTTGTTAATTTGAGCCCAGGTACCATATATTTTTAATCCTTCCAAATGGTTTATGGACTTAAAAATAAGTTTAATAGCAATTAAATAATTTTTAACATTCCCAAGCAAAAATCTAGGGGGAGGGAAAAACCTTAGGCATTCTGGAAAAGACAAAACTATTGAGACAGTAAATAGATCAGTGGTTGCCAGCAGTTTGGAGGAAGGGAGGGAGAATGAATAGGTAGAACACAAGGGATTTATAGGGCAGTGAAACCACTCTGTATGATACTGCAATGGATACATATTATACATTTGTCAAAACCCACAGAATGCACGACACCAGAGTGAACCCTAATGCAAACTCTAGACTTAGTAATAATGTATCAGTATTGACTCATGAACTGTAACAAAAGTACCACACTAATGCAAAATGTAAATAATAGAGGGAAACAATGTATGTGAGGGGGTATACGGAAACAATGTACTTTCTGCTCAATTTTTCTATAAACCTAAACACCGCTGCAAAAAAAGTCTACTAATTTTTTTAATCAACCTTATAAAACAAATGCTACAGAGGAATTTAGGAAGTAAAATGAATGAGCTTGATGTTCTAAAATGTGTCTGAGGGTTGGTCTGAGTGCAGTGGTGTTTACAACTAATTGATCACAACCAGTTACAGATTCCTTTGTTCCTTCTCCACTCCCACTGCTCCACTTGACCAGTCTTTTTAAAAAAATGAAATAAAATAAAATGTGCCTGAATACTTGATAATGTATACCCACCATTTTAGACAATGCCGTCCAACAGAACTTTATGCAATGATGAAAATATTCTAGATCTGCTCTGATACAGTAGGCATTAGCCACATTGGCTATTGAACACCAGAAATTTAGCTAGTATGACTGAGGAACAGAATTTTTTATTTTATTTAAATAAATAGCCACATGTCACTAGTGGCTACTGTATCAGCACAGTTTAGGCAATTCCTCAAGAGATTCCTAGAAATGTACTGTAATATTACCTTTAGAAGAGAAAAACTACCTCAAGAGACCAAATAGATGTAGTTATGAAACAATGCCACAATTAACTGAGCAGGTCAAGTGTGACTAGGCAGATGGTTAAAACAACCAGGAACCAATAATGCCCATCTCCAATTGCTGCTCACTTCAAGTCCCATAATGTAACCAAATAATGACAAAATAGTCACTTTTATTTTAATTCCTTCTATATTTTCAAAACACTCAATTCATTAAACATCATTTTTGCTTCCTGAAAAAAGAGGTAGAGGATAAGTTAGAATTAAGGAATAATTTCTCAAGTGACTCAGAGGAAATCTAAAAATTAATCATAAAGAAGTAACTTAAAATGATTTAAAAAAATTTTTTTTGAGACAGAGTCTCACTCTGTTGCCCGGGCTAGAGTGCCATGGCGTCAGCCTAGCTCACAGCAACCTCAGACTCCTGGGCTCAAGTGATGTGCCTGCCTCAGCCTCTGGAAGAGCTGGGACTACAGGCATGCACCACCATGCCCAGCTAATTTTTTCTATATATTTTTAGTTGACCAATGAATTTCTTTCTATTTTTTTAGGGGTCTCGCTCTTGCTCAGGCTGGTTTCGAACTCCTGACCTTGAGTGATCCTCCCGCCTTGGCCACCCAGAAAGCTAGGATTACAGGCATGAGCCACCGCTCCTGGCCTATTTTTTTTTTTTTTTT
>VBSM01003185.1:7996845-8010297 GCA_008086735.1 Cheirogaleus medius
AAAAAAAGATACTTTCAGGCATGGGGCCTTCAGGGAGGCAGTAGGGAAGAGGTCTTAGGCTAGTTTCCCAGTATAAACTGTTGCTTCCTTTGGAGGCAGTGATCATAGGTCATAAGTCTATCAGGAGGGAGGGCCAAGGATCAGAAGGTTTGGTTTGAGGTGAGGGAGTGGAATGTAGGCCAGAGTGTCCACCACAGGTAACTGTGAGTTGCCTAAATTTATAAATAGGTCACCACAAACCAGGAAGTATTTAGGGTCCAGTCTTGAAGGCAGGCACTTAACAAATGTTTGCAGAACAAATGGGGTTCCCAGGAGATTCCATGCAGATTTCAAAAGACTAAAGAAACTCATCTACTCTGGGAGTCAGGTTCAGAGACGTTTAATTTCAGTTTTCAGAACATAGATAGGTTTTCTTAAAGCTAATATACCTCTTAGGATCATTATGTAGAAATAAAAAAAATTGGCCGGGCGTGGTGGCTCACGCCTGTAATCCTAGCACTCTGGGAGGTTGAGGTGGGAGGATCGCTCAAAGTCAGGAGTTCGAGACCAGCCTGAGCAAGAGCGAGACCCCGTCTCTACTAAAAATAGAAAGAAATCAATTGGCCAACTAAAAATATATAGAAAAAATTAGCCGGGCATTGTAGTGCATTTCTGTAGTCCCAGCTACTTGGGAGGCTGAGGCAGAAGGATCACTTGAGCTCAGGAGTTCGAGACCAGCCTGAGCATGAGTGAGACCCCATCTCTACTAAAAAATAGAAAAAATTAGCCGGGCATGGTGGCGCATGCCTGTAGTCCCAGCTACTTGGGAGACTGAGGCAGGAGGATCGCTTGAGCCAGGAGTTTGAGGTTGCTGTGAGCTAGGCTGATGCCACGGCACTCTAGCCAGGGCAACAGAGTGAGACTCTGTCTCAAAAAAAAAAGTTTGTATATGAATTGGAACCTTTACATCTTTCTAAAATCACATAAATTTCAGAAACAAAAGGGTACTTCCATCTAACTGTAGCCTCCCCAAATATCAAAAGAGAGTCGCTAAAGATGGCAGCATTAGCTTCAAAGTAGATAGCCCTATAAACAATGCATTTATTAGAAAATATTCAGAGGTCTTTATTACTAAATACAAACATGAGTTTTCAAGTTGACAGTAAAGCTCTAAGTTTTAAGAAGCTACTTTTGATATTCCCTTGATGATAAATGAAAATGGCTATTTTCTAAGAAGTAAACACCTCTACCTTGCTTTTCCTAATGGAGTCCCAATCTTATCCATCCCAACTACCTAATGTATCTCTCAGCTCTAGTCAAATGCATCTCCACATGTCTTGAACATTCCAAGTTCATCCCTTCCCAATTTCCTACATGAGAAAGTCATTCCCTTTTTAGTGATTTTATTGCACAGCACTTAGTTTTCTTTTTCTCGTGCACTATTTGGGGCCCTTGGGCTGAGATTATGCACCGCTTTGATTTGAGATTATGTCTGTTTTACCTGTCCTTCTGTGCACTGTATACTTTTTGAATGTCAGGGCCTTTCTTATTCAAATATGTTTCTCCATTCTGAGGCTCCTCTCTTCTCCCATTACCCCCCTTTGTCTCTTTAGCAGATTCTTTAAAAATACTTGCTAAATTTAATATCTGCCATTGCTGCAGTTCTCTCACTTGTAATGCTGGTCTGCTTTAGGGAACACTTCCTCAAAGACACTTTGACTACTGAAGCCGAGCAAGGTCTCTTCGGAATCAGAGTACTACAGCATGTATTTATATTCTTCATGCTTATTATTTCCCCCCCTCCTTAACTAGACTGTAAACTCGGCTTTGAAATGAGGTCTAGTTTCAAATTCCACTTCTACCACTTACTATAACTTTGGCTTAGTAACTCTGGGCTTGTTCCCCCAGTTCATTGGGGGTGTTTAACAGATGAAATGAGGTATCATAACTCATCTTGTACCACAACCTGCACACAGCAGGCAATTGGCATCTCCTCTCCCACCTTAAGGGAAAAGGTCCTTCTGCACCTAAAAAGCAGAAGACCAGAAAGGACATTCAATATCTCTCAATTTACTTGGAACAACACATTTGCCCCAAGAGCAAAAAAGCACTTTCTGACCAACCGAAGCTCGCCAACGTTCCGCGTCCTGGCGGGTGGGGATGAAGGTGAAAGTTTGCCAGTTGAACAAAACAAGATTCCTTGTCCAACCTGAGGACGTCGGACCACACTGCTTTTCTGTGGACCTGCTTCCAATGTTTACAAACTCTGCAAAGAGTGACTTGTCACCAGGAACTTCAGGGAAAGGACTTGACTGCTACATGAAGCTTCAGCCTTGTCCAGATCGTCACTAATCTCTCCCAACCGGGAGAGGACTGACCTACAGACAGGCCTTCCTCCCCTGCCTCTCATGCCACACGCCCCCCACCCCAACCAGCGTCCCAGGGATGTCGTAGGGAAGAAATGCGGCCCCCCCCAAGCCCCCGCTGGCCAGGGGAGACTCACTGCCCAGGCCTTTGGCCTGGTGGAGGAGCTCCTGGTCCCCAGCTTCCTCCCGCTCCTCCTCCGCGGGCTCCGCCACCGTCTCGGATTGTTGCTCGGGTGGAGCGTCTTGCTTGGGCTGCCAGTCTCCCTCGGACTGCCCACCGCCTGTCGCCGGCTGCTGCAAGCCCAACCAAGCGCTCAAACCCCGAAACATCCCGCCTGCGGGGCCGCAGCCGCGGTCCCGGTCACCGGAGACCCCCAGCTACAGCTCCCCGCCTCCGGTTGTACTCTGCGGGTCTCCGAGGTAGATGGCCGGAAGTGAGAGCGACGCCGGCGCAGTCCGTCCAGCCGTTTCTCCGCCTCTGTGACGCTTCTGCCGCCGGCCGCACGTGCATCACTTCCGTCCAAAGGCTCTGCCCCTGCCTACGTGGATTGTGACAGATTCCTCGTACCCGTGGAAAGGGGACAAAGGGCTTTCCCAGCTTAGCTCCGCCCCGTCTCTTTTCCTCCCTCCCTGCTTTGTAGCTAGATGACGGACCGAGGCGTGTGAACAGCGTCTTTGTGACAGCCCTACCCAGTCTCATTTTATGATTGCCTCTGAGCAGCTTGGCTGGTGGCTTAGCCTGGCCTTTTCAGGTCCAGCTGGGCCGGGCTCCCGCGGAAATGGATGTGTTTAGTCTCCTCCTGAGCCCAAATCGAAAGTAACACAAGGCGTCCAAGTCCAATTTACAGGAAATACAGAGGGCAGAGGAAGGTGTTAACACCATGGGATGCTGTCAACAGAATCTAGACTGAGAAACAATAGCACAGACCACCTTATTTCTGCAAATAAATAGCAAGGAAGAGGGGTGGGCAACCCATGCATTAAAAAAAGGCTTAAGAAAGGTAACCCATGGCCACTCATACATTTCATTAGGATCCTAATTCAGTAAACACATTGGAGAAAAAAAGTATGACACTTATAAGAATTGGAAATTTGGACACTGGATAGTTGATGAAATCAAGGAATCGTGAAATTAAAAATATTTTTAATTGTAAAATGCACAAAATTTACCATCTTAATCAGTTTTAAGCGTATGATTCAGTTATGTTAAATACATTCGTATTGCTGTGCAACCAATCTCCAGAACTCTTTTCATCTTGCAAAACTGAAACTATTAAACAACTCTCCATTCCTGCCTCCCTCCCACCTTGGCCCTTGGCAACCACCATTCTACTTTCTGTCTCCATGGATTGGACTGCTTTAGATACCTGATATAAATCTGTGGTCCCCAACTTCCAGTCCCTGGCCTGTTAGGGACCAGGCTGGCCACAGAGCTCCCCCTGCAACCCTCCCCACCCAACACACACCCTGGTTCCCTGGAAAATTTGTCTTCCATGAAACCGGTTCCTGGTGCCAAAAAGGTTGGGGACCGCTGGTATAAGTGAAATCATTCAGTATTTGCCTTTTGTGACTGGCTTCTTAAGGCTCATTCGAGTTCTAGCACATCAATTTCTTTTCTTCTTTTTAAGGCTGAATAGTATTCCATTGTACAAACCATATTTTGTTAATCCATTCAAAAGTGGATAGATATAGGAATTGTTAATTTTTTTTGTTGTTGTTGAGACAGATTCTTGCTCTGTCGCCCAGGCTAGAGTGCAGTGACATCATCATAGCTCATAGCAACCTCCAACTCCTGGGCTCAAGCCATCTTCCTGCCACAGCCTCCTGAGTAGCTGGGACTACCAGCCCACACCATCACACCCAGCTAATTTTTTCTAATTTTTTAGGGTCACTCTTGCTCAGGCTGGTCTTGAACTCCTTGCCTCAAGCAATTCTCCTGCCTCAGCCTCCCAAAGTGGTAGGATTATAGTCGTGAGCCACTGCCACCGGCCAGAATTGTTCATTTTTAAATTGTGGTAATGGTATTTTATGTGTGTGTCTCTGTGTTTAAAGTAGTTCTTATCCTTCAGAGAGTCACGTTGATATTTACCAAATAAATGACAACATGTCTGGAATGTTCTTCAAACTCATACAGGATGGGGGGAAACGGGTGGGGATACAGATGAAACAAGACTGGCCATGGGTTGTTGAAGCTGGGTGTCATCGATTACCCTGGGTGTCATTGATTACACTTTGAAGTCTACTTTTCTATATTTTTAACTTTTTCCTCAATAACATGTAAAAAAACCAAAAAAAAACTGGCTATGTGAACAACTACCCCTTCAGAGTGGGGAGTTCATGAATACATTTCCTAAGCACAATTTCCATGATCTGTTGTGGAAGGACATTCTCAATTCTTTCCCCCACTCCCCAACAATTTTGAGAAGAGTAGGACAGTCCCAGTGACCAGGGGGAGTACGTGGGGAAATGATTACAGTTCTGATTTCCCTGCTGACCAGTTTTCCAGCCTGACATATATTTACCTTTTATTCAAGTCCAGGATTTTAGCATAACAAGCCCAACCTGTTTATTTCCCCCAAACAGCTTTATTGGGATATAATTCACATACTTTACAATTCACCTGTTTAAAGTGTACAATTCAATGGTATATATTTTTGATATATTACACTATTAAAATTTGAAATTGTGGTAAACATATGTTAACATAAATTTGCCATTTTAACCATTTTTAAGTTAATGCAATGGCATTAATGACATTCCACCCCATTTTTAGAGTCTGAGTATTGATTCAGCTTTGAAAGTCTGGAGATTTCTTAGGACCAATGTCTTTCTAGAGTTTATTAAGTCAGTGATAACTTGAAAGTGGTTGACACTTTCCAGAAAAGGATATTTGTTTCAAGTATGATTGGAAAGAGCCTAGAATTTGAGTGAGAAGCCTAGGATGGGGGCTCTATCTTCACCATCTGGTAGGTGAATAAACTTGATTTTTTATTCATCTTTTTTGGTCTTTAAGTTTCCTCACTTGCAAAAAGAGTACAGTGCTGGGCCTTCCTACAGTAGAGGTGGGGTCCAGCAGGCAGTTTTACAACTGATCTGAAAGGTAAAGTTCTTCAAAATAAAAAAAGGTTATAAAAGAACATAAGCAATCGACTTTATTTATTTATTTATTTATTTATTTTTTGAGTCAGTGTCTCACTCTGTTGCCCGGGCTAGAGTGCCGTGGCATCAGCCTAGCTCACAGCAACCTCAAACTCCTGGGCTCAAGTGATCCTCCTGCCTCAGCCTCCCGAGTAGCTGGGACTACAGGCATGCGCCACCATGCCCGGCTAATTTTTTTTTCTATATATTTTTAGTTGGCCGATTAATTTGTTTCTGTTTTTAGTAGAGACGGGGGTGGGGGGGGTCCTCGCTCTTGCTCAGGCTGATTTCGAACTCCTGTCTCCTGACCTTGAGCGATCCTCACCTCGCTCTTGCTCAGGCTGATTTG
The DNA here is from genome assembly GCA_008086735.1 of Cheirogaleus medius. Lineage (NCBI taxonomy): Eukaryota > Metazoa > Chordata > Mammalia > Primates > Cheirogaleidae > Cheirogaleus > Cheirogaleus medius. Next base: position 8,002,678 of record VBSM01003185.1, read on the forward strand.
GAACTCCTGACTCCTGACCTTGAGCGATCCTCCCACCTCAGCCTCCCAGAGTGCTAGGATTACAGGCATGAGCCACCGCGCCCAGCCAGCAATCGAGTTTAAGGATGGGTTTCCTTTTCCTTTTTAAAAATCATCTTGAGGATCCAGCAAAATGTTATGCTGGTGGTACGCCAGGAACGAAAACTTGTTCAATGAGGACACACCTTTATTCCACACAATTTAGTCAAGGGGCACCCTGTTATCAAGTTTGTTTCTCTGCTCAGTATTTTTTCCATTTGGGATTAACAATACACTAGTTGTTACAATCACCCCTTTGTATTTACAGAATATCTTTCATTCATTAGCCGCATAGATGAATGGAGTAAGATAATTGGATGAGGCCCCACATCCTGTGATGCAGAGTCAGGCTGTGCATTGATGTTCTGGCTTTGCCATATCCTTGGTGAAGACATTTCACATCTCTGAGCCTCAGGTTCCTCATTCTAAAAAGGGGCTCATAATAACTGTCCAGGTTGTAAAAAGGAAATGGAAGGCAGGAATGCTGGAGGCAACCTCACAAAAATGCAGCAGGTATTAAGTTAAGCATCAGCATCTATACCAACCCTTTTCACAAACATCCCCCCTACTGGGCCTTGTGGAAGACTTGTTTCATTAACAAACTCCTCCAGCCTGTTGACAAGGCATTTCCTCTTTTTTATTTTTCCAATGGGGACCCCACAACCAGGCCTCCCCCCCAAGGATGTCCTGCTGAGTGAAGCCTCAGCCTATTTTCCCAGAAGTTGGCATTCCAAACTCCTTACTGCTTCCTCCAGGACTTTGCTCTTTCATCCTTGGTGGGGAAAAACTCCATTTTGATTTGAAATTCATTGTTTTTTTTGTTTTTGTTTTGAGACAGTCTCACTCTGTGGCCCTGGGTAGAGTGCAGCGGTGTCATTGCAACTCACTGCAGCCTCAAACTCCTGGGCTCAAGTGATCCTCCTGCCTCAGCTTCCTGAGTAGCTGGGACTACAGGTTCATACCACCACCAGGCCCAGCTAATTTTTGTATTTTCAGTAGAGACGGGGACTGGCTCCTGCTCAGGCTGGTCTGGAACTCCTGAGCTCAAGCAACCCTCCCGCTTCAGCCTCCCAGAGTGCAAGGATTATAGAGCCATTGGGCTTGGCAGAAATTCATTGACTTTTGTTTCACAACCCTGTCACCTTCCTTGTCACAGTCATCTATTAGCTTCAGGGTCATTTCTCCACATTCCCTGAAGTTCCTTGGCCTTAACTGACTCTTCCACCTTCTGCGATCCTTCTGGGGCCCTTAATTTCCAAAACACCAGCCTTTGGGGCACTAGACCCTAGTCCAGTGACACTCATCTCACTTTTTTGTCCATTCTAACAGCCATGCCTAAACTGTGTCATCTCCTGGGATTGCTTCCTCTTTGAAGGCTTGAACTCCAACACCACACTCTCTACTGCCAATTTGCCAGTCCTCTCCTCAGAGGGGCTGGTCTTTGAGCCCTTCTCTCCTCTGTCTCCCAGTCCGTCAGCTCCCTGCTGGTTTTGGTTCCTGTCTTCTATGAGTAGAGCCCAGATTGATCACTGTGGTCACATTCTTTCAGTGCCTTCCACTTCCTCACCCTTCTGTCCTATTCTACTCAACCAGAAAACTCTGTTTTTATCACTAAGATCTATATTGTTATAAATATCTTGCAAAATTATAGCTGGACATCCCTATAGAATTATGGTGATTTTTGTTTTTGTTTTTTTTGAGACAGAGTCTTAATCTGTTCCCTGGGTTATAGTGCCACGGCATCATCATAGCTCAGTGCAACCTCAAACTCCTGGGCTCCAGTGATCCTCCTGCCTCAGTCTCCGAAGTAGCTGGGACTACAGGTGGGGACCACCACAGCCAGCTAATTTTTCTATTTTTGGTAGAGATGGGGTCTCACTATTGTTGCTCAGGCTGGTCTCCTGTGCTCAAGCGATCCTCCCACTTTGACCCCCCAAAGTACTGGGGATTAGAGGCGTGAGCCACCTCGCTGGACCACAATTATGGTTTCTAAACTCTACTAGGTCTTCAATGACAAAGTCTGACTTGTCGCTCTAGTGTCTCACACAGGTTATGCAAAATTTTTGCCACTCTCCTAAACCTTCCTTCTCACTTCAAACCCTTCAGTTGTCCACAGTTGGCTCCTTTCTCCTTCAGTGGTTTGTTTAAGTACTTCCCTTCGCCTGAATAACCTCCAGTATCTTTTCTCAGCATCAACCATCCTCCAAATACCCTTTCTAAAAAAGTCACTCAGGGAAGCCTTAATTGCCTTTTTCTCTTCTCCTCCCCCTCCCCACCCCCCGCAGCTTTTCTTCGCTGTCAGGAACCTACAGCTTCCAACAGACGAGTAGACTTCCCACCAGACTGGGAGCTCCTCAAAGGCTGGAGTTTTGTTTAATTTTCCTCCTCTCCTGAGCGCTCCTGCGGTTCCTGGCGCGTAGTAGGGGATCCACCAACGTTGGAGACGGGTGAAGCTCTTTACAAGGGTGAGAAGTGGACCGGAGGACCCGAGCGAGCGTCTCGGCTTGCAAGGACCCGGGCTCACCGGGACCCGTGGAGTTCACGCGCGCACCCGAGGTGGCTTCGCAAAGTGAGCCAGGGGAGGGAGGAGCAGGGCCTGGGCCGAGGGAGCCCTGGGGCCAAGTGCGTCCACAGCAGAGGGTGACCGGAGCTGCTTGTGTCGGAGGAATCACTTTTTAGGCGTTTGTTTTGGAGCTTTGCACACACACGGGTGCAAACCCCAAGCTCACCAGCGTGAGTCAGCGAGGCCAGCAGCAGGGCGGAGAGAGGAAGGTGGGCAGGCAGGGCGCCGCGTACCCCGGGGTCCACGCAAGCGGCGGGAAGGACCCGGTGGCGACTTCGGGCAACCCCAGCGGCAGCCCTCTCCCCAGTCCGACAGGTGAGCGCCAGGCCGGCCGCAGGGCGGAGCCCGCGGTCGCCACCGGCCACCCTCCCTGGCGCTGCCACCGCCGCAAAGGTAACTCCCCGCTTGGGCCTGCCCGGGATCCCCAGACTCTCGGCGCCGGGGCCACCGCGCGTCCCCAAAACCTCCCCGCTCCAATGTTGCACCCCCAGCTCTGGCGCATGCGAGGGGCCGGGCGCCTTTGTCCCCTCCCCGATGGCGCCCGCTCCTTCTCCGGGGCAGAGTCCGAGCCCCGCCCGAGTCCCGCGCGTCCTGCACCCCTCGGTCCAGACCTCGGCTGGCCGGGGTGGCGCGGGGACTGGAGGACTCACGCCGGTGCTCTGTGCAGTCGGAGCCTGTCCTACGGGGGCCCGGGGCCCGGGGCCGCTCCTCTCTGTCCCCGCCGGTTCCCCGAGCCCCATCTATGCCCGCCCTCAGGAGCGGGGAGAGCCCCGAGATGGCGTTGGCGGAAGTGAAGCCCAGAGCAAGGGTCGGGCGAGGCGGGCGATCAGCGCGGGTGACATGGCTTTCTGTCCTGTCCCCGGCCCCGGCGCACCCGTTAAATCACTACTCTCGCGTTTCCCCCATTAGTTAGCTGTTAGGGCGAACACGGCCAAACTACGCTTCTACTACAAAAGAGCTTTTTGGGGGCAATATTAAAAAAATGATGTATAGTTTACATACAATAAAATGCCCCGTTTTAAGTGTGCAGATCGACGGGATTTGACAGATTACACACTCGTGTGACCACTGTCCCAAGGTAGACATAGGCCACTTCCATCAGCCCGAAAAGTTCCCTCTTGCCTCTTTCCGATCGCCCCCTCCCACCCACGTTCTGATTGCTGTCGTAGCTTAGTTTTGCCTGTTCTAGAACTTCATAGAATGAGGTCATTCAGTAAGTGCTCTTTTGTATCTAACATTACTTTTTGATTGGCCATCATTCAGAAGGTGTCTTGCTACTTCTGGTGTTTTTATTATATTAATTGTTGCTCTAGGCCTGCCAGGTCTAATGTGGGAGCCACTTGCCACATGTGGGTGGCTATTGAATACTGGAAATGTGGTAAGTCTGATTTGGCTTGTATACACATCTGATTTCGGAGGGCTCAGGACAAAAAAAGGATGTAAAATGTCTCACTAAAAATTCTTACATTGATTACATGTTGAAGCGTTAACATTTTGGATACATTGGGTTAAATAAGATACATTGTTAAAATTAACTTAATTTGTTTCTTTGTACTTTTTTAATGTGGCTACTAGAAAATTTAAAATTACATACCTGGCTGTGTAATATTTTTATTAGGCAGGACAAGACAGCTCTATATGGTCCTATTCTGTGAACACTGGGTTCTGCTCACAGCACATTAGACTAAATGAAAATCATCTCTTCACACTGGAAACCATCCTGATTTGAGAAAGTGATCAAAAATAGAGCCTACCTACCTTTTCCTGCACTTTTTTTTTTTTTTGGAGACAGAGTCTCACTTTGTCTCCAGGGCTAGAGTGCAGTGGCATCATCATAGCTCACTGCAACCTCCAACTCCTGGGCTTAAGGCATCCTCCTGCCTCAGCCTCCCAGGTGGCTGGGACTATAGGTATGTGCCACCACGCCCCTCGAATTTTTCTATTTGTTTTGTATAGTCAGGGTCTCGGTATGTTGCTCAGGCTAGTATCAAACTCCTGGCCTGAAGTGATCCTCTGGCCTCTGCCTCCCAAAGTACTAGGATTACAGTCATGAGCCACTGCACGGGACCCATTTCCTGCACTTTTAAATTTTCATTTCAAACTTGTTTGCTTAAAATAAGTAGAAAGGATTAGGCATCTCCTTGGTATTAAGTTACATTTTTAAAAAAGGACTTCCTAAAATAGCTAATGTGCTTTAAAAAGGTATCCTGTGTTTCTGAAAATACAGAAAACTAATGATTACGTATGTAGGTGGGGGAAGGAGGTGATACCTTTCCTCACCTATCCTAAGAGTCACAGCTGACAGCTCTAACAAAACACGAGTTAACAAGAGAAAAGCATAACAGGTGTATTTAATCATAGTTTTAAGTGCCACGGGAGCCTTCCGAATGGAGACCCCAAGGTAGAGGGGAAGCTATCTGGTTTTACACTTAGGTTCCAGGAAGCAGGGACAGATGAGCTACTGGAAATAGACCAAGTGGGAAAAACTAGCAAGGCCTGTCCAGATTCTTCTTGGCCTCTCTGTTGTAGCATTATTCTTCCTTCCAGGTGTGGGTAGGATCCCTCTGGAATGAGGGTCTTAATTTCTTCATGGCCAGCTGTTATGCAGAAAGATGAGGGGAGGGAGAAGTTAGAATCATATTTTTTGGCTTTGTGGCTTGCTTTGGGGGGAAAGGGGTTTTATTTTTTATGAACTGCCTTGAGGAAGAGGACTTCTAGTTTCTATGACTTGGCTTTCGGGAGAATGAAGGGCTTGAGACAGGAGGGCAAGAGAAGGTCAGAAATTTTGCTTTTAAGGCCTTCATTTTGGGGTCTTGTTTTCTATGTCCCGACACCTACAATCCAATCACCTAAACATATTAAAATTTAACATGGTGGGATTTTGATCTTAATTAAAAGAACATAATCGATAATATTATATTCAATTTTGTATCCTTTTTTCATGTAATGTAAACATTTGCTTATATGAAAATTCTTAGGCATAATGTGACTTCACAGGAAGGTAGTCCAGTTTTCTTGATCATAGCTCTATGGCATTTTGCAATTTTGCTAACTTTTATAAATGGGGAGTCATTTGAATAGTATGACAGTGCCAGAATAAGGTATAATTAGAGTGCAACTTATTTGCCTCTTAATCCCACAGGAAAGGTGAAGTCCAATAGGGCAGGGACTTTGACTTTTCATTCATCCTCATATTCTCAGGACCTGGGAACATGTTAAGCGCATAATAGATGTGCAATAAACATTTGTGAGCTGACTGAATCAGTGAATAGGCAGCTCTGAAAAATAATAGCCAACCTTAATTTAGTATTTATTCTATAAATCCCTGCACAGCTCTCTAAGGTAGTTACTCTCATCCATATGTATTGTATGGATTTAGAAAATTAAGGTTTTGGGCTGGGTGTGGTGGCTCACGGCTGTAATCCTAGCACTCTGGGAGGCTGAGGCAGGAGGATTGCTAAAGGTCAGGAATTCGAAACCAGCCTGAGCAAGAGGAAGACCCTGTCTCTACTAAAAATAGAAAGAAATTAATTGGCCAATTAAAAATATATATACAAAAAAAAAAATTAGCTGGGCATGGTGGCACATGCCTGTAGTCCCAGCTACTCCGGAGGCTGAGGCAGGAGGATTGCTTGAGCCCAGGAGTTTGAGGTTGCTGTGAGCTAGGCTGACGTCACGGCACTCTAGCCTGAGCAACAGAGTGAGACTCTGTCTCAAAAAAAAGGAAAAAAAAAAAAAAGAAAATTTAGGTTTTGAGCAGTTGAGAATTTGCCTAGGGTCATAGCTGAGAGTGGAGAGTCAAGATTTGAACCCAAGCTGTCTGACTGTCAAGGACAGGCACTTATCAAAATTGAGCAAATTTTCAACAATGGGATGAGTAAGGTAGGGCTGTGAAGAAATCATCACCTTGGTGACTACCTGGGGCAGTAAGAGTGGAAAAAGATAAATGTTCAGATACATTTTAGATCTGCAGGAGGAGCGGTTTGGGTTTGGATTGAGAATCTTTTAGGCTATATATATAGCTTGGGTAAGTGAGTGGCCAGGCGGCCAGTGAAGAGGGGCAATGACATTGACCGTCATCAACTGTTGTGTAGAGAAAGGCAGGCCTGGGGACTTAGGGAGGCTGTTTGGGATGGGACATGTATGTTTTGGATAGCTTTAGTTTACTCACCCTGACCACGGTCAGCTAGTTCCAATTGAACTCACAGCTCTGAAGTGAGATAACTTTATACCTTTAAGTCAAGATAGTTCCTTTTGAAAGACAAGCAGAGGAAACTACAAAATTAGAATGGGCAGTCCTTTGAGGAGGACAGAAAAGAAATGGTTGACTGAAATCTACCTGAATGCATTTGTGTTTAATTTCCAAGTACTTTAAAAAATATGTGAATTGTAATCGAAAGTGGCATTTATAGTTATTAGCTTTTGTTAGTTTCTCTTTTCTGTCTCTCTCTGCAGCTGTGATTTTATGTTATCGCTCTTAATTGCCCATTTGCCTGCCATGACTACACACATACAAATATAATACTGTTAAGGGCCTACTTTCATGTACATAGTGAAATTACAAGAGCAAAAGGCCCCTGTACACACTCAAGGGAAAAACAAGAGTACGCAAAGAAAATCAAGAAGTTAATGGGCTTCCTGTAAAACAAAAGGGTTTGAGTCAGATGGCAGCAGAAAAGGCAAATAAAATTTCCTTAAGACAGAATATTTTTTTTTTCCTGCTTGGATATGCTTAAATGGTAAAACTACTGGGTAAAGAAAAAGATTGTGTTTAGCACGCTTAGTTAAGAAAGGTACACTTATTAGGCTGGGCACGGTGGCTCACACCTGTAATCCCAGCATTTTGGGAGGCTCATGCCAGAGGATTGCTTGAGGTTGGAAGTTTGGGACCAGCCTGGTCAACATAGTCAGAAAAATATTTTTCTTTTGTGAGAAAGAAAGAAGAGAGAGGCCAGGCGTGGTGGCTCACGCCTGTAATCCTAGCACTCTGGGAGGCTGAG
>VBSM01003185.1:8031524-8047630 GCA_008086735.1 Cheirogaleus medius
AAAAAAAAAAAAAAAAAAAAAGTGCCTTGGAATAAGAGTGGTGGCTGCCACTGTTATGTTGGTGAAGTTCTGTTATATGCATATAACCTTTGAGCTTGTCTTCCTTCCCAGATATGAAAGGTTACAGAAAACATGCTCCATAGCCCTGGTTGGCAAATACACCAAGCTCAGGGACTGCTATGCTTCCGTGTTCAAAGCCCTGGAGCACTCAGCCCTGGCCATCAACCACAAGTTGAAGCTGATGGTGAGTCCTAGCCTAGTCTTCTGACTGCTTCAGTCATTTACTCCAATATCTCGTGTTCCAGAGAGGCGGGTTGTGTTGAAGGGTCCCTGTGATCACCCCTAGGATCTATGATTTACCAGAATGACTCACAAGACTCACATGTAGTCATACTTAGGACTGAGATTTATTATAGCCAAAGGATACAAAACAAAATCAGTAAAGAGAAAAGTCGCACAGGGCGAAGTCTGGGGGAAACTGGGTGCAAGCTTTCCAGAACCCTTGCCCAGTGGAGTCTCATAAATTGAGCTTAATCCCCCAGCAAGTTGTGATAATATATGTGCAGTGCCATCTACCAGGGAAGCTTATTAGAGACTCATTGCCCAGGGCTTTTATTGGGGGCTAGTGGCATAGGCACCCTCTGCCTACCATGTACCAAAATTCCAGACTCCCACCAGGAAAGCATGTGCTCAGCATAAATCATGTTGTTTGTAAAAACACTTTAGATACAATGATCCATTCATATCAGTTCTTGGAGTGGTGGGGACCCTCCCCAAATCCAAGTTTCCAGATGCCAACCGAGGACCAATCTTGTACCACGCCTTTCCCAAGACAGCAGTGAGGCCTGCTGTGTTAACTGTTTTCTGCAGGCAGGTTTAAGGCACATTTCTGAAATTAGGCTGTGCATATCCAAATTTATATTTAATGATATTCGATATGCGTATATCGTGGTTTAAGCAAGCCTTATCCTATTGATTTAAATGGCAAAACCTTTGTATAATGAATAAAAAGATCCATGTATATGTTGAGGAAATTCAGTGACTTCCATTTCCACACTAGCTTAGGACCTAGCTGATTGTTTTCTCTCTCCCTTTTAGCCTCTTTCTCTCCCAATCAATTTTTATTTTTGGCTTTCCAAGGAATAGTTCACTTCCTGTTCCTCCCACTCCTCCACGTCCCCAACCCTCATATAGAAAAAAGAAAACGAAGTTAGAAAAATGACCATGATGCAAATTTTATAAAGGCTCTAAAATTTTGTATCCTAAGATATATTCAGATAGTCATTTTCATAAAAGAAATACTAAAATAATCTAGCTGCATAGGGACTGTTAGGTACAATGGAATCGGTGTATATGATGCTTCATCTCATAGAATTCAGTGACATTAGCTTCTACTGAGGACTGTTTGAATCATGACCTTGTCATATTCCTGTTAAGGACAGGGTGTCTCTGTTTATCTTGTCTGGATGGCTGCAGCAGCTTCCTGGCTGCTTTCCAGCTGCCAGTCTTCCCTCTATTTTCCAAATTGTACCAGAGTGATCTTTCTAAAACCACTCAGCTCTCTCTGTTCCTGTCATCCCTTTACTTAAGACCTTTCAGTGGTGCCGAAGTCCGTTCGGGCTGCTATAACAAAGTACCATGGTTGGGTGGCTTACAAACAACAGACATTTCTCTCAAAGTTCTGGAGCCTGGAAGTCCAAGGTCAGGGTGCCAGCATGGCTGTATTCTATCAAGGGTCTTCTTTTGGGTTGCAGATGGCCAGCTTCTGGTTCTATCCTTGTGTGGCAGAAGCTGGGAAGGATGTCTCTGGGGTCTGTTTTATAAGAACACTGATTGTATTCACGGGGTTTCTGCCCTCTTAACCTAATCACCTCCAAATGACCCCACTTTCTAATATCATCTCCTTGGGAGATAGGATTTCAGCATATGAATTTTGAGGGGGGGAAACAAGCATTCAGTCCATTGCAAGGGGCTTCAAGTGTAAACTCTGTGTCATGGCTTCTCAGCCTCACCCCTCTCTCCCCCCAACCAATCAAGTCTCTCCTTTCACTGAGTGGAGCCTCTTTTGAGGGTCACAGAGTGGCCACTACTTTCTCTGCCTTTCCTGTGAGATTTCATAGGAGCGGTTCCTTTGCCTGAGATTTCATGACCTTCTCCCCTCCTCTCCTCATCTCCCATGCATATTCCCTGGGGCCTCCCAACACACACCTGTGTGCTTATCCTGCCTCTACTCAGCCTAGGGGCTCAGCTTTTCGGTTGTCACCTCCCCAGAGCTTGTCCCTGACCTCGCTCCTTCCCTTCTTTCCTCCAGTGTCCAGTTCTTGATGAGATGTGGCTCCTAGTTACTTCCACAGCATTCCCATCTTTGCCATCACAGCCATCGTCACACTACGGTGTGGACGCCTGTTCCTTGGTTTCATAATCTTCCTGAAAGATTACAATAGCCACAAGACAGAGATCATGTTTTTCTATCCCCAGTACCTAGTACAGTGTTTGCATAATAAGTAATTAATGAGTACTTGTGTCATAGTTACGTGGTGCTAGTACTTTTCGGTGTTTATTTTTCTTAATTTTTTTTTTATCTGTTGGATGGTTTTTAGTACATAGACTCCATCGATCTGGAGCAGATCACTGAAACCGAGGACCCTGTGAAATTCCACGTAGCTTGGCAAAAGCTATGCAAAGCTGAGTGAGTACTAGGGACCATCCACACCAGTTAGGACAATGCCATTGTGCTTTTCCCATAATGATTCAATTTATCCCATTTACTAATTTTCATGTATTTTGAATTGCATTGCTTTGAAATGTGCCATGTTAATGTCGGTGGTATGTGCAGTGGAAATGGTTTTATTTGGGGAGGATGGGAGTATTGTATTGGAGGGAAAGTGTGTTGATTTTACTGAAAGATACAGAGATCTTACATATGCAAAGTTAAAGTACAAGAATGATAACCTTTCTTGAATATATTTTCTCTTTCACATGTTTTGGTTCTAGGTTTTATTTTGTAAGTAATCGACAGAACTCTTGGGGGCAGCATTGTGTCGTGAATCTAGCATGACCCTCCTGGTTTCATCTGAGAATGTTTGCCTAGAAGGTCTCTAAATTGTCTTCTACCCAGGAAATTTCATTTGCCACTACTTAATTAGCAATTGAAATCTTAGGTTGAATTTATGCATTTGACTCTGATGATATGAGAGATCTTAACATGTTTATAGTAGTGCTTTGAAAGAACCTTCACCTATTTTTATTCAGATTTTTCTCTAAGTGGCATTCTTAATTGAATTGAGTTTCCCAGTTACTATGTTCTGGTGCCACAAAGACTTATCAGAAAATACATATCAAAGTCAGTTGTGAGAAATTGTCTCAACTTCTTCATAACATTGGGAGGATTTCAGGAAGAAAGTTCAGGATGTGAAATCATGTAATCCATTCTGAAAATAGACCTCAAGCATATTCACTAGTGATTGCACCAAGCATTGCATGAAAGGCTGAAAACACAAGTTTTAAAAATAAAAATAATGGGTAGTCAAATTTACCCTCATCTTGTGTTGATTTCAGTGGTATTCTTGTGCCCGGAGGCTTTGGAATCAGAGGAACACTGGGAAAACTCCAGGCGATTTCTTGGGCAAGGGCAAAGAAGATTCCTTTTCTGGGTAAAACTCATGTTTACTGATCCTAATATTAATAGATTGTGAAACCTACTAGGGGTAACACCGAAGGTTTGTTATTATGAAGGGGTGAACTCAGATTTGAAAATTTAGGCCTCATATAGTCTGCTACAGGTTCAGCAAACTATATATTCCAAGGGCCAGATCAAGCTGGCCGTTTGTTTTTATAAATAAAGTTTTATTGGAACCTAGCCACACCAATTTGTTTGCATAGTGTCTGTGGCTGCTTTGGTGGGGCAATGGCAGAGTTGGAGACCCTATGGCCTGCAAAGCCTAGAATCTTTACTATCTGACCCTTAACAGGAAACGTTTGCCATTGCCCTGGCAGGGTGGCAGGGGGCCGGGGGGAAGTTTCTGCTGCACTTGCTCTTGCTTTCTCGGTTTCCCACCCCAACCCGTGCCCTAACCACTTCAAGCAGAGAACCATTCAACGGAATTCTATAATAGTCTTTCCGATAAGAAAACCTGTTTAAGTTGCACCTCATGTACTCATTCTGGAAAAGAGAATGCAGAAAGGCCATCCAGGGTTACAAGAACAGCTCCGTTAAGATTTGGCACAGTTGGGCCTTATTAATGCTTTTGTTCAAATTGCAAAACATGGCCCTTATACCAGGGAAGCCAGATGAAATGGGACCTTGATGTGGTATAGGCGGTCCTGCAGGGGGGATTTGGGCTGGAGGGGTGTGGAGAGGCCGCCTTTCCCACTGTGCTGTGGAGGGATGGATTGGTGGGTTTGTGAGCCGACTGGGGGGGGGGGAGTGGAATTTTACCATCAGCAGGCTGTTTATTTTCCCCATGACCTGCTCTTTCATTAGCTTCCTAGACTCTCTCCTCTTGGGATCCATTTTCAAAAGAGAAGCCAGGAAGTAGTTACCCTGACACTTTGTTTTTTACCTGTCTGAGCTCATATGGGCCATCATTTTCTTTTGAAGTTTCTATCTAAACGCGGTTTCTGTCTAAAGGTGACTGGTGTTGCTAAGATAATTTTCACAGTATAGAATGGTTTGAAAGTCTTTAGTTTTCTCTTTAACAAAGTATCTCATTATGTCCCAGCCATATGGAACTTCCCGAAGTCCTCCCCAAGCACTCAGCTGTTTCCTGCTTATTGACTTTCGTTCTGGTGTCCCCTGTATATCGATTGCACCTTCCTTTGTGTCCCTTGTGTACCTTATATGTGTCCATGAAAGCATCTGGGATGCTGGTTGGCATTTGTTTAGTGGAGGGGATTGGCGGGCCTCAGGGAACTGGCCTGGGCGATTCAGACTTCTACCTTTCTCCATCGGTTCCATTCTGTGTCTCCTTCCCTGCTGCCTATCACCCTCAAGCCCACCCTGGAGGGCTTAACCCCTCACCTCCAGTGTCCTGACTGATGCCCCTCAGGTCCTTGCCCTCTGGCCAAGCCCATAGTTATGGCTGTGGAATCACCTTGAGAAGTGGGAGTGTGAAATCTCGGCCCACGGAGAGTCCTTCTTGAGTTGGGGTGTTCTTAGATGGCCTCTGAAGGTTCCAGGGCTCTGCGACAGCCCTGCAGCTCACACAGACACCTAGAGTTAGGGACAAATGTAGAATGTGACAGATTTGCCCTTTGGACCCTTGCCTTCTCTTTTTCTGCCTTTTCTGACTGCATGTTCCTTCTTCGTCAACTCCGGGCCTTAGGTGGCTTCTTGGTAGTCTGAGTCCCTGCCCTGCTGTCTGCTAGGGACCTTCTGAGGGGACAGCAGGGAGCAAACCGGGCAGAGTCTTGCTCTCTCAGAGTCTGCATTCTAGGTGGAGGGGACAGGCAGAACAAATGAACAGAAAATCTGATTAAATACACAATTTGTTCATTTGTTTTGTATATGTGCTTTTAAAAATAGGAGTTTGCCTTGGGATGCAACTAGCAGTGATAGAGTTTGCAAGAAACAGCCTTAACTTGAAAGGTAAGTTTGAGGTTTGCTAATAACCATTTATTTAAAAAATTATTTTTTATCACTGCAAACATTTTTCAGCAATATTGGTGAATTACTGACCTCTTTTTTAAATTTTCAGATGCTCATTCCACAGAATTTGAGCCAAATACCCCAGTTCCTGTGGTAAGTGGCTTGTTTATCTTTTTCTAGGTCCAGTCATTGTCATTTGGTTCCCGGTCCTTGCCTAAACTCATAGGGGGCTATTATTATTATTTTATCTTTATAACATTAGAAAACTTTAAATTATATATGAATTTATTATTATCATTATTACTTTTACATCAAACTGCTTTGTTCTCAGTAGTCCTTCTTGTCACTTGTCCCTTGAAGACAGACACAATCCTGGACCGATTTCTCTTTGCTGCGGTTTTCAAGCTTAATGTTTAGGAAAGGATTAAATTGGCCGTGACAATAACTTATAACATGTAGTATAAATACATGAGCTGTCCTGTCTCTAGACTCATCCCCGGTCTGCCTATTTTCCGCATTGGCGGTCATCTATCTTTCCAGAATAAAAGTGTCAATCACTGTGTTACCAGCCGCATCTCCCACCCATCCCTCTTCCCTTCAAATATTCAGTCCGGGATTCTTGGCTGGGTCCCGAAGGCCATTGTACTCTGCCACCTGCTTAGCTAATTCATCCCATGACATCCTGATTCCTTCCAAGCTCTGGGTTTTATGTTTGGACAATCTGAACTAATTTTTTCAGATGTAGCCTGAGGTGTCCCCTTGCCCCAAATCTCCCTCCCTCTGGAATTGCAATAAAACCAGTGAAGAATTTAAAAAGAAAAAAAAAAAAAAAAACCCAGCAACTTGGTTACCAGAGCATGCACCTCACAGTTGTGACTGGTTTTTTAAACAGCGTTATTGAGATATAATTCACATACCACAAAATAATAGCCATTTAAAGTATATAATACAATGGCTTTTAGCATATTCACAGATCTGTGCAACCATCGGCACAATCAATTTCTGACCATTTTCATTATTCCCAAAAGAAACCCCACACCCCTTAGCTGAAACCCTAAAGTTTCCTATCCCCCTACCCCTAGGTGACCATTAATCTACTTTCTGTCTATAGATTTGCCTATTCTAGCCATTTCATATAAATGGAATCATATACTATGTAGCTTTTTGTGACTGGTTTCTTTTACTTAGCATAATGTTTTCAAGGTCTGTGTGTGTCGTAGCATGCATTGGTACTTTGTTTCTTTTTATTGCTGATTAATATTCCATTGTATGGGTATACCACATTTTATTTATCCATTCACCCATTTGTGGACATTTGGGTTGTTTCCACTTTTTGGCTATTATGAATAATGCTGCTATGAACCTTCATGTGCAGGTTTTAGTGTGGATGTATGTTTTCATTTCACCTAGGAGTGGAATTGCTGGATCATATGGTAATTCTATGTTTAACCTTTTGAAGAACTGCCAGAATGTTTTCCAAAGTGGCTGCAACATTTTACTTTCCCACCAGCAATACAGGAGGCTCCCAGTTCCTTGTGAACATTTGTTATTGTCTGTCTTTGATTATAGCCATCCTAGTGGGTATGTAGTGGTATCTCATTGTGGTTTTGATTTGTGTTTCCCTGATGACTAAGGACTTTGAGCATCTTGTCATGTGCCACCCGTATATCTTCTTTGGTGAAATCTCTACTCACATCCTTTGACTATTTGTAAAGTGGATTATTTGTATTTTTATTATGGCATTGTAAGAGTTCTTTATATATTCTAGATACAAGCTCCTTATCAGATATATGATTTGCACTATTGACATTTTTGGCCAGGTGATACTTTGTTGTGTGTGTGGGCTGTCCTGTGCATTATAGGCTGTTTGATAGCATCTTCGGCCTCCTACCCATTAGATGCCAGTAGCATCTCCCCCAATTGTGACACTAAAACTACCTCCAGATATCGCCAAATGTCCCCTGGGGGCAGGGACAGAATCACTGGGGTTCAGAACCACTGATTTAGAGAAATCTAGTTCTATTCCCTCCCTTTCCTTATGGTAACCATTCATTCTTTTTTTTTTTTTTTCCTCCCTTGGGTTATCTTTCCATTTTTTAAAGATAAGTAAAACTGTAAGTCCATTTGTAACCCCTTTCTCTTCTTAGATAAATGGTGGCATACTCTGCACATGTTTTCCTGCTTTGCTTTTTTTTAACTTAATGCTGTATGCTGGAGATCACCACATGGAAGGATGTAGAAAGATTCTTCACTCTTTTTTATAGCTTGCAATTCAAACCATAATGAACCATAACTTACCAGCCAGATGGTACTTTTAAGTCTTATGCTCAGAGGGCCTAATACCAATGAAGAGTTCCTTATGAGCCTTTAATATAAACATATTTCCTAATAGCTGAAATGGCTATGAGTTTTCTTTTCTAAGATATAACATGAGCTAGGAAGTGATTTTACCAGTAGGTGCCACTGTTAGATAGCCTTGGCAAGGTTACTTCTTTGATAACTGTTCTTTTTGTGTGTGTGTGTGTGCCTGTGCATGCATGCATGTGTTTAAAAAAATTTATTCACAGGGTGAAAAGTTAAGCCCTGCAGAAAAGGTCCAGAATTTCCTCTCCTATGTTCCCACCTCCTGTCAGTTCCCTTCCCCAGAAACAACTACCTGGATCTATCCATCCATCCCTCCTTTTCTTCTTCCTTCCCTTCCTTCCTTCCTTTTGATGGGGTCTTGCTATGTTGCCCAGGCTGGCAGTGCAATGACTATTCACAGGCACCATCATAGCACACTACAGCCTGAACTCTCCTGGGCTCAAGTCATCCTCCTGCCTCAGCCTCCTGAGTAGCTAGGACTACAGGCATATGCTACCAGATCCAGCTAATTTTTTAATTTTTTGTAAAGAAAGGTCTTGCTATGTCGTTCAGGCTGGTCTTGAACTCCTGGCCTCAAGAGATCCCCTGTCCTCTGCCTCCCAATGTGTGATCTATTTCTTTTGTTATTCATTCAGCGATTGTGAGTGTGTGTGTGTGTTTATGTGTATCCTACCTACTCACACATATGTATAGATATATATTTCCTTTTTAAAAAATACATATGGTAGCATACTTGTGACGCTGTTCCCATCTTGCTTTTTGTACTGATCATTCCATATCAATGTGCAGGGATATCATCTATATGCTTGTCCTATTGTGTGCTATGTGGCTACATCATTTTTTATTTAACCAGTCTCGTATGTAGATTGTGCCCATTATTTTGCTGCTTTAAATCACGCTGCACATTAGTATTGGTGTACATGTGTCCTTGCACCCATACATGAACTCATCTGGGATAAATTCCTAGATAGGAGGGGAATTGCTAAGTCAGAGGATATGTGCATTTTACATTTTAATATCTCCTATGTACATAAGTGAGATGAGAACAATAAAACCTAATTGCTATTGAAGATCTTTATGGCTTGCAATCAGTTTGTTAGAGAAAAATAGCCTTAAGAGGCAGCATTTGTGTTGATGGTGAGAAATCTTCTTAAAGAAAAGGACTAAGGTGATTGAATCATAAGGCAGCAAGCATGAAGCCAGGGGAGTCACTTAAACTTGAGCAAATAATAATTATTTAGTGAGAAATGGTTATTCTGGTCCTTTCTAGCCAAAAAAGTAAACAATTGGGAAGCCAGCAGTCTCCTTTAGGGTATATTTGCCATGAAAATCTTTTCTTGGGCCATTGTGACTCTCCTTTGGCATGCAGGATTAATCAACAGAGACACTGGCATCCAGAACAGATCTAAGGGGACATGTCTCTTATACACATAAAAGGAGAAAGAGATTTTTCTCCAAGGGTTAAATTAAGGTAGACTTTTTCTGAGTCTCAGAGTACCCAGGAGAGAATGCGTAAAATTTATTTTATTGTGTCATTTCTCTGATTAACCCACAAGGTAAAATAGAAGGCTCTGGGACTTTGCAGAATATCTATGATTCTATAGCATCTCTGCTTCAGAGTAGTCTCAGCTGCCTCCTAGATGATGCTTACCAGGAACACAGCTGTAGCTGACTTATATTCTAATTCTATACCAACCACATGGCTGCTTCTCACATCCTTGACCTTGAATTTGGGTTCAGAACGCTCTAGTCATCTGGAGGGTAGTTCATGACATTGTGGACTTTATACTTAGAATGTTTTTGGCTTTTGAGGCATATACACAAAGAATCATCCCAATCTAATGTATAGACAGACACGTGGATGTGCTTAATTTTAATCATTCCTTTTATGTTTATTGAAAAAGGTAACTTTAAAAACATCTGAATTTACATAAGATATAACACCCTAGAAACAGAATTCATGTGCTAAACATTCATGTTCAAAACACATCAGCACGTGCACACTGGATAGTGGTATTGGTAAGGAAAAGTGAGAATTTCAAAGCATTTTAACAAGAGGCAAATGGATATTTGAGGCTTCAGTATATGATATTATTTCAATTTTCATTATTTATCATAGGTTTGACTTAATTTATTCCTTTCTGATCCAGGGATTTTCAGAGTTAAAATTAATTTTACATCTGGCATAGTAGATTTGTGAAACTGTCACGTATAATTAGAAGTCAATTCAGGTGAAAGGTAATTTGTGTTATACATTAAGCATAATTAATGGATAACATTTTCCTGCTTTTAGTTGAATCGCTGTTTGAAATATTTTCCTCATCTCTATTATTTTTCCACAACTTCATATGAAATGTAAATTAAGAGGTGTTTAAAAAAACCCAGACAACCCACTTAGAGCAACCTTTTAGGCAACTTTGATTACTTTGGAAACTGATTTGCATTTAGAATGTTGAAGCATCTCTCAACTAACGAAAAGATCTTAATAGGAGTCATTTGGAGTTTAGTTTGTGCTAAAAATCTTTTTTTTCCCGTAAAAGCAGTCATCAAGAATACAGCTATAATATGGATGAAATAGCCTCTTATGGACCAGTCTAGGATCCTAATAGTCAATTGATAGTGTCTCTGTGGTAGGTTTAGAGTTGATATTAGGCTGTTGGCTGAGATAACTGGTTTTTACCTGGACAAAGAAAAATTCTCCTGAAAGGGAACCCTTGCACACTGTTGGTAAGAATGGAAATTGGTATAGCCATATGGAAAACAGTGTGGAGATGCCTCAAAAAATGAAAAATAAAACTACAGATGATCTAGCAATCTGACTTCTGGGTATATGTCTGAAAGACATGAAATTAACATGTTCAAGAGATATCTGCACTCCCATGTTCATTGCAGCATTATTCACAATGGCCAAGATACAGAATCAACCTAAGTGTTTGTTGACAGATGAATGGATGAAGAAAATGTGGGGTGTGTGTGTGTGTGTTTGTGTGTGTGTATTATATATACACACAATGGAATATTATTCAGCTTCAAAAAAGATGGAAATCCTGCCATTTGCAACAATTTGGATGAACCTGGAGGACTTTATTAGTGAAATAAGCCAGGCACAGAAAGACAAATACTGTATGATCTCACTCATATGTGGAATCTAAAACAATCAAACTCATGGAAGCAGAGGATAGAATGGTGGTTACCAGGGCTTGAGGGTTAGGGGTCGGGTGGGAAATGAAGAGGTGTTGGTCAAAGGGTACAAACTTGCGGTTGTAAGATGAATAAGTTCTGGAGACCTAGTGTACAGTGTGGTGACTATAGCTAATAATACACTATTGAATACTTGAAATCTGCTGAGAGTAGATCTCAAATATTCTCACCACACACACATACATAACTATATGAGGTGATGGATATGTTAGTTATCTTGATTGTGTCAATCATTTCATAACGTTTATGTATATCAAAACATCATGTTGGCTGGGCATGGCGGCTCATGCCTGTAATCCTAGCATTCTGGGAGGCTGAGGTGGGAGGATCGCTTAAGCTTAGGAGTTTGAGATCAGCCTGAGCCAAGAGTGAGACCCGTCTCTACAAAAAATAGAAACTTAGGTGTGGTGGTGCACATCTGCTATTTGGGAGGCTGAAGCAAGAGGATCTCTTGAGCCCAGGAGTTTGAGGTGGCTGTGAGCTATGATAACACCACTGGCCACTGCACTCTGCCTAGGGCAACAGAATAAAACCCTGTCTCAAAGAAAATAAAAAAATCATGCTGTATACCTTCAATATATACAATTTTTATTTGTTAATTATACCTCGATAAAGCTGAAAAAAAAAAAAGAAAAATTTTCCTTGCAGACATGATGGCTGCTGCCTAATGGCTAGGGCATCTTTTCTTCTCACTCCTCTCCCTGAACAAAATCGACTCTTTGGGGTGAGACCCCTTTAGCGAATCACAAGGGCAGTTCATAATGTTAACAATAAACGAGTGACTAAATGAGTCCTTCAAAGCTAATGTATTTTAAAGCTATTGTACCTTTAGCTCAATGAGAAATGCCTTAGGAATTGATATTTCAACCACTTGAAAGATTTTTTTGCAATTCTATTGCAAAGATTTTTTTGCAATAGAAATAATGAATGCTAGTGGAAAGAGATTACTAAAAAGAAAAATGTCACTGTGTGTTTGGAGCTTGTCCACTTAGGTGTATTTCTAAATACAATGCGCTACAAAAGATCTACTGCCACAACAACTCCACTTGCAGCTTAATTGGGGATTCAAGACATAGACTGGTGAAACCACTAACCAGATGTATGGGCCCTCATTAATGCTACCAGTACTGCCAACCAGAACTTTCTGCCATGATGGAATATCCTATTTCTGTGCGCTCCAACATGGCAGCCACTAGCCACACAGGGCTATGGAGCACTTGAAATGTAGTTAGTATGGCCCAGGAACTGAATTTTAATTTTATTTAATTTTAATTATGTTAAATGTCCATAACCACACGTGTCTAGTAGCCACAGTTTTGGGGCAGTGCAGGTAGACTATAGATACTTAAGAATTCAGAGTCAGGAAAAAATACTGTGAGTTAGAGTAAGAAGGGAACATTGTCAAAGGCTTGGACACCTCGTAGAAAGGAGGGGAGGCATGTCCAAGATTTGGTCATAAAATATAGTGAGTAGCTTGGCTGAAGCAACGTGGCTCCTGTAGGGATTACGGGGAAGTAAGGGAGACTGGTGCAGATTTGTGGAAGTTCAGGAGTTTCAGTGTGAAAATTAATCCTGAAGGCGATAAGGAACCAATAAGGTAATATACATCAACTGGGATACCAGCAATTTCCATACTCATTCCTGCAGAGGCTAGAATGGGTGCTTACTGAAGGTTCAACTGGCCAGGGAGCTTGGGCGATCAGAGGGGAGAAAAGACCCCAGGCAGAGCACATGGCTGAGTGTTGGGCATCCTCAGTCTGCGAGTTCAGGAGCTAGGCTGGCACAGGCGTCATGGTAGAAAGAGCTGGCTGATAGAGCAAAGCCACCAGGATTTAGTGACTAGATAGTCAAGAATCATTCATTCAGCAAATACTTATTGAGTCCTGTCTTACTTGCCAGGTCCCAATCTAGACTTGGGGATTCTTCAATGAACAGATAAAATCTTTGCCCTTGTGGGGCTCACAGCCTAGTGAAGGTTGGAGTTTTGTGGCTGACAAAATGCTGGTGGTGTTGATTCAAGAGGAAATTCACGTGGACCCTGTTAGATGTGGGAGGTCAGATCAGTGTTGGAAATGAGGTCAAGAAGGCCAAGCAAAGGGACACACACCCCTTGCTCCACTTGTTTTCACCCTTCTTGAGGGTTCAACCTCAAATGATAATTTGTCCATGTCAATAAATCTCAGCAGTCAAAGAAGGTGTCTTTCCAACACGCTTCCTGTGTGTTGCCGCTGTTCTGGCTGTTTTGCTGTGTTCCTTGCACCCTTGCAGACTCTTCGTTGCTGTCCACTCTTCTTCTTAAAGTACA
Source organism: Cheirogaleus medius (assembly GCA_008086735.1). Taxonomy (NCBI): domain Eukaryota; kingdom Metazoa; phylum Chordata; class Mammalia; order Primates; family Cheirogaleidae; genus Cheirogaleus; species Cheirogaleus medius. The sequence goes on from VBSM01003185.1 coordinate 8,044,982, forward strand.
ATAATATCCCTCTGTGACTCCTACACCTTCCTGTTCTCTTTGTGACCTTGGGCTGACTCTTGAGCATGGCAACTGTGGACTTTCATGATCCAAAGCCGTATGCCCTCTTTATTCCTCATAGCTGGCCTTCCAGTCAAAACTTAGCGTGTGTGTGTTCCTGAATTGCCTTGCACTTGGACAGGACATGTTGACTTGGGGTATTTTTTCTCTCCGAATGCCCATGGCATGCTCTCCTCAAGGTACTTCCTACAAATCCCAGTTGAGATGCTACTTTTTCAATTAATTCTTTCCTTGGCCTGATCCCAGCCTTACTGCCTTAGAATCTCAGCGGTCTAGATATTTGTGTCTCTATGGCATCTTGCATAATGCCTTGACCATAGTAGGTGCTTTGTGTATGTTGGAGTTGAAAAAGGTAATGTGTATTTACTCTGTGAGGGGCTAATTGATACCTAGAACATAGGCTAAAATGGGAAGCTAGCTTCACCTAGACATTAGAAACTTAACAAAGCACACACTACAAATAATAAAAACCCAGACTATAGACTAATGTTAGTTAGGAATGAGGATGTGGAAATCCTAAATAAAATAATTAGAATGTCAAATTTAACAGCATTAAAGAATAATTGATGCTCTTTTGAAGGGAAAAAAAAAGAATAATTGATTATGACTGGATAGTGTGTTTATCCCAGGAATTAATTAACAAATCATATTGATTGAACAAAAGAGAGAAACTCTGCTCAGTATCTGAATCCTGGTGCTCACAATCTCATAATAGACCAGGAAGAGCCTTGTACTTCTTAAACAAGAGAAAGAATATCTTTTACAAACCCATAGTCAACAGTAAACTTAATGGAGAAATAGTAAAGGATTCCTATTATTATAAAACCAGTGACTAATAAAAGATGTGCACTATAGTGACTGATAAATTTGGTAAAATGAGACCAGTTAATGCTGTCGGGAGAGTGAAGCTGGCATTCTCCTGCCTGCTTGTAGAGATGAATCCATACACACTTCTAGGAAAGCAATTGGGTGATCTGTTTCACACACCGTGCAAATATCCATACCTTCTGTCTCTGACATTTACTTCTCAGAAATTCTCCTAAGGAAATGTGAAATGTTGACAGAAATATGAACAAGTACGCATTATAACATTGGGAAGAATCAGAAATGAAAACAACCTAAATGCCCCACAATGGGGAAATAGTCAAGACTATTATGGAGTATCTCTACAGTGGAACATAATAAGTCATTAGAAATGTTTAAGGGTTTTGACACCATGAGAATGCTCTTGTTTTGAATTAGAATGATACAAATGGTATTTAAACATTCCCTAAACTGTGTATAAAAATCTCCAGTTTCTTGGTGGAAGGGTTAGTAGTCACTTTTCTTTTCCTCTGGGTAAGTTTCTAAATGTTTGAAATGGCTTCGACTGAATTTCTTTTATTATTGGGGGCAACCTCCATAATTATGTGCTTTCCTCCCAAATCTCCCCAATTTATTATACTCCTCTCCCAACATTTAGATACTTGTATTTTCTGGTTGTTCCAAATAAGACAGTGCCAAGAGGCTTATCACAAAAAGCAGCAGCACAGGATTTAAAAAGTGTTCTCTGTTGAGTGAAAATTTTCATTTATTCTTTTTGATAGGACACACATCATATGGTTCAAAAATCAAAATGTACAATAAGGTATCCAATGAAAAGTGGCTCTCCCATCCGTGCCCCCAATTCGCCCAGTCCTTTCCTAATGTGGAACCACTGATGTTAGTTTCTAGTGTGTACTTGCAGAAATGTTTTCTTAGCCCATATTCAAACAAATTTGAATATATGTCCTCCCACCATCCTGCCCTCCCAGTCACTATCTACTACCTATTCATCTTGTGCCTGTCTCAGTTTGGCCACCCTAGCCTCACCCTGTGCTTACACTGACCAGGACTTCTCTGTCTCAGAGTTCAAACTCCCCAGCGATGAACCTGGCCTTATCCAGCCTGTGAACAGGCCTCGTTCCAGTCAGGTGGCTTCCTGCCCTCTTTATGGTGGGAGCGTGGGCTCCTTGGCCCATCTTGGAGAGCCTTCCAGCTACTGGGGAAATGACAGCAGCCAACTTGATTGACAGACCCAGCAGACACCTTCACATTCATTAGGTTAAAAAAAAAAAATAGAGTCAAAGGCAATGCTTTGCAGGCAGTGATTCTCAGCTTTGTGGTAGAGTGATACAGAAGAATCATTGAGAGGGCTTGTGTCGTTCGAAAAACGGTATTATCATTTTCTACATTTTGAACGTGGACACGATCTCATAGCTTTCTGATGTCAATCACAGAAAGTAAAGTGTGGCAGTGTAGGCTCTAGAGCAAGGGTCCTCAAACTTTTTAAACAGGGGGCCAGTTCACTGTCCCTCAGATCATTGGAGAGTGCGCACTGTGGGCCAGGGACTAGTCGGCTGCTAGGCAGGACAGGCAGCAGCAGCGGCAAAAACACCCGGTGGGCCAGATAAATGTCCTAGGCGGGCCACATGTGGCCCACGGGCCATAGTTTGAGGACGCCTGCTCTAGAGCATGAGATCAAAATAAAATGATTGGCCAGGTGTGGTGTCGTGCGCCTGTAGTCCCAGCTATTTGGGAGGCTGAGGCAGGAGGATCCCTTGAGCCCAG
>VBSM01003185.1:8047730-8061982 GCA_008086735.1 Cheirogaleus medius
AAAAAAAAAAAAAAAAAAATTTCATTGAGAGGGGCGATTAGACAAGGCTCCTTAGGAGGCTGATAATGATAAAAATAAAAAGGTTGAGAGGGAATGTTAATGGCAGTGGGACCCAGTGCTGCTAGTGCGTTCGCATTTTGGAGGGGAGGAGAGTCACAGTGAGGATAGAGGGGAAACGAAGACCCAGCTTCCAGGCATGTCTGTGGCTGGCTGTCTAGGCCAGCTCAAGCCATTGGTAACTTGGACCATCTTGAACTTCAACTCTATCTGGTAAGGAGTAGAAGAAAGTTACCCTCCCTCCTCTGTGCTCCCTCTTCAATACTCCCCACCCTCCTTACCCCCCAGCTGGACTCAGCAAGTGGAATTTGAGGGCTGTTTCCTCAGAGCCTGAGAGCCTGTAGCTCAGGATGCCAGAATTGGGAGGGCCCTGGGTCTTTCTGTCATTTTTGTTTGGAGACAGAGTCTCACTGTGTCCCCCTGGCTAGAGTGCAGTGGCATGATCGCAGCTCACTGCAACCTCAGACTCCTGGGCTCAAGTGATCCTCCTACCTCAGTCTCCCGAATAGCTGGGACTACAGACGCGCACTACCACGCCTGGCTTTTTAAAAATGTTCTGTAGAGACGAGGTCTTGCTCTTGCTCAGGCTGGTCTTGAACTCCTCACCTCAAGCAATTCTCCCACCTCGGCCTCCCAGAGTGCTAGGATTACAGGCGTGAGGCACTGGGCCTGGCCTTGGCCCTTCTTTTTTTTTTATTAATCTGTAGAATTAGATGAATCGCATTAAGGTTACTTTCACATCTATTAAGTTATGAAGGTCACACTTGACAAGGTGAGACATGTCTAAGAATTTCTTTATTAGCAATAATTGGACCTCACAGCCAGATCATTGTAATTGCAAAGAATTAAACCAGAGTCATTGGGGATGCCACATAGGCTAGGGCGCGGCCCAGGTGCACTTCCTTCGGTACATAGGAATCCTGTACATAGGAATCCTGTTTCGTTTTTTCCTTCACTGGCATATCTTCTTTACAAACAGTTGGAATTCTTCAAAACTAATTTCTCCATCTCCATTCTTGTCCAGTTCTTTAAATAGGTCATCTAGGGTGTTCGGACCCTGGTTTTAGACAAAAAGGAAGCGATAGGGGAGGGGAGAAAAAATGAATCAGCTATTGCTACACAGTCTCTGCAATTAGACGCCCTGAGTCTGCACTGCAGGAAGGCGGCTTGAGTTTCCAGTCACGTGCGACTGATAGAGGGGGACAAACCAGCTTCAGCTGTACTATTGCTTCATGTCACAGAACTGGCTACCTTGTTTTTTTTCCTATATCACACGCTTATTATTTTAATATAATATATGATCTAATTGGTTTCTTATGTGATCTTATGTCCTTTTCTTTATGCCTCTAGAAACATTCTTCTGAGAGGAGGTCTGTGGGCTCCACCAGGCTGCTGAGGGACCCACAGGCCACAAACAGTTGAGGACCCCTGCCCCAAGGTTTTCCTGGGAGCTGGTTTTATCTCCGGCTCCATGTCTGGGGCCATCATATTACTCAAGGCAGTAGGCAGTGAGGGCTCTCTGCTGGCCAGCACTGTGCCAAGGCCTTTAAGCAGCCTCAGTGATCCTTCCAGCCACCCTGTGGGGGCGATCCACTTTACAGGTGAGGAAACTGAGGCTCAGAGATAGCTAGTGACTTGCTCCAGGTCCCACAGCTGGTTAGCAGAGGGCTTGGGGTCCAAACATTGGCTCCAGAGCCAAACCCCTTAACTAGCCACCACCCCAGTTTTTCCCAAATCCCAGGCTATGCAAAATGACTTTGGATCAGTGGCTCCCACACATTTTAGCATGCAATGGAATCACCAGATGAGCTTGTTGCCCTTAGTAAATACAGATTGCTGGCTATACCTGCAGAGTCTCAGATTCACTGGACCTGTGGTGGGGGCCTGAGAATCTGTATTTTTAACAGGTTCCCAGGTGGTGCCATTGCTGAGGGTCTAGGACCATGCTTGGAGAATCACTGCTTGAGATGTTTTATGAGATCACGTTTCAGGTTTTTTGTCTACTGATATTTCTGTTGTGTCTTAAGCATACTTAATTTTTTTCTCTGCCATAAAACTCAAATCTTAAAGCCATTACTACTTGGACTTTCAGATAGGAGTCTATCTGCAGCAAAATATTACTTAGGAAACCTATTGAAGTAACCATTTAGTTTATGTCAGCTTCAAATTGGATTGTATATGTATAAATTGTGGTAAAAAACACATAACATTAAATTTACCATCTTAATCAGTTTTAGGTGTACAGTTCAGTAGTGCTAAGTATATTCATACTGTTGTACAACAGATCTCTATGGCAAGATGTGTTTTAAACCCTAAGATTCCTACAAAGACACTTGACACTTTGCTATGATCACAAGACCAAACTGTAAGTTAGTTATTCAGCATCTCTTTTATAAATATGAAACGCCATTTTCTTGATGCATTTACTAGATTCTAGACCATACAAGGCAATGATGATGATATGTAAACAGAACATAGCTGGAAAATCTTAGTAATTCTTGTGGAACTATTATTAGTCACATGACTTTGTAAGTATACTTTCAAAATTTACCGTTTCAAAACTTTACTGCTAGTCTTCCTACCTTTTTCCAAATTATAAAGTCTTATGTGCTTTTTGTAGGAAATACATAAAATATAGAAAAGTTTACCAAGTCTTATCTTTTAAAACAACTTGTTTGAATAGATTTTCTAGGTTTTCCTTAGATTATTATTTTTCTTCCTTTTGGAAAATTTAAAGGTTTTTTTTAAGAATTTAAAATTTCTTAAACCTTTGTTTTTCTTTTTAACTAAAAAGTACCCTTTTCTGCTAGTGCCTTTAACTGTTTTTAAAAGTTGTTTTATATTTCTACTCTTAAAAAATGAGGAAATATCAGATTATAAGGTCATTAAATTCAGATTTTTTTCTTTATAGTATTAAAAACAGAAGTGTTTTCACCTGCCATAGTGGCAGAAAGGATATTTCTGATCAAAATTTGGAAAACAGTGATACTGGAGGCAAATGCTTTCTTCTTCTGAAATTAGAGCTAAACAGTGACTTAGTCAGATGTAACAGGTTTTCAGTTGCTTCTATTGTGAAGATGGTTTTTAGTTGCAAAGTGACAAAGACACTTCTCCTTTGACCAAAACTTTAGTCAGGCTCCTGTGGGCAGTCCCCTGCTTAATTAGACCCAGCCTTGGGCTTCTCTCTTTGTCCTTGTAGAATTCAGTTTGAGCATTAATCCTGCTATGTCAGTTTAGCACAAATCCTCCACCCCTGGTGTCTGACTGCCCTCTATATTTTATGGGCATGGCCTGCCTTCAGCAAGAATCCCATCAAGGCATTTTAGCCAGAAACCCCTTATTCCTGATGTTTACTCTTAGTTATTTTGCATCCATTGAGCCCCAGTAAGTGTCGGTCTTGTTGATGGATTTTTACATATTAAAAATGAAGTATGTCCAAGGCCAGCTAACATTATGGGACATTCCTCTTTGTTTTCCTAAAGCCTGGTACAGAGGTACTGAACCCAGGCTGAAGGCCTTTAGTGGGTTTGCATGGCAAATTGCGGGTCTTCTAGGCATAGCTTGGCAGCCCTTCCATTTACAATGGCTAGTCCCTGAGGTGCCTAGGCTGGGGACGGGCTAGAAGGCCTGGCCCTTGCTTTCTGGGAGCTTGCCTTCTGAAAGGTGGCCTGACTTGAGGGGAAGAAAGTCCTCCTTCAAGAGTCCTCTCTTAAGCCATGCCCCCCATGGAGCCATTCCCACCTGAGCCTCTGCCCTCTTCTCCCTCCCCTCCCACCCAGAGGTCTGGTTACTCTGGGCTCTGCGCAGGCGCACTCACTTTGAGCAAGCTGGGGAACTCAGCCTGAACCAATAGCTTCAGCTCTTCCTTTGACAGCTGGTCGGGATCACCTTCTTTGGCTGCGTATTTTTCAAACATGCTCTTCAGTTCTTCAGGGGACTTTTTAGTACTCATTCTGGTGTCCTGTAAATTGGGAAGAAAATAAACTTACCAAAAAGCAGAAGTGGAGTTTCATGCTGAGAGTTGTCAGGGAGATTTTAGGTTTATTGGGCCATTTCCTTGGCATAGATGTGAGAGAACAAGGAAAAGAGAGGGGAAGTGAGGAGAGGCTCAGGATGGGAGTGGCGCCAGTAAAATAAATCGTCTTGGTATGTTAAATGTCTGTTCTTGGAGTAATCTGTTAGGGGATAGTCCCTGCAGCCATACATTTTTTTAGTCATTAATGACCTGACCTTCTTCACTTTTTATGTACCTGGTGTGCACACTCTGCACTCTGTGGTCATTCATTCATTCATTCATTTATGAGACAGAGTCTCACTCTGTTGCCCTGGCTAGAGTGCTGTGGCATCAGCCTAGCTCACAGCAACCTCAAACTCCTGGGCTTAAGTGATCCTCCTGCGTCAGCCTCCTGAGTAGCTGGGACTACAGGCATGCGCCACCATGCCCGGCTAATTTTTTTCTATTTTTGCTATAGACAGGGTCCCACTCTTGCTCAGGCTGGTCTCGAACTCCTGAGCTCAAGCGATCCTCCTGCCTCAGCCTCTCAGAGTCTTAGGATTACAGGCGTGAGCCACCGTGCCCAGCTTTAGCTATGGTGTTGAAGAATACCTAACTACTGCTTGTAGCTTCTAAGTGACAGCTAATACCTTTAGATGGCATAAACCCACCTTTTTTCTAGACCATTTTCTTTCACACGATTCTAAAAGCAAGCAGAGTGTTATGTTAATTCAAGCAGAAGGAGCTCTAGGTAGTACTAAAATCACACTGACCTGGTGGCCCGGCAGCGAAGCAGCTAGAAGGATCAAATAGCGTAAAGAGCTGAGCAAGATCTTGAGACTTTTATAATCTTCACAGACACACCACCCTGATTATGACATTTTCCTTTTGTTTGCCATTTAAAGGTAATTATTAATGGTTTTTGAAACCCAAGCTTAAGACTGCATGAACCTCATAATTAAGGGCAAGACGCAATAAAGGGCCACCTCAACAGTTGCTTAATGGTTCAGAGTCCCAAGAGTAAGCTTGGATTTTTTTCCCCCTGAGATTATATTTTCCCTTCAATGTGGAATTATGATATTTTCTCACAGTTCACATTTCATAAAGCTTAGATATGGAGGATTAATTTCAATTTAGTTGCATATTTAGGCTTGAAAAAATAACTTTCTTCATATCCAGAAAAAAATACTGTCACAAAAGGACAATATTGCATAGTTTAAATAAATTGCAATATAGCTATTGAAGGCTTTCTCACGTCTTATACATATTAGGCACTTAAATATTTGAATACATTAATGAATGAATGAAAGTATCACTTCAGAAGCAGGTTGAAGAAGTGGGAAGAAGATACACAATAACTTATGGTTTTATTTGGCAAAGCAAGATTACTGAGTAATGTGGTCATTTTTCAACTTTTTCATGATTTGTTCTCATGTCTGCTTTTTGTCTCTCATCCTTTTTGTTACCAAATATATTTTGTTAATCATTCAAAAAACTTGTGAAAACACTCGACTTTACTCTTATTTAATTGGAAATACTTCAAAATTTTTGGAACTGCCATGATTTAAACTTGGAGACTAAATTGATTTCTACTGGAAAGAGTCCCATGAAGTAAGCTGGACATTTCTAGGGGACATTGATCTAATGCTGATTATAACTCACAGGAAGGGGTTCCAGATTGATTTTAAAAGCACTTAACAGCTTTTAAACACTTGTACACTTCCACACTTGTAGAATTTTCTCTGACCTGGCATTATATCACCTACAAACCAAGGATGGAACTGTTGGACTGTATTTTTCCCTGATGCTTTTTGACTCTAAATTCTAGAGCCTTATTTACATTGGAGAACAAATGTGAAATCTTATAGAATTCCTTAAAAGCTTCCCACCAATCCTAAGCATTTATCATTTTATGTGTCTTAGTTGTCTTGTATATATTATTCTTTTTTTATTATGGATTACTTGACTTTGGTATGCACCAATATAGAATATGTATCAACTCCATGGTTGGAATAAAGACAAGCATTTTATTCTTAGTTGTAAGATTTTGTACAAAAATATTCTGATTTTGGCAATGCATTCTAATCAAGATTTTAGAAAATTTCCAGTGTTTTTACACATGAGTTCTGTTTTCCTGGGAGGAAGTAGGCTTTTGTGCATAATCATAACAAGAACTCTTTTTAAACATCTTTTAAAAATATTTCAAATCTACAGAAAAATGGCAAGAACAGTACAATGAACACCAATTCACCTTTTGACTAGATTCACTAATTGTTGACATTTACACATTTGCTGTCTCTTTCTCTAGACAAATGCTTTCCCCCACCCCGGAGCCGTTTGAGAATCAGTTGTGGACATCCAGATGCTTCCCTGCCAAATACCTCACCATGTATCTCCTAAGGACAAGGACACTCTCCTACATAACCACAGTACCATTACCATAGCCCATAATTCAAATCTTCCCAGTTGTCGAAATAGCATCTTAAATCATCTGTTCTCTCAGATGGCCACTTGGGAGCTAAAATCAATGATACAGTTACTATATTTCTTGCATCTGTATTGAAGAAATGATTTTAGTATCCGTATATAATCTTAATAACTGTATATTCTATGACAGATAACATGTTCCTTATAAGACATATATAACACACGGCATATATGGTGTATGTATATATAACAATTATCTCTAAGAAAAAGTTTTGGAGCAGTATTGGTTAATAGTCTTATAGGCTACAGATCTCTTGTTTCAAGGCACAACCTCTGATTAGAACGGGCCCAAGGCCGCATGTCATCAGAACTTATGCTTTTTGCAAATGTCAGCAGAACTTGAAAAACAGCCTGTGGCACTTCTCAAGTTTTTGCTTGCTCACCTCCGCCAGTCACATCTCTTATCTCTTATTTTTCTCTTTACCCGTAGACTCGAAAGCGTGAGGGTAAACCTGCAGTCAGAAACACAAAATCCACCAATAGATATTCTCATGAAACATTAACTAAAAATATATGGAGACAAGTGATAAATATGGGGTGTGTTCACAAGAGTGCATTTTGAAACTAGAGAAGGGGGAAAAATGACAGGTACAAGGTTGGCAATAGAAAAATGGAGAGGCAAAGGTTATTCATCAGCTTGCTGTTCAATTGTCTGATCTTTGGACGGACTTAATATTTTCCTAGGAAAGTCAGGAGTAACTTATTTTTAAAGCTCTGGGCACCACAGTCTTCCATGGCTGGGATATTCTGCTCGAAGTAGATAGCATAGAGTGTCTTGAAAAGCATCTTAGGGAAGAGGGGAGAGTGTTAGTACCCACTGCCTGTGAAACAAAATGGGGGTGAAATGCTATCCATGAGTTTTTATTATTTTTGATCCTGAAGTTTAAAAGAGATCCTGAGTACTAAAATACAGCTGTCCCTAAAGGGGACAGTTTATCTGTCCCCTTACCTGGCGCCTGCATTCCCTGAACCCTCAATGTTCATTTCCAGCCTTTGCCTAGGCTATGAGTCTCACCATCTCCTGGGCCTGCCAGTCTTGCCCTCAGTGGTTGAGTTCCCAGAAGCTTCCTGATCATAGCCACCCTCATGGAGGGCTTGTTTTTCCTGTGGTTAGTGTGCTGCCCTGGGTGGCTGACTCCTATGACCTCAGGAAATCCTTGTGGCAACTATATGAAGTGGATGCTCTTGTTACCCCTGGTCTGCAGAGACGTCCAAGGCTCTGCTCAAGATCATGTTACTGGTTAGTGGTAGAGCTGGGATTCAAGTTCAGCTACCATGCCACATGCCCCCTCCCAGGAGTAGGGCTCCTCTGAGGAGAACAGTTCTATGTTAGCATTAGCTTCACGGGTAGGACATATCTGAAGTGCTGTATTTACATCCGGAGGTATAAGAATGGTCTTTTTCTGATGAAAGTGATATAGGCCTTTCTCTTAGTTCATTCTGTGCTGCTATAACACAATACCTGAAACTGGGTAATTTATCAAGAAAAGAAATTTATTTCTCATAGTTCTAGAGGCTGGGAAGACCAAGATCAATGTGCTGGCATCTGGTGAGAGCCTTCTTGCTATGTCATCACGTGGCAGAAGGCATCACATGGGCAAGACAGAGGGAAGGGGGCTGAATTCATCCTTTATAAGGCCCCTACTCCTACAATAACAGAATTTATCCATTCATGAGGGCAGAACCCTCATGACCTTATCACCTCCTAAAGGTCCCACCTCTCAACACTGTTGCATTGAAGATTAAGCTTCCAATATGGGGGACACATTCTAACCCAAATGGCCTTCTTTTACTGGAGGGAATAAACGAAACAACAACAACATCAAACCACACTTAAAAGTCCAGAAAATACATACACACTTATAGAATGCAAAATGCTTTCCTTGTTGCAGAGTCCATCCTCATGCTGCTTTGTGACACAGCAGAGCAGGTTGGAAGCCAGAAACAGGGAAGTAAAGGTCCTGTTTCAGGTTAGAGGCAGGCCTGGGCACAGCATGTGCTTGGCTTCCAGGCAAGGCGCTGCCCCTCTTTTCCTGTCTGCTGAAGTGACCTGCCTGAGACACTCCATGGGTGTCTCAGACACCCCGTTGCTACTCTCCAGCCCACCAATCTGTCCTTTAGTCTCCCCTGTTACTTTTTGATAAACTTAAAAACACTAGGAGATTGCATTAGTGAGCGCTTGATCTGAACTTGACACTGTGCCGATCTCTGGTGGAGATAGAGAAGAAAAAGATCTAATCCTTGTGCTTGAGGAGACTTCCCTGTAGTTTCTTAGAGGAGATGCACTTGAGAAATAATAGAGGGGGTTAAAGCTGTATGCACTACAGGACTGTATTAGATTCCTATTGCTGTTGTAGCAAGTTACCCCGAGCATGGTGGCTTGAAACAACCCAAATATATTCTGGAGGCTCCTGGGGAGAATCTGTTTCCTGGCTTTCTCCAGCTTCTAGAGGCTGCCTGCACATGGCCCCCTGCTCCAACTTCATAGCCAGCTGGGTAGCATCTTCCAATCTCTCTGATCTCTGTTTTGTCATCACATCTCTGACCCTGACCCTCTTGCCTCCTTCTTTCAAGGGCCCTGGTGGTTACATTGGGCCTGCCCAGTTAACCCAGATAATCTTCCCATCTCAAGAGCCTTTATTTAATCACATCTGCAAAGTCCCTTTTGCCATGTAAGGTCACAGATTCATAGGTTCTGGGGACTAGGCTGTGGACATCTTTGGGGGGCATTATTCAGCCTCCTACAGAGACTAACTGAAAATGGATTGACAATGTATAGGCTATTTATTTGGTAGGGTGGGCATAACAAGGGTATTAATTATGGGGCAACAAGAGGAACTGGAGGGTGGCCCTAGGGCATGAACTCGCAAGGAATGGCGGGAGAAGGCATCTTGGGAAAAATAGAGAAGAGGCGGTCTGTGTGTGGCAGGTGGCAGGGAGCGGAACAGAGAAGCCATTGGCAGTGGTCCCATCTAGCAGAGGTAGAAACCACAGGTTAGAACATATAAGGAACTCAGCTAGGCTTGGCCCCTGCATGAGGTGGGACCTGAGAGCCACTCGGGGGAGTTTAGGTTTGATCTGCAGCAACAGAGGCTGCTGAAGTGCCACCCAGCATCAGGGAACATAACACTGATAGAAAACTGCTTCATACTTTATGCATAACTGGAATATGCAGAATCACAAAGAATCAAAATCAGAGTCAGGCTTGAAAACAAATGAACAGAGAACTTAATGGGCAGTAGGAAAGGAACAGGTTGGGGAATCCTTCTAAGGAATACTTGAGGAACACACTAGAAAATTTGAGAGAATCACTGTGTGTGTTGCCTAAGAGACTGGAAATGGTCTGTTGGGGGTTTGGGTGGGCTTTCCCACTGTCCCCAGGTGAACTATTCAAAGGCAAGGAACGTGGTGGGAGCCAGTCTTACCAGGGCTCAGGTAGGTTCCGTATACACTGCCATTTAGAAATTTCATCGTTGGTAAGAGAATCTAACTTCCCTAGACTTTGTTGTTTCAGGCACCTGGGACACAGTAAAGTCTTGAACTCATTACACTTTTATCGTGGGCTGCAGAAAACATAGCTAAAGGTTAATTAGTGCCATATTTATCCTTAGATAGTGCTTTTACATCTCCCAATGCTTTATCACTTATTGATACTTTTTTAAAATTTTTCTTAGGCTATATGGCTTAGTTCCAAGAAAGGACAGATCTGGGGATCAGATGACAGCCAATATTTAGGCTAAATTAGAGGGAGCCAAGGCAGTCCTTTTGAAATGAAAGGATTGTTTTCCTTTTAAATGCAAAATTGAGGGTATTTTGGAAATGTTGGGGTTAAATCTAAAGCATATTTGAGGTTCTTTTCTTTAACCACCCCGGTAATGATAAAATGCGTTTTGAAACTGTGATGTCTCTCAGGCTTTTTGGGGAAGGAATACAAGAAACAAAGACAGTTTTGTTGATTTTTGCTGCTGAATCAGGTTGCTTATAACCCAAGAGGAAGCCAACTGTCATCTTTCGAGCCTGTAGGATCTGCGAGGCAGCTGGTGTGCCAGGCTTGGGCAGAAAGGCACTGTGTTCTCTGCCTTAGCCCAGCCTTCCCCTTCCCGAGTGTGTGAATTGTATCAGCTTGTGCCCGGCCGTGTTGTTCGTCGCCTGAGTGTGCAATGGGCATTCCCAGATGAGGCCTCCTAAGCCAGGCCCCGAGAGAGCCCTTCCATTCCCTCCCTCCTTCGACAGCTTTCCTGCCAATTCTCACTCTGCTTTTTTGCTTTCACACTGACATTCAGGGCATCATTTGGAGGGGAGACCTATTTCCACCTGCTCCCCACCTCTTTGACATTTTTTGCTTTCTCCACTGGTTCCCGTGCTAGCACGTTTTCATCAGAGGATCACCATGGCTGTTACACCTTGGGATTCTATGCCATCATTCTAGGAGGAGGTCGTATTTACTACTGAATTCGGCAGGGATAATGTGAACTAATACCATAGTATAAGGCCTAAATATTACATTTCACTCTTGGTGCCTTAAACTTGTATTTTCATTACTATAATACTATGTACAAAGTTTAAAAAGTCAACAGTTCTGGAAAGCCTATCATGAAAAAGTCAGTAATCCTCAGCCCCTTTCTTCCACCCTCAACATTTCTAGCTCTTTGTCCTGGTATTTACCGCCATGTTTCTAAATCATATACTTCTATTGCTCTTTCTAGACTTTTTAGACTCCCTCCCCTTTGTTGGAGGAGTGTTTGATGCTCTTTGCAGCCCTTGTGTCCGCTACATTTTCCTTCTCTCCCTCCCTGCCCCTACACTTTAATTTTGGAAATATTTTCTGGTCTTGAGGTGTTTGTTAAGTTCATCCCAAGTAAGCAGTAAGGTACGTTTCCTGTTCTTAGTTGGGTAATCTTACTCTAAGTCTCAATGGTTCATACCAGAACATTTCTTTTTTTTTTTGAGACAGAGTCTCACTCTGTTGCCCCGGCTAGAGTGCTGAGGTGTCAGCCTGGTTCACAGCAACCTCAAACTCCTGGGCTCAAGTGATCCTCCTGCCTCAGCCTCCCAAGTAGCTGGGACTATAGGCGCATGCCACCATGCCTGGCTAATTTTTTCTATTTTTAGTAGATAGGGTCTCACTTTTGCTCAGGCTGATCTGGAATTCCTGACCTCAAGTGATCCTTCTGCCTCAGCCCCCCAGAGTGCTGGGATTACAGGCATGAGCCAGTGCTCCCAGCTCACGGTGAACTCCTAATAAGGAACCCAGGGAGGTTATCGCTGTAGTCTGCCTTGATGGTTCAGGTTGTCGTAAACTTGAGTGGAAATTGAGGCTTTGAATATATTTAGGACTTCTTATAAATATGTGGCAGGTAGTGCAGTCTTATCTGCCCTTTCCTGGAAGATACACGGAGAGGCCAGCTCAGCTTCATTAACTAGAAACTAATGCCCTATTTCATGTCTCTCCAGTAATACTTAACTAGCCACAATTAGCCAAGCGAAATAGATAGGGAAGAGATGCCAGGGCCAAGAGTACTTAAGAATTGATTACTCCATCCAACAAGGGAGGTTATTGAGTTTTTTCTCCACCCCTTCCCTGAGGTGACTCTTGGAGAGACCTTGGGTCACCGGGTTCAGATGGCTTCGAAAGTTCTTCTGGGGCACTGATAAGATCAGACATTTTCTTGGAAAACTTTTACTTCAGGGAATTCCAGTAGTCACAGATTCCTATATAGCATTATGTGGCAGTTAGGGTGTGTAGAAAAACAACAAAATAAAGGTTTTATGAGAGAGAAGTTTGAGCAGAATTGTAATCATTAGAACACGTTGACTCTGGCCAGGTGCGGGGGCTCACACCTGTAATCCCAATGCTTTGGGAGGCCAAAGTGGGAGGCCTGAAGTTTGAGACCAGCCTGGACAGCACGGTGAGACCGTGTGTATACAAAAAAAAAAAACAAAAAAAAACAGATTGACTCACCCAAGTGTAGTTTGTTCTAACAACTTAGAAAAAAAGATGAAACAAACCACGAGATCAGAGTTAACAGAACTGAGAAAACAGATATGAATTATGATATGAGAAGAGGCTTTTCATAAAAATCACCTGTTCATTAATTTCTCTGGAGTGATCAAAGATAAAGCTGCCCTGCTTGCAAAGATGGACAGTTTTGCACACAAAGCACTCGCCTGGTAGCCATCAGGAAGAGCGTGGTTCTGCGAGGGTAGAGACAGAGGACCCTGACTTGGCTACGGCTCCCAGAAATACCAGCTCCGGAGATGCTGAAGTTGGATAGTTGAACTGAGATGTCAGGATTAAGGATGGTTTCATTTGGGAAAAGAGGGCAGGGGCGTGGGAGGGGATGTTCCAGGCATGTGCCAAGTCCTCATGGTGGGAGGAAAGAAGATGCATTAGAGGAACTGAAAGAGCCCGTGCTCAGGGCAAGAGATGACACTGGAGGGTTAGGTTAGTTTGGGGTGAGCCCACATGGTCACGGGCTTCAAGCAGGAGAAATGCCACACTAAGATTTGCCGGTCGAATAGACCACTCCGCCTGCAGTGTGGGGGGTGCCCTGGAACTTCGGGAATGTTGGGTGGGTAGTTAGTGAGCCATTGCTGTGGTCTGGGGAGGGGCTAGAGGGAAGTGGGTGGGTGCAGGAAGCGTGGAGGAAGTAAATCTGGAAGGGGTAAATCAACA
This sequence comes from Cheirogaleus medius, assembly GCA_008086735.1. NCBI lineage: Eukaryota > Metazoa > Chordata > Mammalia > Primates > Cheirogaleidae > Cheirogaleus > Cheirogaleus medius. Next base: position 8,060,945 of record VBSM01003185.1, read on the forward strand.
GGACTTGACAAAGTTGGGGAGCGAGAGATCAGGAGTGCCCTTTAGGGTTCTGATCTACAGAATGTGCTAGAATGGATGATACTACTTTTTTTTTCTCAAAAGGAATCCTTCTAGCAGTTTTCTATAAATAGATTCTTTCGGTACACCTTTCCAGAAGGCTGACAGATTTGCTTAAGGAAAATCTTTAGGGAATGCAGTGGGCAGTGAGAGGAACCCTCTTCCTCTTATGGGGAAGAGACATGAGTACCCACGTGGGAGGCCCCAGAGGCCCAGAATGTGAAGTGTGAACATTGCCTGGAACTGACAATACGAGTAAGGCAGCAGGAAGGTCATATGATGCTCCTCATACATTTTTTTACAAAGATGAGAAGCAGCGATGGAGAGGAAGCCCAACATGAGGAGTATATACATTACAGCCATATTCGAACAGGAACGTCGCAAGGTCTGATCAGATGTTACAGTTTAGGGAATATGCTTACCTAGTGATCATTCCCTAATTGAAAAATTGAAATTGGAGAAATTACATTTTTACAAGATGGCAAAACCGGATTTGTTTTGTTTTCTCAGGTGATTGATATGCCTGAACACAATCCCGGCAATTTGGGAGGAACAATGAGGCTGGGAATAAGAAGAACTGTTTTCAAAACTGAGAATTCAATATTAAGTAAGTTTCCCAGATCGTTTACTTTACTGGGTGTTGGGTGTCATTCCCGTGACTGTGCAGGGCTCCAGCCCTCTTGGTGGAGGCTCACCTGTGCCCCGTCTAGCAGCCTCTGGAGCCCTGACCCCCCTTTCTGCTCCCTCTCCCCTGCCCCGGCTGATCCTCTGCTATGGGCATTCCTTGCCCTGGAAAAGTTCTCCCTCGGGTGGGCCTTGGAAGAACGCAACTGACTGCCCCTTCCCAGGTGATCTGCAAGACACCCTGTTCTGTGGGCTGTTTCATGAGTCACCGATGCTTCTGGATAGAGCGCCCTGATGCTTCTGGATAGAGCGCCCTGATTCACATGCTGTTCTTTTGTTTTTGTTTTTGTTTTTTGT
>VBSM01003185.1:8075714-8097826 GCA_008086735.1 Cheirogaleus medius
CACCTCAGCCTCCCAGAGTGCTAGGATTATAGGCGTGAGCCACCGTGCCCAGCCCATTTTTGTCTTATCTCCATCGGGAACTGGCCCAACTGGTAGGCTTGAAGTCTATTGCTGCTTTGCCTAAGTGGTGATGAGAAGATGTAAGAACTGCTATGCACACAATAGTGTGGCCATTCATTCATTCATTCACACCTATTTTGTGTCTGGCATGCACTGTGGATGGAAGGGGAAATGACAGACATGTTCTCCCTCTTGTTAGGGAGCTTATGTTCTAATTGGAGAGGACCAAAAATAAGGTAACATAATAATTTCAGCTTAAATCATGTATTAGATAAGGGATTTGTATCTAGGATATATAAAGACCACGGCAAAGGATCTGTATAGACATTTCTCCAAAGAGGATGTACAAATGGCTAATAAGTATAGGAAAAGATGCTCACCATCATTAGTCATCCGGGAAATGCAAATCAAAACCACAAAGGCATACCACTTCACATCCGCTAAGATGGCTAGAATCAAAAGAGAGATAATAATAAGTGTTGGTGAGGATGTGGAGTAAGTGGAATCTATACATTGCTGGTGGTAATGTAGTATGGTGTGGCCGCTTTGGAATATCATCTGGAAGCTCTGTAAAAAATTAAACATTGACTTAACATGACCCAGCAATTCCTCTCCTAGGTATATATACCCAAGAGAAATGAAAATATACATCCATGCAAAAACTTATACATGAATGATCATAGTAACATTAATCATAATAGCCAAAAAAAGTAGAAACAATTCAAATGTCCACCAAACTGGTAAGTGGATAAGTAAAATGTGGTCTATCCAAACAATGGAATATTATTTAGCCATAAAAAGGAACGAAGTACTGATCCGTGCTACATAGATAAAGCTTGAAAACATTATGCTAAGTGAGAGAAGCCAGTCACAAAGATCACATATTGTATGAGTCCATTAATATCAAATGGCCAGCTGGGCACACTGATGTAGGCCTGCAGTCCTAGCTACTCAGGAGGCTGAGGTAGGAGAATCCCTTGATCCCAGGAATTCAAGGTTGTAAGGTGCTATGACGGCCCCTCTGAATAGGCACTGTACTCCAACCTGGGCAACATAGCGAAATCCTGTCCCTAAAAAAAAATATGTATATATGTGTGTGTGTGTATGTGTGTGTGTGTGTGTGTGTGTGTATACAGACATGGCCAGAATAGGCAAATATATAGAGGCAGGATATACATAGTGGTTACCACTAATGGGGGTGATGGAAGGATTGGGGTGTAGTTAAAGAGTATAGGGTTTATTTTTGAGTTGATTGTGGTGATGGATGCACATCTCTCCACTGAATTGTATACTTTAAATGGGTGAATTGTATAGCATGTGAATTATATCTCATTGAAACTGTTAAAAAAGGAAAAATAATTACAAATTATGAGCACTGGCATAATGTTAAAAAGTAGAATAAAAGTTATGGGGTTTAGATTGCAAAGGACAGGTGAGACCCCACCTTTAAATTAATTTGTTATTATTATTATTTTGAGATAGGATCTTGCTCTGTTGTCCAGGTGGGAGTGCAGTGGCACAATCACAGCTCACTGTGCTCCCGAACTCCTGGGCTCCAGTCATCTTCCACCTCAGCCTCCTGAATAGCTGGAACTACAGGTGCACGCCACCATGCCTGGCTAATTTTTTTATTCTTTGTAGAGATGGGGTCTTGCTATGTTGCCCAAGCTGGACCCCCATTTCTGGGCTCAAGCAGTTCTCCTGTCTCAGCATTCCAAGTAGCTGGGATTAGAAGTACACACCACTGCCCACCACTCCCACTTTGATTTTAGACGGGAAAGCACTTTTAGTGAAGGAGAGGCTGAAAAGGAGGAAAAGGGATAGTGATGAGTACAGGAAGGGACCATGAGCCAAGTCATCAAATTGTCATCTCAAACTGTTATTTTAGTAGAAAAATATCTCTGAGCTCTTCTTTAGTGCTTTTATGTAACTACATGGGTAGCAATCATTGGGGATAGTCACAAAGGAAATAAGATAGTTTCAAACTCTCAAGCAAATTTGTGATCTGCGGAGAGATAGGTAAGTAGACATAACTCAATGTAAGAAGCAAATATGGGGATGACCATAAATAGCTAGTTTCAAGGTTATTAGTCAGAATATCTGGGTCACAGTCTGACTTTTTGAATCTCATCTTTGGGTGATAGAAGATGGGCCTCCCAAATGTAGGTGCTGTGACTTGACTTTATATCTCAGGTTCATCATGAGTTTAAATTGGCTTTGGGCATTGAATATAGTAAACAGCTACTAGTCAGAGGATCACTGAAATGGAAAGCCCACCCAATTGATGATGAACCTCTTCATAAGCTGATATTGCACTGTGGTCCAAAGACACTTCATTTCTTGTTTTTCCAGGTGAACCCTAATCTGATCAACCGATTTGAGCAGAGTGACTTAAGTTTTGTAGGTCAGGATGTGGATGGGGAGAGGATGGAAATCATTGAACTGGCAAGTAAGTGGTCTCTTCATTTTTGAAAAGCTTCGTGGTGGGCTAACATCTTTTTGTCGACTGCAGACTAATTGGTTCATGTTCTTTCTTTTCTGCTCTCCTTTGAAATAAATATGCAACTACAAAGTTCATGAAAAAAGCAGACTGCTTATGATCCTAATCATTTGGGGGCCTGTTAGTCTGAATCTACCATGAAATGGTGTATTGTTTGGAGTCTCCCAGTTCTACAAGCAGTATCCTTCCTTACTGAACCCCCTTGGGTTTCTCCTATGTGCTAGCCTCTAGGCTTGGTGCTCTGGGAAAGGCAGACAGCTTACTGTTGAGTGGTATTCTACTGGCCCCCCTCCTTTGAAGAAGAATGGCCAAGTGTCCGCCTCGCTGCTGGTGACTGGTGTTGATGTCTGTCGTGTGAGGTACCTTGTCCCCTCCTCCCTTTCCCTATTGTTCATACTCCATGGTCAAGCATGGGCCAGTCATTTAGCTTCTGAACACTAATTGCTGCCCTCGGAGTTCTTTTTGTAAGACCAAACAGAACACAAGCAAAGGCATTGGACTTCTACCGAGGAAGAACACTAAAGAAGTTGTTTGTGGCCAGGTTGGGACACCCTTGGGAAGATAGGCACAAAAAGTAGACATTTATTACATACGAGACAGAAGGCAGTTCTTCTCATTCAGCTGTGCAAGGACACGGTAAGCCCGTGGTCACAGCTGGTCTTGGCTCTTTGTCTTGTCATTCTAGCCTAGGGGTTGGCAAATGATTGCCCGTGTGCCAGATCCAGCCTGCCGACTGTTTTAGCATGGCTCATAAACTAAGAATGTTTTTTATACTTTTAAGTGGTTAAAAAAAATATTTGTGACGTGTGAAAATTATATGAAATTCAGATTTCGGTGTCCATAAATAAAGTCCTATTGGAACAGAGTGTAGGGGCAGAAAGGTGTTACCTGTTACCTTTTCCTTACCCATTATATGACGGTCATGGCCACCACTCTTATAACAAAAGACAGGTCAACAAGAGCAAAGCATAACAAATTTATTTAATCAAAGTTTTATGTGACACAGGAGTCTTCAGAAATGAGGACCCAGGGAAACTGTCTATGTTTATGCTGTGTCGCAATGTGATTGGACAAAGAGCATATGACCTAATGGTAATGGTCTGAGGGCGGAAACCCTGGCAGTTCTGATTCTTCTTGGCCTGTGGGTGTGGCATTCCTTGTCCCCCGCTGTGGGACAGGACCCCTCTGGAACAAGGGTCTTATGACTTGCTTTCCGGAATGGTAGAGCAGAGAATTTCTTTATGGCCAGCTTTTCTACAGGAAAGCAGGGGGAGGTCAGAGCGAGCTTCTTGCTTGTGAGGCCCTCCCATTTACTGTTCAAAGTACTTTAGGGTAGTGTTTTCTGAGCCCCGACTACAGCCACACTCATTCATCTGTGTATTGTCTCTGGCTGCTCTTTATGCTACCATGGTAGAGATGGTAGTTGGGAGAGAGATCCTGTGGCCTGTAAAGCCTAAAATATTTACTACTTGTCCCTTTACAGAAATGTTTGCCAACCCCTGGCCTAGACCCGCACGTATACACTTCATTTTACTAACTTGAATTTGACATTTTTAGGTGCCTGCTTAACCTGTTTTTCTATCAGGATGTTCTCTCTCTCTCTCTCTCTCTCTCTCTTTTATTTCAGCATATTACAGGGGTACAAATGTTTAGGTTACATATATTGCTTTTTCCCCATCGGAGTCAGAGCTTCAAGCGTGTCCATCCCCCAGACGGTGCACACCGCACCCATTAGGTGTGAATATATCCATCCCCTCCTCCACCCCCACCTGCCCAACACCCGATGAATGTTACTACTATATGTGCACATAAGTGTTGGTCAGTTAATACCAATTTGCTGCTGAGTACATGTGGTGCTTGTTTTTCCATTCTTAGGATACTTCACTTATTAGAATGGGCTCCAGCTGCATCCAGGATAATACTGTTCTTTTGGCACTTCTGTCTCAAGTTATTTAAAACTAAATTTACGTGCCCTCCTAATTAGTTCTTCCTCTTGATTATTTCCGTTAAGGTACTATCTCCTTGTCCAGGTTTCTCATGTTTGCCACCGTTGACATTTGGAGTGGGATAATTCTTCATTTTGGGGCCATCCTGTGCACTATAGGCTGTTTGACAGCATCCGTGGCCTCTACTCACTAGACGCCAGTATCACACTCCCTCACCCCCAAGTTGTGACAACCCAAAACATCTTCAGACACTGTCAGATGTTCCGGGGAGGCACATTTGCCCCGGTTGAGAACCATTCATCTAGACCATCAGGCTTGGGATTGTACATACTAGCTCTTCTTCCCCTTTATACCCGCAGCCTGTAATCAATTGTCAAGTCCCATAGATTCTGTCTCTGGAAGGAAGGAAAGATTGCGTTTGTGCATTCCCATCCCTGCCACGCTGCTCCCTGCTCATGGTAACTCCGACTCAGACTTGTCCTCAAGCTCCTTCCTGCTTCCAGGCCATTCCCTCTCCAAGGCCTCCTAACAAAGACAGAACTCTGACTATGCAGTGTGTGCGACACTAATATGTTGGATAACCGCTCTCATTTATTGAATGCTAAGTGTGTACAGGATACTCTAGAAATGATAGCATGATGTTCTTCTAGAACCTACCTTTTCAACCTGTGTACTTTAGGCTCCAGATAAACCGGACTACTAACTCTTCCTCTAATTTCCTTCTCCTTTCTCCATTTTAGCCTGTGCCACTATTCTCTACTTCAAATGCCTTTTCTCTGTCCTTTTCCCTTTTTGTCTCTAGTCTAGTCAAGTACTTCTGGAATCTTAGCAGGGAGGAGAATTCAAGCCTGAGAAGGCTCCTTTGAATCCCACAGGATTTTATCTGTTTCCTAGAAGAAGGAAAGCAATGGACATTTAGTGTGCACTTACTGTATGCTTGTCACTAGACCTCTTGCTAGGGACTCTGCATGCCTTATGTACCTAACAAAGCAGGTGATGCTATTCCTGCTTTACTGAGAAGGAGACTGGAGTGCAAAGAGGTTAAGTAACATGTCTAGGGCCATTCAGCTAGGCCCTGGCAGGACTGGAGCAAACCCAGGTTATCCCTTTCTTCTGCCATCAACTCTGTGGGATTTTATTATTCCTCTTGTTTTTTTTTTTTTTAATTTCCTCTTCATAAATTCTTTGCCTATGTTCCTCTTGTTTCCACACTCCACCTAAAATGATTAATTCATGCCTAGAGTTTTGAATTAAAATAGTAAGGACGTATTTCCAGGAGTATTTCTGATGGAAATGCTCATCCTTTAGAATTAAAGTGTGTATCACTGTTTGGTATCGAAGCCTCTTAAATCTTTCTAGCATGTGAGAAGGCAGAGAATTTCTTAAGCAAATTACTATTTGTTTGCTTTGTTCAAGTACTTATTTTCTTCTAATTCTCCTGGTTCTCATTATTGTCAGCAAATACTTAGAAGCTCCTTTCATCATAAGGATTTAGATTCCCATTGATGCTTTCAAATTTCATGTGGATTGGAAAGAAATGAGAGCTGCTGTAAAACCTTGCAATTTTTAAAAGCTGACAATAAGGGAATTCATTTTATTAGGAAAAATTTCCCAGAAGGTTTTGATCTTAGGTTCCCCTGAGAAGCATATCCGTGAATTTCCACTGTTCCTGAAGGGTTCTAAGGAATAACAAAGCTTGAGATTAGTATAATGTCAGAATTTGGTTTAAAGCAAGTAAGAGCATTATTTTAAAGGTACTTTGTCTGACTGATAGAACATCATCAAAATAAAATCTTTTTAGGCTCTCCTCACATTGGCATAGAAGATTTTTTTTGGATAAAATGATTCAGAGCAATGATCCATTCATTTAAATATTCTGTCCTTGGCTGTGACATGATCCATTGCTCAGCTTCTGTCTGTAGTGGTACAAAAACACAATTACTGTCTGCTTTCTTTCAAAGACATCCCTAGATGCTATGCTGTAAGATTTATTGCATCTTAAATTTAAAGCCACATTGCTTAATTTCTTTTCTAAGCGTGGATGATTTCTCTTCTTTTCTTGAGGGGATACATTCCTGGGAGAAAGAAAGTGGCATTCATTCCCTTCACCACGCTTTCATACCTGAGTGTCCCTCTCATTCAAAAAGGCTTCTTCTTAAATGTAGAGGATCTCTGCATTGGATTTTTCTGGGATCAGAGCTGTCCAATAGAATTTGCTGGAATGATGGAACTGTTCTGCCCTGTTCAATATTGTAGCCACTAGCCACATGTGGCCATTGAACATATGACCGATTAATTTTAATGAGCTTAATAGCCACGTGTGGCTAGTGGCTACCATTTTGTACAGCAATTATTATTATTGTTATTATTATTATTATTTTGTAGAGATGAGGTCTCACAATGTTGCTCAGGCTAGTCTTGAACTCCTCGCCTCAAGCAATCCTCTTGCCTCATCTTCCCAAAGTGCTAGGATTACAAGTGTGAGTCACCATCCCCTGGCCAAGCAGAGCTTTAAATAATAATCTTAGGAGAGTAGATATTTCTGTTTGATCATCATTTCCTTATTACTGTAGTAGTAGTTTTAGGGCTTCAGTGGTAAGTGATGGGAATTTGTGATTTTGAATTCCATACTGGATTTTTAGATCATTTGATAAGCTCATTGAAAGCTTTAAAGTTAGATTTACTTCCCCCTATGAAACTTATTATATTTTATTATCTTTAGTTTGAGTCATAGCCAGGGACAGAATGTTTGAATGAATGGTTCATTGCTCTGAATCACTTTATCCCCAAAATCTTCTGTTTCATGGTGCTTTGATTCATATCCAACTTAAAGCTGTGACTTAGAAAAGCAGTTTTCCTTCTTGTAGCCCCAGGGGTAGCCCAGTGGGTCCGCATTGTATTGGTTTATCCCAGGGGACCCTTCCCTTGGGAAAGGAGAAGACCTTGTAGGAAATGGCCAGAAGCCATCTATAAGAAAGAATTACCCAGGGTTAGTCTAAAGGTCCAGGGATACCATGGAAATAGAGCCAATGGATGTCTTCAAAGTACCTTTGAAAAGCGGGCAGATTTTGGGAAAGCAGAATTCTTGCCATTCAAAAATTTTTGCTTGGCTTTGCTCACTCTAACACCTTCCACAGGTGAACTTTCCAGATCTCTCTTTAAGTGAGATGTGTTTTACAATTTGGAATTCCACTCAGAAATGGATCATGAAAATAACTGACTATGATGATAACATGTTAAATTGTCATCTTACTTTTTCATGAGTTTTCTTATTCAAAGATAAGAAGACCTTTATAGCAGTTCTCATATCTGTCTGTTTCAATTGCATCATGATTGTTATTTCAGATCATCCCTATTTTGTTGGCGTCCAGTTCCATCCTGAGTTTTCTTCGAGGCCGTTGAAGCCTTCCCCTCCGTACCTGGGGCTGTTACTCGCGGCAACTGGGAGCCTGAACACCTACCTGCAACAGGGCTGCAGACTCTCTTCCAGGTAACCAGCTTATTGCTCCCAGCAATGACCCAAGATTCACAGTTATTACCATCTTAGGTTTCTCACAAACTTTCATAGAACTAGAAATTTTTTTAAAAGTGAAGAATTAATTTTTTTCTTCTTAAACACATTGTTTTCCTCTTAATGAAAATAATTTAATCATGCTCACAGCAGTAATGGGTCAGCTTTCCAAATCATGCTGACATTGAGTATTATTTTAGAAATTTTTGTCATTTTGGTAAGTAGAAAATGAGATTTTCTTGTTTTGCTTCTTAGATAAATATATATGAATATTTTATATGTTTATTGGCTCTTTGTTTTATGAATAGCTTGTTCACAACTTATGCACCCCCCCTTTTTTTTCATTTTGTTATTGTATTCTTTTTCCTACTGATTGGTAAGTTCTTTCTACATAAAGGACATTATTCCTTTGTTAGGTTGCAAATAATTTTCCAAATGATTTTGCTTTTCTTCTAAGTTGTTAGTGGTAGTTTTTATTCTTCCTAAAGAGTTTTAGATAATGACTTTATATACCTTATTTGTTTTTTTAAAGATTTATATAGTCAAATCTTTTATGAATTCTGCCTTTAGTATCATGCCTAAAATCTTTCCCTATGGAAAGATTATATAAATAATAACCCTGGTGTTTTCCTTTAACACATTTGTGGTTTCTGTTTTATAGTTTAAACCTATAAAGTATATGGACTTTATTTTCAGAGAAATGTGTGAGGTAGGGATCTGACCCCCCGCCATGTCCCCCGTGAAATTGCTAGTATATCGGATAATTTGCATTTGTTTTAGGGATTTCTATTTTGTTCCATTGATGATTTTATCTCTTATATCAGAACCTTTACCACCCTTTTCATTATCATAGCATTATTGTAAATCAAGACCTAATCCACCCTAGTCCCATCATTATTAACATTTTTAATGTATTTTGCTATTCCTCCAGGCAAACCATACAACAATTTTTTAAAATCAGATTTGAATAAAAAAATTCCTTAGGGATTATCACTGAAATTTCATTACACTTAAATATTAGTTGGGGGGAATTTATCTTTACTTCTTTTCATTCAAGAATATTGTACGGGCTGGGCGCCGTGGCTCACACCTGTAATCCTAGCACTCTGGGAGGCCGAGGCCGGTGGATCGCTCAAGGTCAGGAGTTTGAAACCAGCCTAAGCAAGAGCGAGACCCCGTCTCTACTAAAAATAGAAAGAAATTAATTGGCCAACTAAAAATATATAGAAAAAATTAGCCGGGCATGGTGGCGCATGCCCGTAGTCCCAGCTACTCGGGAGACTGAGGCAGAAGGATCGCTCAAGCCCAGGAGTTTGAGGTTGCTGTGAGCTAGGCTGACGCCACGGCACTCTAGCCCGGGCAACAGAGTGAGACTCTGTCTAAAAAAAAAAGGAATATTGTACGTAATAACTTCGAAAGTGGAAGGACTAGCCAGAATATCACAGACGCAGGTAGGGGTTATTATCACAATAATTAGATAAACATTTAGAAGATTACCATTGCCAACGCTCATGCTAGCAAACAACCCTTGCAGTATCGCAGTTGAGGGCTGCCAGGGTCTGTGCATGGGGTGTGTGTGTGCGCACTTGTGTTACACAAGCCTACTTATTTGTGGCATAACCTGTTAGGAGAATGGCACAGCCTCTCTAGCATTTCCTTTCACTGTGTGTTCCTTATGGGAACAAGTTTACATATTTTGCTTGTCGTGCGTCTAATTGAATTAATGATCAGTGCTTGCAGTCTTGTGTCATGGTTCTGCATAAGAGACTTCCTCTGAAGGAGAGCTTCCTGTGTTCAGAGGCTGCATGGCTTACACAGCATATCAGACATTCCAGTGTGGTCCCATGTCAGATTCGTGCTGTGACCCTTCCCAGCCACTTTATAGACTCCGTTATTTCAGGTTCTCACACTGAAAGAAGGAGGGTGACGGTAGAGCAAGTTAGATGGCTGGGAGAAATAATTCACTCAACCATCTGGCTGCTTGCAAGCACCAACTCAGATATGAATGTCGTCTGGTTTGCGTGGACTGCCCACCTGCGTTCTGCATGGCCTGCCAATTCCTGCATGCAGCCTGGCGGTCTCCGAGTACAGCTCCCCAGTCATTTCTGAGAAAACTGACTGATTGCTAGAGACTTCTAAGCAAGATACAATGTATTGTTGGGGCGCGGTGGCTCACGTCTGTAATCCTAGCACTCTGGGAGGCTGAGGCGGGTAGATTGCTCAAGGTCAGGAGTAAGAAACCAGCCTGAGCAAGAGTGAGACCCTGTCTCTACTAAAAATAGAAAGAAATTAATTGGCCAACTAAAAATATATAGAAAAAATTAGCCAGGCATGGTGACGCATGCCTGTAGTCCCAGCTACTCAGGAGGCTGAGGCAGGAGGATTGCTCGAGCCCAGGAGTTTGAGGTTGCTGTGAGCTAGGCTGATGCCACGGCACTTTAGCGGGGGCAGAGTGAGACTCTGTCTCAAAATAAAAAAAAAGATACAATGTATTTCGGAGGGAAGGAAAGACCCCTAACAAAACTCTGATGCAGGCATTGGAATTACAGCTGACAACTAGGCTTCCATGGAAGTGAGAGAAGTCCTATGTGTCAACTATAAACTGGTGCATTCCTTAAGGGCAGCCAGCATCTTATTAATATTTATCTTTGTCTCCCTGGCTCTTTCTCACACAGGGGTTGTTTATTACCCATTAAAGTAATAAATGCAGGTAGCAGGGAAGGATGGATGCAGTCTAGTCTGATCTTGACACACTGCAGGGGGTTTGCCAACTAAGAATGTTGACTATGAATTAATCCAATGACAGACACCAGGATTCCAGAGGAGCCTTGCACTTCAACTCCTCCCTGCCCTGCTCCATGGGATTAGTGAGCTTTGAAAAGCAAATGACCGCTTTGATGGCAGGCTCTAATGTGAGCTGAGCTGGGGCTGTATTTCTGTCAAACGAGATTATTGCTTGTAATCAACCCTAAACAAATGTGACAAGGAATATGAACGCTAGAATAATGACTTCCTTTCCCAGAAATTGGCTCTGATGATATTCAACTGTATGGCACATGTACGGAGTGTAAATATCCTTGGCTTTGAGCAAGTATATCTGAGCTGTAGCCTCTGCATTCTGCCTAGTGGAGAACATTTATCTTTTAGTGCCTGCGAAGTTTCAGTAAGGATATTATTTTGGGATTTAGAGCCAGTGAGCTAAATTCTCACCTCACCTTGTTACCTACAGAATGGCAGCAGTTATTTAGACCAATTCTACTTGGTTTTGGACTTGTAGTTGTTTGATTAAGGACATAATAGTTTTAGGGCAGTATTTTTTAGGTTTTTATGAGGTACTCCAAAATACATGCAAAATCAAACGAAGAGTCTTGTGTATGGCCACCCCCTCCAAGACCACTCACACAGTTGGCGATTTGCTAGAAGGGATCAGAATGTAGTTGTACTCAGCTAATATTTATTATAGTGGCATAGTAAGCATGCACAGCAGGATGAGCAAGGGAAAATATACAGGTGGAGTCTGGAGACATCCATTTGCAGGTTTCCTATGCTCTCTCCCTCCTGTAATAAGTCACACAGATGTCACCCTCCTTACAGCAGCTCAAATGCAACAACACGTGTGTGATGTCTGCCTAGAGAAACCAGGTTGAGCTCAGGAGTTCAAGACCAGCCTGAGCAAGAGTGAGACCCCCATCTCTACTGAAAATAGAAAAAGTAGCCGGGCGTGGTGGCACGTGCCTTTAGTCCCAGCTACTGAGGTGGCTGAGGCAGGAAGGTTGCTTGAGCCCAGGAGTTTGAGGTTGCTGTGAGCTATGATGAGGCCACTGCACTCTACCCAGAGAGGCAGAGTGAGACTGTCAATAAATAAATAAATAAATAAATAAATAAATAAAATAAAGCAAGGAACAGCTGAGAATGAATGGGGAATATTTTTTACAAGGTCAAAGAAGCCAGCTTGAAAGGGCCCCTGCTGGCCTTGTTTTGGGCAGTTCGAACATCATAAGGAACAATGACAGTATTAGACTCTAACATATTTTATTTTTTGAAATTCTATATGTCCATAATGATACTCAGAAAATACAAAAGTAAAAGGAAAAAAGCCAATGAAAAATGTAGAAACAGGCCTGCTGTGATGGCTCATGCCTGTAATCATAGCACTTTGGAAGGCTGAGGTGGGAGGATTGCTTGAGGCCGGGAGTTTGAAACCAGCCTGAGCAAAAGTGAGACCCCATTTCTACAAGAAATAGAAAAATTAGCTAGGCATGGTGGCATGCACCTGTAGTCTCAGCTCCTTGGGAGGCTGAGGTGGGAGGATGGCTTGAGGCTAGGAGTTGGAGGTTGCAGTGAGCTATGATGACACCACTGCATTCTAGCCTAGGCGACAGAGTGGGACCCTGTCTTTAAAAAAAAAAAAATTTAAAAAAATATATAGAAGCAACCCCCAATGTAATACCTGATTCGAATACAATCATCAGGGAATGCCAAAACCTCCGGGTGAAAGTTGTAGGAAACGGGATACTATTCATATGTTTTCAAAATATCACTATTAATTCCTTATTAATTACAGAAGCTTGTATTTTGAACTTGACACCTCATTTGCAGTTTTCCAAGTTACATGATGTTCCTAATGTTTAACGGCTGCATACTTCAGCATTCACTCAGCACAGCACCTGGATTATAGCTTATTCTGTCTCCGCCACTGTGCTGGGTGCTAGAGGAGCAAGCACTAGTTGAATAGGAACTCATTCCCCGTCCTGGGCAACTCCTCGGGGAATATTATTATTCTATACATTTTGGGAGATGACAGACGACCTTCCAAGATTGTATGAAAGTTGTGGGACCACTTCCTGGAAAACTGCCCAAACACACCCCCAATGCCCCCCATCCATAGACTTTTTGCTAAGGGATCTTCAGCTACAGACCCCCTGGTCTTGGAAAAGACACAGACCTTCAAGCACACAGCCCCAGCAGTGTCGGGAATGCTGCTGGCATTAGATCTTGTTCTCGCTTCTATGGTCGAACTCAAGGGCTGCTCCCAGGCTGCCAGGGGTAACTAACATCAGGATAAACATCCTCCTGCAAGTGATCCTATGGTCCACGCAGTGTGAACTGGCTGCACTCCCGTGGGGAAGCTCAGATTCCTCCTCCCTCCTCCCCCTACCCTAGTAGCTCATAGTCAGCAGGTCTTGGAGATTCCTGTTGTTGGAATCCACTCCATCTTCCCCATGTTTTCTGCCAGGCTGCAAGGGAGTATGCCTGGGCTTCAGAGCATAGACTCTGGTGTCTGGACTCTAGCTAAGTCAGCCAAGTTCCAACCGGCTCTTTTATTTCCTAGCTGGCTGTGACCCCATTCTTCTGTGCCTCAGTTTCTTTATAAAAGGGGACTGATAAAAGTCCCTACTTGACATGGCAGAGATGGAGGTTAAGTTTCACACTAAAATGTAAAGCACTTAGCACAGTGCCTGGTCTATGGGAAGAATTTAAATGGGAATTATTATGATGATGCTATTATTGTTAATTTTACCTTAGTTTCGGTCTCCTTCATCTCTTGCCTCCTGCCAAACCTCCTAGCTGGTCTCTCTGCCTCCAGCTTTCCTCTTCCCAATCCATCTTCTGCTGTTAGAATGATCTTTCTATATTATTTCGGACCTTAAAAATGCTCATTGGCTTCCCTTGACTTATAGGATAAAATGCACACAAATCCATATGGAGCAGCTTGCCATCCCTGGAACGCCCCATGTCATTTTGCTGCTTGGCTGTTGATATACATTCCTGAACTGCTTAGCGAGAGGGGAGTAGGGGTCTATATCCTATTAGGATGCCAGTTCATGGAATTTGTGGCGGGCATCGGAAGTGAGAGCACTTCCTCCACTGACTCCAGAGGGTGCATTTCTCTCTCTAAGGCACACTTAGATCTCACGTTAGGTGGCTCTGCTTTCGCTTGAATTTGGAGAGTAAGCTACTCTTTTCCCCTGCATGAATCAACGTTTAGTTTCTAGCACTGTTTCAAACTTAGAATCACCTTGCTTTTTGGCTTTTGGGCTGCGCGGTTGCTGTTGCCAGGGGCTGTTCTTGCAATATATAGTGCAGATATTTTATTCTGTGGGGACAGTATGGACGAGTAGAGCAGATGTTATGGGTTGGACTTCTGAGTCTGCCACTCACTGGGTAGTATCCAAGTCACTGAGCCTAAACTGCCTGGTCCTCCTCCTTAGGGCTGCTATGAGGAACAGTTGCAATAGTGCTTTGTAAATTTTAACACATTGACTGCCACGCTAGAAAACAATTTTTCTTCCTTGGGGCCATGCTGTTTTATTACAAAAATAGAATAAAAACTTCAAAAACAAAACGATCCTTTGTAATTGAATGCATAATTTATTTTTTATTGTTTTCTGTGCGTGAGTTATTTGTAACTTGAAAAATAGTTCACTTGGCTCCCAAGGTCAAGAGACAGGTGAGTTACATATGCTTCACGAGGCCCGGGGCTCAAAACTTGCATGAGTTAAATACAACTCACATGGCAGTTAACGTGTTAAACCGTTATCAAAATACCACTTTCCCCTAATGTGTTACACTTCAAGCAAAAGTGAATGGAAATTGAAAAAAAAAGATTCTGTTTTGCTTTCTTTTTGAACAGTTCTTTTAAACACGTTTTAAAACAGTCTCCCCCTGTGATTGTTTGACTTCAACCCTATACCTTGAGATTTTTTTCTGGGAAATTATTGTTAATAAGCCACATTTGAGTACATCTTCCCTTGCGGATTAAATGTTGGGTAAAAGGCGCTCTTTATTGATCATGGTTCACTGCAGAGTTGATAAAGTGGTCCCAGCCAGGAATGGAGTTAATAGCAAATACAGACTTCTGTGCTTTTAACACCCTGCCTGGGTTGTATGCTACTGTTTACTATGAAATGCAAAACTCATTCAAAGCAAACTAAGTTTTTATTTCATTGCTCTTATATTTTATGGCTTCCAGGGGCCCTTTACGAAGGAAGTAAGTATAGTGGTAACAATGCTTTGGGGAAAACTGTGTGCATGGCAACTTGTTTTTAAAACATGCTTTTTCACATGTAATGGATTTTGATGTTATAGGAACTCATGCATGCTGGGAATCCTAACTGTGTCATTACAAAAATTTTAAATTCCAACCACCTCTTTCTGTTAATGGACAAGAAATGGTTTTATGGCTGCCTTGGGGTAGCATAGAAGGTGGGATGTATGAGGCGTTACTGTACTCTTTCCCTAGCGCCTTGGAATATGTATTTTTTTATATTGGGAATTTATTAGGAACTAGAAGTTTTTGACAAACAAACTTGGCTATGACAAGCCTTTCATTTGTCAAGAACCGCATGGGGACCATGGTGGTCACATCTTGGAAGTCGAGCTGGTGTTGTAAGGATAGTGATTCCCATGTGTTGGCTGCTGGTGATTTTGATTTTTGTCCTGCAAGAAATGGTATCATGAACTAGTTTTTTAAAAAAGAGTTTCCATGATTTGAGGGGCACATGCATGCATAAGAGATACTTGCTGTGATTTTAATTAATGGTAGGTGGTCAGACCTTTAAAAAAAACCTTTTTAGGAAATGATGAGGGCCATTGCATGGTGACTGTAGTTTGTTTACTTTAAATCATTATTCATTTGTTTTTAAATCATCACTATCCTATAGAACTTTCTGCACTGATGGAAATGTTCTATAATTTGCACTATCAAATATGGCAGTCACTAACCACACTGAGAGCACATGAAATGTGGTTAGTGCAAAGGAGGAATGGAATTTAAATTTTATTTGATTATAATTGATTTAAATTTCTATAGCCACCGTTGCTTGTGGCTACCATATTGGACAGTGCAATTTTAAAACTTTCCCCATCTCAAATGTAACAACACACACATGAATGAGTCTGTATTTTGTGGCACTTCATAAAATTTAACATGCAAGACCCTAATATCTGATAATTCTTCCCAGGGAGAACTTGAGTGCTTGAGTGTGGGTGTGTGTATGTTTGTGGAAAAGATTACTAAAAAAGACAGGTTAGTCTTAATAGAGCCTGAGATGTCTTGAATTGAATGAAAATACACCCAGGTAAATCTAGCTTATGACATCTTTTGTTTGTTCTGTGTGAAACAGAAATGAACCCCTAAGTCACAGGCAGCATGGAGTGGCACTCACATTTTATTGCATGTGCAAGAGCCACTGCTGTTCTGCCTTCACATGGTGACCCCCATTTTATTTCTAGCAGTTGTTTTTTGCTGGCAGATGAATGTCCTAAAATCAGCAAGTTCAGCAGTGATGCCTATTTTGATAATTCTGTTCTTGAGTGTCATGGTGTATTTTATTGTCCTACCCTGGTCTCTGAACACGTATGAAAGGCAATTAGTGAACCCAGTCATTAACCTTGGACATGAATAAACTCAAGCTGAGCCTCATTTTGTTAGACTCAGCCTGTGCCATTTTGATGTGTTGGCAGAGTTTGGGGCAGACAGCCATCAGATAGGAAATGACAGCCATTAGTTTAGAAACAGACCCCACCCGAGTCCACTTGTTAATGTGGGTAGGAAATTACACTTGGTTTAGGAAACAATTCTGAAAATCATGCACTTAGCAGTTTTCATTGATTCTTTATGTTTCCATGACTTTTTGGGAGATACCATGTTATGAATATGTAATCCCCATAAATAGCAACAGCTTATATTTTTATGTAGTTTTCAAAGCAAGCTTATACATTTTCTTTTTGGCCCTTATAAACATTTTGGTTAGTTTGTAGGTATTATTGCCACTTTTTCTAGACTCTCAGGAGTCAAATGACCTGTCCAAAGGTCTGTGGCTAATAAATAGTATAACCAGGAGTGTGAGGGGGAAGATATGAGCCCACCCTATTCTTCCCCAGGCTTACAGGTAGGGGAGGAAGTGGATGTAAAATCTGACACCCAAGGAAATGGAGTTCCCTTGGCCTTTTGACCCTTGTTACGTGTGTTAGGGGACATGCCCCGTTGGGCCCTGCTGCCCTACTGCATTGCAGCTTTAACCCCAACTTGTGTCCCGGGTGAG
The DNA here is from genome assembly GCA_008086735.1 of Cheirogaleus medius. NCBI lineage: Eukaryota > Metazoa > Chordata > Mammalia > Primates > Cheirogaleidae > Cheirogaleus > Cheirogaleus medius. Next base: position 8,092,779 of record VBSM01003185.1, read on the forward strand.
TATGATGGGGATTCTGGCCTCACCTTGAATGAGCTGTATGCCAGGTAAGTCACTTGAATGCACTTGACCTTCATTTCTTCTGAGACAGGGAGTTGAGTGCAACTTGCAAATCCCCTTTCTTTGCTAATTCTGTGACAATGAAATGTTGCATAGAACCAGGAAGAATTCTACATTTGAGTAGGGAGAATGTGTGCATAAGGATATATCAACATTTTTGGGGCCAGGTTTTAAAAAATATTCTTCAGTTATTTCTATGTAACAGAAGTGATGCTCCCGAACTAAAGTATAACTAGGAGCTATATTTTACTTGATTGGTTTTAAGGATGTGTTTCATATGTTTATCTAACATATCTTGTCTTTTCTGTCATTTCTTAACCTTCTATCTCCTCTCCATACTCTAGTGCCCTTCTACCTTCACTATTTTGTCCAAAAGTTAGGGGGAGAGTGAGGATGTAAACCAGAAAATAGATTGTAGTTTATGGTTTGGCTCATTTACTGATATTCACTCAGTGTGTTTAGAGTAAAATCTTTGTTTTCTAGCTTGTTTTCTAGGATAGGGTTTCACCAATTGTTCCCATCTTCCCTTTAAAAAAACAAAACAAAATAAGAATTTCACCTGTTACGGAATTCAGACTTTTATTGCTACAAGTCAGCAAAAGCTTGGCCAAAGTTAGGGGCGTCAGGCATGAAACGTCTCCTGGCAATATCATCTCCGTAAATCAGTAGAGCTCTAGTGGAGTTGATCAGTGTGCTGATTTATTTGGAACTGAGGAAGAGGAACCCCAAACAGAGCCCATGGCTTAGAGCACAAAAGTTCCATTATAAAGCTATCTCATGGAGAAGGTGTATTTCTAAGGGAACCCAACATGGTAACATGTATGTCAATAATCAGTCCTATTTTGAATACTGTATGTGACTCAAGGTAATCAGAGCATCCCCATATATTTCCAATTTTGAGAATTGCATAATTGTGCAAATTATTTCTCAAACTCTTGGACCTATGAGAATGTTTCTTGGAATGGAAAACTTTCCTGCCACTGACCTATAAATCATAATGAATATATGATCCGAAGCAGATAGCATTTCAAGGGAAGTTTAGAGAGTACATTAGCATTTTTTATGTGCACTGCTGGGTGTTTTCTGGGTCTTGAGCCAAAATGTGCATCTGAGCCCTCATGACCACCAAGTTCAAGCTCCCTGTGGAATTTGCTGACTGTAGATGGCCGGTTCCTCCATGATGAGGAGCTGCCGTGATCCTCAAACACAGAGGCAAGCATAGAGCTGTGTCTAGGGGGGGCGCCGTGGTCCTTAAACACACAGACAAAACCCAACCTGCCGCTGAAAAAAAAATGGCTACTGTTTGACCAATGTAGTCAGGGACACAGCTGTGCTCACCGTTCTCTGGTGCTCTCATGTTGACATAGGGGAGGAAAAATAGTTTTTCCTCTGATCATCTTAGGTTCATGGCTGAGGCCCCTATACCAAAAGGCAGATTAACAAGAGAAAAGCAAACATATTTATTTAAGTGGTCTGTGACATAGGAGTCTAAATAAGGAATGAAGACTCAAAAAAACATAAATCCTAGTGTTTCTATAGCAGATTTGAAGAGTGGAGAGTCATGGAGAAATATGATAGGGCAAAAAGAATATGATCTAATGCTAATAAACTGGGGGAAACCAAGCAAGGCCTGTTTGTCCATATTCTCTTCTGTGTGTCCCTGTGTCTTCAGAGGTTTAGGGAAGACACTTCTCACCCGAGGCTCTTCTGCCCTGTTTCAGGGAAGGTCAGAAAATCCTTTCTAGGTTTTAGGACCTGCCTCAGGGGTGGAAGGTCAGGGGGAGGTAAGAGAGACCTTCCTGCACATGCTGTTTCTCAAATCCCTTCAGCTTTAAATATTTGATGTGCCAACGTGCCATATTTTGAGGTAGTATGTCCTGAACCTGCTCATTGCCAAAGGAAACAGTTCGCATCAGATGGGTGAAAAATGAAAAAAACTGAAGATCCAGGTAGTATCTTATGTTGTTATTGCACTTAAGAACAAATTGAGATCAGTAGGAGTAGGACCAAGTGATGCTCAATCTCATATAGACTGAGACTGAGGCCCTAGTATGACAAGAGCAGATCACATAAAATAAATGGATCCAACCACTAAGGCTTTCATTTGAAATCAATTAGTTAATGGAACAGCTCTGGTAGGGAAACAATAGGGAAGGGGGCAGGAGAGCAATCTGCTTTCAAGGCTTTTGCTGAAGTTTAGAAATGATCAGTGGTCTTCAGAAGATTATAAATTTCGATCTAAATTGAAATGCTTTTTACAATTTTCTGAATAAGTAACTTCCAATTACTGATGAAAGCAAATGCCCGATTTCTCTGACCAGAAGAAGGAAGCTGCTATATGTGGTAGGACTAACCTCTTCCTGTAGTGACTAGAAAGTGCTAAAAGATTATTCCTTAATATTTCCTCTGAGTGGGGGTTAATATGGAATGTTAATATGGAATGTGTTTGGGATTGCAATTTGAATAATTGTCCAGGGTTTATTTTTACACCTTGCTGAATTATTTCTTCTTTTAATCTAGTGATAGATACAGTGATGCCAGTGATGACAGCTTTTCAGAGCCAAGGCTAGCTGAGTTGGAAATAAACTGAAACTAACACACGACTTGGAGTAATGAGGACAGCCTGCAAGGGTAAGGTAGAATCTTTGAGTATTGTTTGTTTTACAGACAAGCTGTCAACCTGGTGTAGAGGTAGCCATCGCAGGGCTTGTCTCACAGGATCCTGCTCCCTTGGGATGCTCTTAAGTGACGGGCACAGTTAGCAGGACAGACATGACAGCCCATGTTGCTGTCAAGAATTAGTATTGGGGGAAAATGGAATGCACCTGAGGCCAGGAATAAATATATAAGTACACCTATAACTGTCTACCTGGAGGCTGTTGTAGTTAGAGTTGTAATAGTCTAGGTCAGGGGCTGACAGACTTTTTCTGGAAGGCCAGATAGTAAATATTTTAGGTTGTGGACCATGCAGTCTCTGTGGCAACCACTCAACAGTATAGCAGGAAAGCAGCCACAAACGATGCAGAGATAAATGGACATGGCTGTGTGCCAATAAAATTTTATTTACAAAAAGTTTGCTGACCCCTGGTGTAGGTCACTCCGAAAAGCAGATTTCCATGGATTTGTAGAAAATAAAGTACTATTTTATTTCCTCGTAGGAAGAAGCAAGAGACAGGCTTGGTGTCCAAGGGCACCTTATTTTCCTCGTGGCTCTATAATGTGCTCTTACAGAGGATAGCAGCCTGGAGAGCTTTATTAAATTTATGCTCAGAGGCAGATATTGCCTGGGATTACCCTGGGGCTTATGGCAGGCCTTGCACTGGGTAGGCTGTTCTTTAGCAGAGACAGCAGCTTCAGGAAGACTTGTGCAGAGTTAATTGCTCTAGTGTGAGCTCTCTTCATATTGCACCAAGGGACGGAATATTCATGTTCATTTGCCTCAAACACAGAGATCTTCAGGAGCAAGCCAAAATGGGGCAAAGGTTAGCTGGAGCTATTTTAAAGACTTGTATTTTCAGTTTGTGATGTTGCTTATACTTATATTCTTTCTTTTTTAAGCCTCTGAAGTAATTGAACTCAAGATGAGGGAACTATCTGAAGACGTCACCACACTCTTACAGAGTCATTCTGTTCTCCACCAAACATGGGCTATATATAAAAGCCTCAAAGGGAATCTAATAATATGTATTTTCATGTACCAGAACCAAGAGGGTAGTTTTCTTTTCCCTCTGGAGGTGGCCTTTGTTACTTACAAATTTTTGTAGCTGATTAAACTTTTTCCAGCAACCTTACTGGGGAGAAAGTGTGTTTGAGTTTTGTCTGGCGTATCAGTATGTCATGGTGATGAGCAAGGATCCCGGTAACTGGGCCTTTGCTATGTTGTGTGGGAAGGGTCGCCTGGCATGTGCTGCAACTGACTTTAAGTAAAAAATGAGTCATTGTGTTATTTGGAACTCAACCATCGATTTGTATGTGGCCCAAGATTATTTCAACTTCTTACCCTGCTTATTTCTAGTTAAAAGTAAAATTTAACAAGTCCAAGACTTGGAGTGGCAAGAGAGGCCCTTGCTTCAGGCAAAAAATTTAAGGGGGCTCCAAAACTCTGGGTTACTGAATCAAGATCAGTAATACAGGTTGAGTATCCCTTATCTGAACTGCTTGGGGCCAGAAGTGTTTCAGATTTCAGATTTTGGAATATTTACATATGCATAATGAGATATATTGGGGACGGGACCCAAGTCTAAACACGAAATTGATTTATGTTTCATATAAGCCTTATATACCTAGCCTGATGATACTTTTATGTAATATTTTAAGTAATTCTGTTCATGAAATAAGATTTTGATTGTGACCCCTCACATGTGGTCAGATGTGTGATTTTCTACTTGTGGCCTCATGTAGGCATTCAAAAAGTTTCAGATTTTCAGATTAGGGATGCTCAACCTGTATATGTATTTTTTTAATTTAGGTGAAATTCACATAACATAGAATTAACAATTTTAAAGGGAATAGTTTATTGGCATTCACTGATGTTGCGCAAACACCACCTTTATATCAATCCAAAATAAATCCCTGTATGCATTAGCAGTCACTCCCCATCTCCCCCTCCTCCCACCCCCTGGCAACCACAAATTTCTGTTTCTGTGGCTTTGTCCATTCTAAATATTTCATATAAGTGGAATCATATAATATGTGCTGTTTGTGTCTCATTTCTTTCATTTAGCATAATGTTGTCAAGGTTCATCCATGTTGTAGCATGTATCAGTACTTCATTCATTCTTATGGCTGAATAAAATGTCATTGTATGGATATACCACAATTTGTTTCCACCTTTTGGCTATTATAAATAGGGCTGCTATAAACATTGTGAACTAAAAGGTTCCCCCTCACTGGCTGACTGAATGGACCCCCTTCTTGCGTAAGGGGATACCCTGAAACTGAGTTGCTGGCCATGAGAAGGGAGGTCAGACATGCCTCATCATGCCTCCCTC
>VBSM01003185.1:8117605-8136993 GCA_008086735.1 Cheirogaleus medius
CTGATCCACTACAGCTTTCTGAATCCCAGTGAAACCATTACATCTGAGAAGTATTGGTATGCTCAGCAAATCGGTGAGATGCACTGAAAACTGCAACACCTGCAGCTGGCATTGGTCAACAGAAAGGGCCCAGTTCTTCTCCGCGACAATGCCCGATCACAGGTTGCACAACCGATGCTTCAAAAGTTGAATAGATTGGGCTACGAAGTTTTGCCTCATTTACACTCACCTGACCTCTCGCCAACCGACTACCACTTCTTCAAGCATCTGGACAACTTTTCACAGGGAAAATGTTTCCACAACCAGCAGGATGCAGAAAATGCTTTCCAAAAGTTTGTCAAATCCTGAAGCATGGATTTTTTATGATACAGGAATAAGCAAGCTTATTTCCCATTGGCAAAATTGTGTTGATTGTAATGGTTCCCATTTTGATTAATAAAGATGTGTTTGAGCCTAGTTATAATGATTTAAAATTCACGGTTTGAAATTGCAATTATTTTTGCACTAACCTAATAAACATTTCCAACATTTTCAGTGTATAATTTTGAATATGGAAATTCTTCTTGCTCTGTGATTACTGAGACGCTCGGATTCAAGATTAGGTTGGAAAGGAGGAAAAATGTTAAAATTAGGTTAATCAATTTTATATAATTTTTACTTATTTTTTAGAGACAAAGTTTTGCTGTTATGCCCAGGCAGGACTAAAACTTCTGGGCTCAAGCGATCCTCCAGAGTCAGCTTCCTGTGTAGCCAGGACTACAGGCACCCAGCACAATGTTATATAATGTAGCAGACAGTGTACCATTTGAATTGGTTATGCTTCATTGTCTCATATGGATACCCTTCCAGCTTTTGATTTCATCAGGTAGCAAAGCAATGGGGGAGCAGTTTTGGGATTTGGATCAGATTATCTTCATATTTTCTGGAAGAATCAGGATTAGAAATTCATCCAGAATTACTCAACAATCAGTAACAAAGCTGCTTGGACTTCTGACACCCTGCCCTCCCTCTGCACCCATAACCTGGTTGCTTAGAGAGGAGAGAGATGGACTACAGTCCTCTCAAATCGCAAGATTCCCGGTGAGTGAGAAGGTTCAAAGGACGTTATCAACATTAGCACTTATTTTCCTTTTATGTTTTAGTGAGATTTGGGGCTGCAGCCCCTTTTTATTACTTGGGTTTCCTTACAGACGTGGTTCTGAAAACACTAGTGGGCTGGTACCCTTACCAGAGGATGCTTGGAGATGGAGGAGGCTGGGGTGAGTGGAAAGGAGGAAGAGAGTGTCCCTTAGTTCTGTCCATGTCCAGCCAAGGCTAAAGGTCAGTGCTCCTTTACTTCATTTTAACCTGTCTTCTCTCCTGCCCAGGACAAATCTTGTTTTATTTGAGAAGACTGCGGCCAAACTAGAAACTGCAAAACTGTGAAAGGGAACTATTTTGGAAAAACATTTTTCTTGACACCTTTATTGAAAATGAAGCATGCAGGAGAACGAGAGGGGAAAATCTAAATGTGGTATGTTTGGGGGAAGGGATGGCATGATTAACTTTCAGTATAGTATTTCAATTCAAGCAAGATGAGTCTGCCCCGGTCACACCCCCAGGTTATGCATTAGAATCTCCTGGGGCGATATGGAAAATGCTAGTGCCTCGGCTCAATGCTCAAGAGGCTCTTATGGAGAATGAGACCAATTAATTGTCTGGAATTGGGCTTGGGCATGGGTCTTTTTTAAAGCTCCCCAGTGATTCTAATGTGTGATCAAGGTTGAGAACACTGTTTTGGGGAAATTACCAAGGACCTAGGAGGGTCAGGATTTTTAGCAATGTGTGAAACAAAATCCCAACAAGCTTTGGCAGGGGTTTGTAAAATGACATTGTCAACAGAAAGTTAGAGGGTAGACCCTTCTTTTAAACTCATCTTATTAGGGAACAGCCAGTGTCCTGCTTGTTAAGTTTATGGGCCTATTTTTTCTAAGTTGGCTTTTTCATACCGAAACAATATAGTACTTCCATCAAATGAAAAAAAATGTCATTCCCTCACGTTTGTCATTATTTGAACTTGTATTTTGTGGAGCTATGCATGCCTGCCGCTGTTATAAAATGATTTCAACAAACACAATCTGAAAAATAGTAATTCTGGGGTCTTTTTTGTTCCTAAAACATATACAACCATATTAGTTGCTTCATGAAAAAACCTTTGGGTTTTATTTTGGCCTGAATGTTATCATTTATATTGGAATAGAAAGGTCATTAAACCTTCTGGGATTCATCCAATTGCTCATTCATTTGTTCATTCATAAAGTACAGGAGATTACAGACATTTCTAGTGTCTCGTAGGCCTCTCATTTTCCCCAGTTTCCAAAAGAGTTCTTCTTAATAATGTGCAGATAAAGCCAGGATTAAACTCATGATTCTGATTATTCTTTATTCTTCTTCTTTAATTGACAAGTTATTGTGCTGGCTATGTTCTTGTCACTTTGCTCTGATACTCCAATTATGCAAGCATCAAAACTCATAATGAGGGGGACAGGAAGAGCTTGGTCAACGGGTATAAAGTTACAACTAGAAAGGAAGAATAAGTTCTGGTGTTCTATTGCACAGTAGGGTGGCTATAGTTAATAATAAGGTATTATATACTCAAAATAGCTAGAAAAAAGGATTTTGAATGTTCCCACTACAAAGCAATGATAAATGTTTGAGGTGATAGATATGTTAATTACCCTGATTTAATCATTATGCATTGTATACATATATCAAAGCATCACACTGTACCCCATAAATATGTACAATCATTATGTGTCAATTAAAAATAAAAAAATCATAACGAAATGGTAAGAGAGAAGAATGTTAAAAAAAACCTATAGTATTCCATGGCATATATATACAACCCCACCAAACCTTCTAGACAATACTGGAGTATTGACATATCTAATAAAAAGAGCTCTCCAATCTATGAATATGCCTACATGATGCATAGATCATTCTTTCCTATGAGAAGTTGAGTTGAATTTTTAATTAAAAAGAAAAAAGTAATGATGTATCAGGATTATTTTGTCTGAAACAGAAACTTCCAATAGAAGTTGTTGTACTTTTCATTTTGAAGTGCGAGGAGAGCCTTCCAGGACCTGTATGGTGGTTCTAGTCCATGAAATCATCAGAGGCCCAGGCTACTTCCAGCTCTCCCTTCTGCCATACCTGGGGGATGGCCCTCATCCTAATGGTCCAAATGAAGCTAGAACCATCACATCAACATGTTAAGCAGTAGGATGAAGGGAGTGGGGAGTGGTGTGGAGAGAAGGGGAAAAACATGAGCTCTTGCTGTTAAGAAAGGTCCTCAGTTAAGATCATTAGATGAGATCACATTTATAGCTTATTGGCTGGAACTTAGTCACATGGCCAACCTAGCCAAACAGGAATCTGGGAAATGTAGTCTTTACCTGATGGCTGTGTGCCCAGCTGAAGATCAGTGGCTATAAGAGAGGAAGAATGGCCTGGGACCACCATGTGATAAACAAATAGAACTCCATAGAAATCAAACTTAAAAGGGGCATCCTCCAGAGAAGTGCATTTACATTCTAACCCATCACTTATTCGAATAGACAGTTCATTCAGTTGTCTCATGACATTTTTTATTGAGACCCCGCTAGAACTGATATTGCAAAATGGAAACGGTGGTCACCCAAATGGAAGGATTTGAGAGGTGCCACAAAAAGCTTTCCTACAAAAAAGTTTCCATAGCCTTTTTAACACATCATCTAAGATCCCACCGTTAATAACAGTGCTTTTTAAAATGCAAAGTATCTTGGGGGAATTGTAAAGCGTTAAGCTCTTCTTAACTATTCATGCCTTAATATAAATTAGTTTGCTATGTATATGAGATGTGGTTGGAACAGGAACTTTGAGAGGTGAGACAAAAAGGAAATATCAATTAGGAACAGACAAGAAGACATGAATGGGCCACGAAGGTGCCCCATGGTATCTCCTAAGCCCCCCTCGTCCCAGTATACACCATTGCTTTCTACTGAAATATCAGGATGCTGGTTGGGAATGTTGAAGGGGTTTGCCAAAAGAATGGAAGACCGTAGAGTGAAAAAGACAAGTATCACCACTTCAGGCTCCACCTGAAAAAGACAATTACTTAATTTTACTCAGAGGAAATCATCATTTCATTGTCTAACATTCATATAAACTCAAATAAGAGAATATCATGTTTTGAGATCAAGACTTCATGACAAAAAAATCATACTGCATTACTGGACATTCTCATTTTACTCGAAGCCAAGGTAACTGAATCCAGTATCACTTTTACAGACATTTCCTTTCCTGCTAATGGATTTTTCCTTTGCTTTTGCTGATTATTGGGAATTTGCTTGTAAGTCCAGATTGAAAGTGATTGGGATAAAGTTCACTGGGATAAGGAAACTGTCAAAATGGTGGGAGGAAGCATTGGAATTAAATGTCATCTGCCATGTCAGCAAATAGGGATGAACATCACTTATATTTCACTGAAATGTTCATTCTTTACCTTCTCTGCTTATGTTCACTAGGTTATAAGGATCCTTCTGAAATTGTTCCCAGAGAACAGAAGAGGGCAAGCCAACCATGTTGGGTGATTAGAGCGCAAGTTAGTTGTGTTATGCCAGTTGGATATAAGAATATCTGTTCTATAAGAATAGTCCCACCAGGGGCCAGTGCAGAAGGACAGTCTAGGCTGACAGGTCTAGGGGATTCATCATCATAGATGAAGTCAGTGTAGTACTCAGACCCTGAGGTTCCAGTACCCACCAGTGCCAATGGCTTCTTCCTAGATGCACTTGCAACTCTGCCTGAGGGCTTTCTCTGGTCACAGGGGAGGGCCTTGTGCAGGGCAGATCAGAAGTGCCAGGGTGTGAAGGACCCTGGGGACCCCCCTCAGCTAGTGATGAAGGGATTGGTGAAGAAATCCTTCAGCTTTCCCCTCTCTTGAGAGAGGCCTGCCCAACACTGTCTCCCAGAGATCCCCACAGGAAAAGCCCCATTTGCCCAGGTTGATAACTTGCTCACCAGTGCACTGGATACTGGCTTCCTTCTGTGTTCTGTTTCAGGTTCCCACTTCCCTACCAGAGTTTCCTTTGATCACCTCCCAAATTAGCTACTTGCATTCAAATCCCTGCCTTAGTGTCTGCTTCTTGGGGAACCCCACCTGAGGCACAGGCAGTCAAAGTTCTAGAAATCTGAGGAAGACATAAAACATCAGTGGTAGAAACTGGACTCCAGCAGGTAGAAACCAAGTGCTGCTTGACTTTAGTGAAGGGTTATGAGAGCATTACCAGGGGATATTGGCTCTAAGTTCAGGAATGAGCCTGCGTAGGTAGACAGACTGAGATAGAGATAATTTAATGCATCAAAATTCCTCTTTACAAGATCACTGTAGCTGTCTGGAAATCTTGCCTGCTTGTGGCAATCACTGGGATGTTCTTGATTACTGTGCATGTGAGAGAGAGGAAGAGGGAGAGAGAGACACTTCTGAATAAACGAAAATCAGGACAGAGAGGTGCAAAGAAGAGAGAGGGAGAGATAGGAGTGGCCCTTGGACTCTCACGTATGACCTCTCCCTGCAAGCTCTTAAACCTTCAAAACATTATATTAAAACTCACAAAATGCTTGGGATAAGTGGGTTCCCCGTGGGAAGTGATGAATGATCTCATTTTTGCATCTGGTGGAGGGACTTGGGACAGATCAGAGAAGGAACAGGTGGACATCGCAACTTGACCCCAGGAGTGCAGAGAGATCCTCTATAATGACCTGAAAATTTTCTTTTGAGTCAGTTAAGTGTCGCTCTTTTCTAGAACAGATAATTGGTTTAAATGGTTCTTGGAATTTCTTCTGACTTGATTTATGTCTCTGTGAAAGGAACCTGAAATTGGGCAGTAGTTGGGTACTTGAAAATTTTTCTTGGAGAATTCTAAGGAAACAGGCAGCAGGCTTTAGCTGACTCAGGCTTCTGTATTTAGTGTCTCATCCAGCAACTGCTTAGTTCTCTCTTCTGGATAATTGTCAGATACTCATTTTCTTCCTGTATCTGAAATTCATGAGTCATGTTCTTCTACAGTTTTGGTGATTGATCCTTATTTTCAGTCTGAAGAATTTTTCCTTTTCTGTCTTGTTTCTAATTTTCCAAGAGCCTTCTTCAAACGTATGGACTAAATGGTGTTCTCTGTCTGTTGATACTGTTTTTACTTGATTTGATTATATAATGCTAAACAAGGCATTTCTGTTTAGAAATTTGGAGATTTCCTGCTGTTGCTTCATTGCTGGTCCTTGCCTGGCATAGGACAGGGGAAGTTCCAAGTGCCCTGTCCTGTAGGACCCCCTACCCCTTCCCCTCTGGCCCAATGGCTGGAGATAACAGGCTTTCCCTAGAGCTCCCTTGGTCTGTGTGCGCTCTTAATTCTGGGGTGCAGATTACCCCAGAGCTTGAGCTGGGACATAGATGGATTCTTGCCCCTCCACCCCAGGAATTGACTTCCAGGTCATCCCTCAAGACCTGAGTTCTTTACCCGGCTCATCTGCAATTTATGCACTATAGTAGGCAGACTCATGCTCCTCCCCAGAGAGGTCCATCTCCAAATCCCTGGAACCTGTGATTGTGTGACCTTACATGGCAAACGGGACTTTGCAAACTTGATTAAATTAAAGATCTTGAGATGGTGGCATTATCCTGGATTATCTGGGTGGGCCCAATGTAATCACAAGGACTCTTATAAGAGAGAGGCAGGAGAGTCAGAGCCAGAGGAGATGTGATGATAGGAGCAGAGATCAGAGTGATGTGAGGACAGCGCCATGAGCCAAGGGCTGTAGGTGGCCTCTGGAAGCTGGAAAGAGAAGAAATAGATTCTCCTCTATGGCCTCCAGAAGGAACACAGTCCAGTCGACCCATTTTAGGTTTCTGACCTCTAGAATTATAAAATAATCTATTTGTGTTGTTTTAAAGCATTAACATTGTGATAATTTGTTACAACGGCAAAAGAAACCTAACACATCCTCCTTTCAGAGTCTTTTGGTAGTTGCTTTGTGCATCTTGTCTAGGGTCTTTTCTTATAATCAGAGGAAGAGACAGAATGGAGTGTCCTCATTCCATCTTGGGTGGAACTGGCAGCCCATTGTTGTTAATTTTCACATTTTATGACTTTGGACAATAGGAGCTAACTTCTGTGTCCTGTGGACCCCACATGAATCTTTGAAATCTTTATTGCTTTCTGATTCAACATGATATATTTTCCTTTTCCTGCTCTAGACCCGGAAACAGCCATTTTTCTCAGGAAATTTTAAAATTAGTGTAAAAGTGGTTTTCAGGTCGGGCGTGGTGGCTCACGCCTATAATCCTAGCACTCTGGGAGGCGGAGGGGGGAGGATTGCTTGAGCTCAGGAGTTCGAGACCAGCCTGAGCAAGAGTGAGACCCCCCCCCCGTCTATACTATAAATAGAAAGAAATTAGCCAAACAACTAAAAATAATAAAAATAAGCCGGGCATGGTGGTGCATGCCTGTAGTCCCAGCTACTCGGGAGGCTGAGGCAGAAGGATTGCTTGAGCCCAGGAGTTTGAGGTTGCTGTGAGCTAGGCTGACGCCACGGCACTTTAACCTGGGCAACAGAGTGAGACTCTGTCTCAAAAAAAGAAAGAAAGAAAGAAAAAGTGTTTTCATTAAAATAGGCTATAAAAAATTTTAAAAAGTCACCATGGAAGCCTATCACTACCTGGTCCTCTTCTTATAGCCACAGGGCAATGTGGGACTGCTTGGAGTCCTGCCCTCTGCTAAGGTACTGATTGATGGGGGTTCTGGGGCAGGGTGGAGGCGATTGGTTCTCTTGACAGCCACTCCCACCCCAGGCGTATCAGCTGGGCAGAAGTACCCACAGTGGAAGGCAGAGTCAAAGCCTGTCCCCAGATCCCCAAAACCCCTCTCACCCAGCACAGTGCTCAGCCCACAGAAGGGGCTAATGCATGCATATTTAATCAAAACTAATGGTTCATGACCAGCTATTCAAAAACACACAGATGTCCCAGGGCACAGATTGAAGCTGAATGCTATTTAAGTAAGCAAAAAGGCTTGAATTGAGCAAATCCCACTCAAGAAATCATGGTAAACATATAGTTCTTGCAAGATGTCTCTCTGGCTTCAGACCCTCCCCAGTGGGGTGTTGTTAAGTCTATGGAGTGGAGAAGCAAAGAAAGATGGGAACTGGCTTGGCAATGGGGCAGGGTGCAGAATTTATTTTGGCATAAGACTGCTTTTCATTTAGGGAAACATTCTGAGGGGCCTTTTGCTTATGCAAATGAAAGACCCAGAGCTGAGTCTTGTGAGAGAGGTTGAAAACATGCGGAGCTAAATTCCCTCTTCGAAGAGGTCTGCCTCATTAAGGAAAGGTATGTAACCATGAGAAACAATTTTTTTTTTCATGTGCAAGAATTTTTTATTTCTTTTGTAAGCCTGAAAACATGAATTCTTATGGGGCTGAAACTACGGATGGGGGCGTGTTGGGAGAAGATGCTATGATCTATGGAGGCAGAAGTGACAGCCAGGACAGATACACGATCCCTGAGAATATTCCCAAATATTCCGAAGATACCTCCATCGATGGAAAAGTGATAAATTACCCAGCTCCAGCATGCCCTCTGTGTAAAGGTGGAGAAGGAAATGAAGGCAGAGTAGTGGCAGTATCTAACTCAGCTGCTGTTGCAGAGAAATATAATGTGAGCCACATATGTATTTTTAAATTTTCTGTTAGTCACAGAAAGTAAAAAGAAACAGGTGAACTCAATTTTAGTATATATTTTATTGAACCCACTATATTCAAACTATTATTATTCAACATTGAATCAATATAAAATATTATTAATGAGATAGTTTATATTTTTTCATATTAAATCTTTAAAATCCAGTGTATGTTCGACATTTAAAGCACAATTCAACTCAGACTAGCGCCATTTAAAATGTTCAAGAGGCTGGGCGCAGTGGCTCACGCCTGTAATCCTAGCACTCTGGGAGGCCGAGGTGGGAGGATTGCTTGAGCCCAGGAGTTCGAGACCAACCTGAGCAAGAGCGAGACCCCGTCTCTACTATAAATAGAAAGAAATTAGCCAAACAACTAAAAATAGAAAAACTTAGCTGGGCATGGTGGCACATGCCTGTAGTCCCAGCTACTCAGGAGGCTGAGGCAGGAGGATCGCTTGAGCCTAGGAGTTTGAGGTTGCTGTGAGCTAGGCTGATGCCTCGGCACTCTAGCCCAGGCAAGAGAGTGAGACTCTGTCTCGATAAAAACAAAACAAAACATAAAATGCTCAATAGCCCCCTGTGGCTAGTGGCTACCATATTGGATAGTGCAGGTCTAACTCTTTATACTCTGGTTACTAAAATAATTCCAAAACGTTTTTTTTAAAACCAACAGAGTTTGCTGTAAGAGCCTGCTTTATCCCAATGACTACATTTACTTTTGCTATAAAAAACAAAAACCAAAATCCATTATAGCATACACAATCTCTTTATTTCAGAAGACTGTCTTTATAAAAGGCTTAGGAACTGCTTACAGTCAGGGGTGACTTCTGAGTGGGTAGACAGAATTAAGCCCATAGGGAGATGAAAAATAGATTGGTATAATCATCGATGAATTGAAAAATAAAAATATTACAGCCACGTCAGTGTAATGGTTACTTAGATGATAAATCTCTGCTGGAGCTAGCTTAAAAATGCAATTCCTACTTAATTCATTTTCAGGAGCCTTCTGGGAAAATGCCATGTTATAAGAAGTGAAGTATTAATTTATTAGAATGAAAGGAAAAGGCACTTTTCTCATTGATTATAATGGCTGTCTCTGACGCATCAACCTCTTTGTCTCTGCTGTTTATATAACCCAAGCATTCCAGCCACGCCATCTTGGAGGTTGAGTAAGTTAAAACAACAGCAAGAAAGCTCATAAACCTTGTGTAATTCAAAACCTAGACAATTCAGGTGAATATTATAATAGGAGCATTATTTCTGTTTAGCAGCTGACATGGCTGTACCATGTGGCCACTGGATAAACTCTATGAAATTCACTTGGCCATGCAGCTTTGGAATTGTGAGATTCTGGAATTTTAAAAGTTATGAATTATTTCACATTTTGCACATAAAGTGAGACTTCATTCATCTTCTCATACTGCAAAATGACAAATTTACTTAATACAAATTGGCAGAAAATGAGCATGTATTCAAATTCCTAGGCTTAGCCTCCACGTCCAGCACTCTGTCAGAACTCTGATCTCTCTAATTCCTTCCAGGTGGTTTGGGAGTCTTAGGGCACTATCTCATGAAGGCTCCATGAACTAGCTCCCTTGGTCACTCTGTGGCACCCATGTTTATCTCCTCTCCTGCTCCAGAGCTCTATGGGAAGTTCTCTTCATACTGCTAATGCCCAGGGTGGCAGCCGGTTCACTGTTGGTGGTTTCCAACATGAAGCCAGAATTGCAATTTGCCTTGAAGCTGCCCAAGTCCCATACTGAGGGCCCTAATGCCTGCCTGGAAGGCGCAAACTCCATTTGCTGCAAGATCCATGGCAGTGGCTTCTGTTGTCTGTGAACGGAACTGCCACAATCGACGCCTGGCATTTCAGCTCTTCTGGGTTTTGCTTGCTTCTTTACTTTAGCTCCTTGGTTCTGGGACTGCACCAGAAATCCAGATGATCTGAAGAACCACCTCTTTCTCTGATCTTATCCACTGTCCTAGTGCCCAAATTGTTCTTTATGAATCTCTTTCTTTAGAATGAGTTTTCTTAAAGGCACATCTCTATAAACCCCCAAGGATCTCCCAAGCACCTAAATATACCTGACTTCTGTGGTGAACCAAATTTAAGTTCAAGCAGGGTTCCCTGCTATACTTAAGGAGAATATTCTAAATTACATTTTTTCCACCTTTTCATCCTCTTTTCTTTTCTAGTTAGAAACATTTTATTTAAAGGTGCCAAATAAAAACCCACATTTTCAGACCATAGGATGTTAATACATTCAACAAATTTATATTATCTTGCTGATGTGAATTTACAGAGTGATAATCCAGATCTATTTTGATTAGATGGTTGAAATATCCTTCCTAGGTTACAGTTTACAGGCATCACAAATCCCTTATAATAATGTAAACAAATAACTTTTCCCTCATGGGTGAACCTGAGAACTTCAGTCCATTCTTTCAGGACTTGCACTTCTGTGTGGACTTCCTGATGGGGAACGACTTCTTTTTGGAGATGGAGATCTGGACTTTGATCAGCTACTTCTTGGTCGGGAAAGAGAACTGGATCTTGATCTTGATCTTGAATGGGATTGGAAATACCTCGATCCTTTTATAGAACCAGATCTAGATCTTCTGAGTAAAGCCGATCTTGATCTACGAAGAGACACAGATCTTGATCGTCAAGGAGATGCTGATCTTGACCTCCGTCCTTTGCTCCTGCTGCGTGAGCGAGAGTATCGCCTTCCTCTGGATGGAGAATGTGATCTAGACTCCGTGACCTGCTTCTTCTTCACTGGCTGTAGCAATGACAATCATAAGCATAATGTCCCTTTTCCCATCACTCACAGCATCTGTCATTGGGATCAAAGGGATGTCGGGCAGGTGGTCTATCAAAACGTGATCTCCGAGGCATGCCTGTTGATAGTTCAACCCTCACTCGGGAACCACAAATCACCTTCCCATCCAGTCCTCGTACTGCATCTTCTGCATCTCTAGGATCTTCAAATTCCACAAAGGCAAATCCTGGAGGATTTCTCGCAATCCATACAGTTCTTAAAGGACCATAATAACTGAAAGCCCTTTCTAACTCTCCTTTGCCAGCACCAGTGCCCAGGTTACCAACATACACCTTGGTTTCTCCTTCATACCGTCTGTAGTGCGACATGATGACCGGCCCGTGTGCTCTGCTCTTTAGCTTGCAGTGCCCAGGGCTCGCGTAACACGAAAGATGTCACACACACTTCCTCGCCAACGGTCCCGGCGGCACTCCATCCTCTTTAATATAGTAATAAGTTATCTAGTGAGTAGCATTCATTTTAATTTTAATTTAATAATCAGAAAAAGGTCTGACACACAATAGATATTCAATGAATATTTGTGAGTGAATGAGAGCTTTTGCTTGCAAGGAAATCTTCATTTTAAGAACCAGACTGAGTCTTTGTTCTAGTACACTAATCAAGGTCAATTTCAGTCTTTGTTCAGAGCATCTGTTCTTTTTGGTGTTGGCGTTAGGTGTCTGAAGAGGGGCGGGGCACAAACCTACATAGCAGAATAGTTAAGAATCGAACAAAGCTAGGGCAGCGTAGTGATTGGACAAGTTAGTTCATCTTTCTGATCTCTTTCCTCACTGTGTAAAGGGAACAACATCTAATCATAGGGCTGTGTGAGGATTAAATGAGGTAGCAAGTCTTTAACATTATGCCTGTCACATAATATTTGTCCAATAAATGGTAGCTATTAAAACATACCATTAATATTTCCAGAGAAGGAAAAAGAATCCCAAGTGTTTGAACATCATTTGAGTTTGTCACTGTTGTCTCTGAGTGTGGAGCTTGGAAACTATGAAATGTCTAATCTTATGCAAAGGTAGTAAAAATGGTCCCCAGATTCTGCATGCTTTACATATATATGTGTACATATATATGTATTAATATGTATTTGGATGGGAATTAGGGCATTGCAGTGAAAAGATTTATAGTTCAATGTATGAGAGGGTGTTTGTTTTTGGTCACCAATATTTCTGCTTATGTCATTATTGCCTGTGTTCCTGGGGCTAGAGGCTATTTTGCTTTTTTGATCTCTATGCCATGAATGTGAATACAATGCCAGGAGCTTAATATTAATACATGTCTGGGCAATGGTTGCACCAAGGAACTCCATTTCTGAAGTGCTGTTTTGCCTATTAATTGTAGATGAAGAACAAATCAAAGTCACTGCAAAATTTTTGTCTAGGAGAAACAATAGTTTAGGAGTTGTACTATATAAAAACTGCTCAGCAATAGTTTGTGTTATTTTAAAAAGGTAGTTACTCTAATATTTGAGTGTCAGAAAGTTATATATATTTTGGCATATTATATATTCAGTTAAAATAACCAGAAGAACCAAGGTTGTAATTGTACCAGATTAATGTGGTGATTTGATAATTTTCCAGGTTGCTCATACAATTGGCTAAATGTACAACCAGCACCTACTCTTGACTTTCTCCTAGATGCGAAGCTCTTTTAAGGATAGAGAAATATTGTTTGGACCCAAACCAATGTGAATAAATTTTATTTTCTTCATCAGATGAATTTTATAATTAAAACCCAATTATGACCTATGATCATAAAGACCTACTCATGATATCATGGCAAACCAGCCAGAATACAGTGGAATCTTTGTCATGCCAAGATAAAATTATGATCAATCCAGAATTTTGTACACAACTAAACAATTGTAGAATAATGAAGGCCAAGGGAACAAAAATTCAGACAAACAAAAATGAAACCTACTATTTACACACTCTCACTAAAAGAGCTACAACATTTAGTAAGAAGTAAGTTGAATCCAGAACAGAATAAGAGACAAGAAGGAGTAATGATTAAGACCCGTAAACAGATGGGCAAATCTAAAATATTGATAATGTGAAATAATTATAAAAATACTAAATCATGGACATAGAAAAAAGGCAAAACTAAAATATTGATCCAAAGCAATGTAAAAGAAGAGTGGAGATGATCAGAAAAAAGTTCTTTCATGGTCCTTGTATTGCTTTAGAATAGACATTTAATTTTATTTTTAGTTTTGTTAAGCAAGATATGAATGTTCAATTTTTAAGAAAAAAGAACTAAAAGAATAGAATCTATAGCTTCCAAACTAGTAAAAATAAAGAAAGCAAGCCTCAATCAAACAAAAGAAATAAAGAATTTAAAAAGAAGAAAGTGTGGAAATAGCAGGGAATAGAAATAACAGGCTAGAAATATTAATAAATCCAAATAATGGTGTTTCTGCTATAATATAACATATATTCCTGAAATATCTTGCATTTTATGAAACCACACACTAAAAATTAGATAGGTTAAGGGAAAAATAGAGTGGAGAAAGATGATGATATTTAGCCATAGTCTATGACAGACAGTAAAATCTAACCAGAGAGAGAATTACGGAGAGAGGAGAAACAGTCATGTAAACATGTAATTGCTTGAATCTGCCTGGCACACTGTCTCTAATAAAACTAGCTTGGTCTTGTTTAAATATCCAACAGCTTATTATTTATGTTATTCCACTTTCCCCTATTAACATATTTAATGAAATGGAGTTTATATTCACAACATTGTAGCCAATGGGAGTTGGGGGAAGAAAAATAAGAGAACTCAGAGCACTGAATTGTTTGTTTATGCATCTTTTTCTTCTTTTTTCAGGAGGTGAGGGAGGGGGGAACCTGCCCAAATTCATCTTATTTGAAATGCAAGCATAGGGAAGAACTGCAGGGAGACTGGAAGCAATTTCAGATTCTTCTGTGAAATCAGCCATTTCAGAAAGTTCATGTGGACTTTTTATCTTGGGGTGAGGGAATGAGGATGCATGTTTCCTTGAAGAAAACAGACAGAGGCTGTCTGTAATCTCAACCCTTTGGGAGGCTGAGGCAGGAGGATGACTTGAGGCCAGGAGTTCAAGATCAGCCTGGACAACATAGTAAGATCCCATCTCTACAGAAAATTTAAAAAATCAACTGGGCATGATGGTGCATGCCTGTAATTCCAGCTACTTGGGAGGCTGAAGCAGGAGGATCGCTTGAATCCAGAAATTGGAGGCTGCTATGATGACACCCTTGCACTCCAGCATGGGCAACTGAGCAAGGTCCTATCTCAAAAAAAAAAAAAAAAAAAAGAAAAAGAAAAGAAAACAGAACATTGTTGTATTCAATGAAAAAGGAACATGTTGGAGAAAATAAAATAGTGAGTGTGCTTTCAATCAGAGGTGGGATTCAAAATATCTAATCATCTTTTTGGTACCCTGTGGAGGTTGTAGTTCCCATGGGTAGCCATGCCAGGGCAACTCCAAGGGAATATGAGCCTGCAATGATGGGCCACAGTCTTGGAGACCAGATAAGCACTGGGTATTTGTTCACTGTGTGCCAACATTGTCCACTGGAATGGCATCTCCCCAGTTGGGGATTGAGCCTCCTCTGGCTAGGAGTATACATAAAGATGGGCGCTTGTGCTTGGGAGTTGCAGTAGGCTAGCTGGAAGGCCAGTGGGCACCAAATGGCCCGACAGTACCCATTTGGGGCTCTCTAGAGCTGGGGTGGTCAGACCGGTGTGGTAAGGAGCCCTCATGGGGCTTGGGGCAGCAGTTACTTACTGATTGGCATGGGAGCATTTCAACATTAACAACCTGGTTTTGAGATCTTCTTAGTAAAATTGTTTGTTTGGCAGGACTCCTGATTTCTGTAGGGAGGTATCAATCAGAACACTGGGCAAAGACATTGCTAAATAGGAAGAGCAAGAAGGTTATAGGTCAGGGACAATTCACAGAGTTAATTACAGAGGTAGAGTCCAAAAAGATTTCCTAGAGATGCAAACTTCCCCCTCTCCTTGAATTAGCTTGAATTGGTTTCTCTGGTTCTTTTCCCTGTGGACAGTTTGACATACCTGCTCACTCCTAAGTCCCTTTGCTTCTTTGGAAAATTAAAATTCCCTTCCAGAGAGCAAAAATGTCCACTAACCAAGATAAATTGTAGCTGCAAGCTTAAGTGTGTCTCATTTAGTGTTAGCCTTCAAGGGAGGTGTCCATGAAAAATTGTCTGCAAAATTAATTTATGGAAAGGGATAAATTCCTTTCAGCTGGCTATGTTTTCAGAGGTAACACGTTGGAAAATGAGATCATGAATGTGGGAGTGTGCAGTAAAAGATATTTTGCTCCAACTTCAGACAGGCAATGAAAAGTAGTGTTTCCTATCACACATTGTGAAACTGGCTCACTTACATAGTAGAATAGATTTGGATTTGAACTCTCCAGGTTTTATTCTTTTACACAAAATTGT
Source organism: Cheirogaleus medius (assembly GCA_008086735.1). Taxonomy (NCBI): domain Eukaryota; kingdom Metazoa; phylum Chordata; class Mammalia; order Primates; family Cheirogaleidae; genus Cheirogaleus; species Cheirogaleus medius. The sequence continues at coordinate 8,133,650 of VBSM01003185.1, forward strand.
CTCCCCCTTAAGGGTTCTACCAGCCAAGCAATTATTTATGTTGGCAAGACATCACAGTTTAACTCAGCTCCAAGATTCCTGTCACAAGGCAGGACACACAAAGGAGCACTAGACTGAGAGCCACAACACTTGACTTCTAAGCCCAGCTCAGCCACCAGCTAATGTGGGTGTTTGTGGTCTTTGTGTTTCACAAAGTGATATCAAAGTGACCTTGTACACCTAGTACATTTGCTTTCTTAACCTGCCAGGACTTTTCTGATTGATTTAGCACAGGATTCCCAAGGTAAAAGTTTGCAAAATATGTGCTGTAGGAAATCACCACATGCACGCTCTTCAAAGTGGATGGGAGAGATTGATTAGCACATCTCAAACATGCCGGCCTTTTCAAACACCAATTTCCTTTCGGTATCTGCAGAGACACCAGGATGGTGGTTGGGAATCATCAAAGTTGATGGGTGTGCATTTTTATTTATTTATTTATTTATTTAGAGACAGAGTCTCACTGTGTTGCCTGGGCTAGAGTGCCATGGCGTCAGCCTAGCTCACAGCAACCTCAAACTCCTGGGCTCAAGCAATCCTTCTGCCTCAGCCTCCCGAGTAGCCGAGACTATAAGCATGTGCCACCATTCCCGGCTAAGTTTTTTTTTTCTATACATTTTTAGTTGGCCAATTAATTTCTTTCTAGTTTTTTTTTAGTAGAGACGGGGTCTCGCTCTTGCTCAGGCTGATCTCGAACTCCTGACCTTAAGCGATGCGCCCTCCTCGGCCTCCCAGAGTGCTAGGATTACAGGCGTGAGCCACCATGCCCGGCTGATGGATGTGCATTTAAATGTCCATTTACTGGAACACTGTGGGCCCCCAATACTGTAGCTGCAAAATGTTCCACTACCACTACAGAGTTAGCCAGACGACCCTTCCCAAATTAATTGATGTTGATGAAGCTAAATAGTAATTTATAACTCAAAAGCAAGAACAACAGCAATAGAAAATCTCACCAACCTTGAGACACTCTGATAATGCACCAAAACATAATATCTTGCTTTGAAATCGGTAGAATATCATCAGCACCTGCAAACGTGCAGAAAGGATTTGCTGTGTGTTTGGGGATGGGGACAAGGCCCATACAGGAGGCTTCAGGTTCCCACGAAACTCAGATAAAGGGTGAATTTTAGGGTATGAACACCCGATTTTAGCACCTTTATTGAAGTCACCTGTAAATAAACAGTCTTTTATTTAAATGAAAGAATGAAGTCTTTTTTTTTATTTTTGAGACGGAGTCTCACTCTGTTGCCTGGGCTAGAGTGCCGTGGCGTCAGCCTCGCTCACAGCAACCTCAAACTCCTGGGCTCAAGCGATCCTCCTGCCTCAGCCTCCCGAGTAGCTGGGACTACAGGCATGTGCCACCATGCCTGGCTAATTTTTTTTCTATGTATTTTTTCAGCTAGCCAATTAATTTCTTGCTATTTTTAGTAGAGACGGGGTCTCGCTCTTGCTCAGGCTGGTCTCGAACTCCTGAACTCAAACGATCCTCTCATCTTGGCCTCCCAGAGTGCTAGGATTACAGGCGCGAGCCACCACAACCGGCCAAGAATGAAGTCTTTACAGTCACTCTTTCTTCTTTAAAAACCGAAGAAATCGTTGTATTTCTGCGGCAGCACTTTCCTCATCTCTAAGAGTAGCAGCTGACTTTTTCTGAGGGTTTCTTATGAGCCAGGCCCAGGAAGCACCATTTTACATGGGTTGCCTCATTTACTCCTCATAACTACCTTGACAGGGAGACAGCCCTAGTGTCCCCATTTTAGAAATGAGGAAACTGAGGCTCAGAGATGTGACAGAACTTGTTCAAGGGAAACACATCAGGAAAGGATGCAATCAAAGGCAGTCTGACTCTCAAGTTCATGTTCCTAACTTCTAGGCAGCACTATTTTCAGGGGCTCCTGGCCCAGACTTTGGTAACCATTGGCTAAAATACCATTTTCATGGATGTCGGTAAGGGTTGGAAATGGTTGACCCAAGTGTCTGGAAGACGAGATTGTAGACAGGGGAATCTGAAGGATCACCAGCCGGGCCCAAATTCCAGCAGACTCTGTCTGCTTTCCGCTTCAGTAGTCCATTGCCATGGTCTCAGCACCCGCTGGAAATGATTTTCTTCTTAAGTCTTACACTTCATTGTCCATCCTCTGAGCACAACCTCCTGGCTCGCCTGTTCTCACACTCTTATTCCTGGCACGTCTGTTTTCTTACTTTTTTGGCTCAATTCCTTTACCCTTCCCTTTCTCCCAGGCTTTTAGCCTCTTCCTGAGTTCACTTCTTCCCTCTCCAGTGGAGATTTCATAGTACGTCCCTTCAACATCCTCCTTCCTCTATCCTCAATGCTCCCCACTCCCATCTTTCCATCTCACCCGCCCTACAAAGCTCAGACTAAGGTCACTGCAAGCCCTGCTCTCTCCACTGTTCCACCTGGGTTGCTGAGGGCTGCTAAAGACAACCGTCTAATTCCAAAGATTTGCACCATGAAGGGACCAGCAGCGAGGCAGACTGATGTGGCCCCGACGTCCACCCCACTTCACTATGGTGTTGGTTAAAATAGTGCAATTTCAGAGCTGAAGTGGAAATAAGAAGGGGAAGTCATCAGGTGCCAGTAAGAAAGAAGAAACTCATAGCACACAAGCTGATGTTCTGGTGGCCCAAAGGACTTGATGCAAATGTCACATATAGGGGCTATCACTTAACATCCACAACCTAGAAAAATGTCCCGGTGACTAAGTCTTTGTCACCATCACAAGGAATGTAGACAGCCTTAGGCGAGGACCACAAGAGGACCACGAGAGGCTCGGCCCGTCCACCCAAGAGAGGTGTCCTTGGCCCTGTGTGAGGTGGGGAGCTGGAATTGGGACCTCAGACTGAAGCTGCCACCCAGGAAAGGCTGCCCCTTGTGGAAACCTCTGCCATGGGTCTAGGAAAGAAGTGATCTTGTCCCAGCTGTGGTTTGGGATGGGGAAAAATAAGTCTCCTGTGAGAAACTGAGACCCTAAACCTGCCCTATACAGGGTGTGGAGCCCGAATTTACAGCCTCCGCGTGGTGTGGGAATCCACTGCCAAAGAATTAACGAAAGCCCAGCTGCAGCCAATGCCATAAGGCAAGTAAAAGAAATAAGAGGCACAACTTTTATAAAGAAAGAAAGAAAACTGCCATTACTTTTCAGTTCCATGATTGTGTTATCTAGAAAATCTGAAAGAATCCTCAAATTATAGTAGATTTAGCGGGGACACTGTACATTTATGTCCAAAACCAGAAAAAGCAAATGAAACTAAAATCTTTGTCTCATGCCTTTTTTTTTTTT
>VBSM01003185.1:8137093-8163929 GCA_008086735.1 Cheirogaleus medius
AAAAAAAAAAAAAAAATGCCTTGACAGACCTCTAAATCACCTCTAGCGATCACATTTTCAAAAGAACAGACTAAACTTGCTGTATCCATTTCTCACCTCTTGAAGACTCTTAACCCATTTCAATCAGATTTCTTTTCCTATCACTCCTCTGAAATGGCTTTTGTCAGAGTGACCAGTGACCTCCTTAACTGCTCAATCCAACGGACTCTTTCCGGTCCTCTGGCACCCACCTCTGGCTTGCTCAACTAGTCCAAGACCCCTGCATGTAGCCCAAGACCCCTATATACACGTTGACTGTAAACTTCTGGGCCCTTGTATAGGCCTGGCTGGTTCCTTGACTCTATCCTTTTTACTGTCTTGCTTCAGGTCCTGTGGTCCTAGCCTAGGGTTGTCCACATTCTTCATCGTGGCAACAAGGGCCTAGAAACCTGGATATTTTTCTAGGTGACAATGTGGAGTCAGGGTAGGCAAAAGTCTGAGATGAACCCCTGAGTTAGAACAAGACCATGACACTGCCATTGAGAGCAAAGGGGGTTTTCTATGGCTTCTGTTTTGCTTCCTGATGAATCTATGTATCCTGGGAGGTAGGAAGTAATTGTAATCATGACTTGTTGGAATTCTCAGCTCTACACACTGTAGACCAATGACTGAAGACTGGTTTGTTGTTGGGGCATTTTACAACCTGGGAGGAAGGGAAGGGAAGTGGGCATAAATGATTAAGTCTGGATTTCTTGCAAGCCAGGAGGAACTAGGGCTCAGAGTCCAATTTAGGTTGCCTTAAAGACAATAAAGAAATATGGCCTTTCTTGCATGGTTAAACTTGCTAGCTGAGATCCACACCTGTGTCTTATTAAAAATATCCAATAAATGGTATCTTTTAGCATAGGGAATAATTATCCAGCTACCTGAATCTGGCCCAGTGTGCTGAGGGACTCTCAGCTGTTAAAGCAGAAATGATCTGATGTACCAGCTTCCCGAGGTGGATGTGACCACTTCTGGCTGCAAAGCAACCGGAGAAATAAAGATCCTGTGCAGAGAAGGGAGACTCCTAGGGTTATTTGACCTAAAGAAGGGCACTTGAGGGACTTGAGATTTTTGTAATTGTGCAGAGGCTGAAAAAGAAAGACAGTTGGCTATTAGCAGCGCTGAAATAAATTTCTCTAAGCAATGTTTCTGCCTAAATGCATTAACTAATGCAAGAACAAAATTTGAAACTTCAGCTCATTATCGTTCTAGTTTTGGCAGCATGACTTTCCCTGAGGCTTTTAATTCTTTCCTTAGAGTCCTCTATATTAACTCTGAAGCTTTGATGTGTTTTCAAATATTGGCTTAAGGCATTTCAGGTTGTTATTTTATTTAAGTGAATAAATTGGCTGTCTAGATGTATCCTATTTCATGTACAAATGCATATTTTCATGCAAATAAGACAAACTTCCATAGGTAGGTATTCATGATATGAGGTGTCATAGGAAGGTTGTGAATATTTATTTACTTTCAGAATTCTGGCTCCTTGATTACGTTATTGTTAAATCATTTGTTTATGCCATTACCTTATTAATAGTGGAACTAAGTGTCCCAAATCATTCCTTTTCTTATGTTCATTATTCCCCATAAAACCAAATTTTAAAAAGAAAATCCTATTGATGCATATATAGGAAGGATTTCTCCAGTCCTAGTGATCCAAGGACAAAGGATCCTCTTCTATATTTTCATTCTACCCATCTCAGTCTTTTTTTTTTTTTTTTTTTTTTTTTTTTTTAGAAACAGGGTCTTGCTATGTTGCCCAGGCTGGTCTCAAATTTCTGGCTTCAAGCAATCCTCCTGCCTTGGCCTCCCAAAGTGCTGGGATTATAGGCATGAGCCACTGTGCCCAGCCCCATCTCAGTCTTTTGTCTTCCAAATTCCCTTTTGCTGGACCTCCAAAACTTTTATTATATTGTGAACAACCTTCCTTATTTTCAGACACTCACAAAATTGAAAGTCTGGAAGGTCCTTTAAAGCCTTGCTACTCAAAGCGTGTATCATTTCACCCCATCTCACTTAATGACTCAATCTTGATCTCTATTCTCAATCAACTGTGCCCTAATAACTGTGCCAGATATTATTTTACAATAGATTTTTGGATATCTCTGTGTGGATGTCAACTAGTGTCTCAGAGTCAACATGCTTAAAACCCAAAGACACATAGTTATGGCAACGCGCAATCAACTTACCATTATCTGCTTCATTTTCTATATTCCATTTTTCATTGATGACATTACCATCTTCGTAGTCATCTCAACTTGGCACGGCAAGAGCACTATAATATCTCTTTCTCTCAATACCACCTCCAATTTAATTAGCCCATAAATCCTGGGAATTACATTTCTGTCAAGCCCTGGGCATAGATCCCTTCTTTTCTATTCACTGTTACTGTTCTGATTAACATTTTCATTATTGGTTGCTTTGCCTAATGCCAGCTTTCCTAGCTTATCTCTTTGCCTTCTTCAGTCTCTCTTCCTTCTAAGCCACTTGTATTAGCTATCCATTGCTGCATAACAAATTTAACCCTAAATGTAACAGCTGAAAATGACAAACTCATAGCTTCCATAGTCCGGAAGCCCAGGGACAGCTTAGTTGGGTGGTTCTGGATCAGGATCTTCTGATGAGGCTGCAATCAAGGTGTTACCCTTGATTGGGCTGCAGACATCTGAGCTTGGCTGAGGAAAGATCTGCTTCTGAGCTCACTCATGTGGTTTTTAGTAGGCCTCAGTTTCTTGCCACACGAGCCTCTCCACAGGGCTGCCTTTGCACGTGGAAGCTGGCTTCTCCCACAGAGAGCGATGCCAGAGAGAGAGTGAGAGTCTCCCAGATGGAAGTTGAAGTCTTTTTATCATCTATTCTTGAAAGTCACATTCCATCTCTTCTGCCACATTCTATTCATTAACAGAGAGTCGCTAAGTATAGCCCACAGTCAAGAATAGGAGAACAAGTTCCTTCTCTTAATAAGAGGAGTATGGAAGAATTTGTGAAAGTAATAATATCTCTGAAACCACCACAATCTGTCCTCTGACCACAAATTATTTATCCTCCTACATGCAAAATACATATCACAGAATTTGTGAACATATATTTAAAACACCATCTTATACTTCACAGAAACTAAGATCTTGAGACATATCTTTTGCTGAGTCCATTTCTCAAATCCTCTACGAAAGCCCTTGCCTTACTTTTATACATTACCTCCTTCATTAAGTATGGCAGTTCCCCTAAAATAGAATGCATTTACTCTATTTGCTTGTAAATTGCTAGAGGACAGGAACCATAGCTTGTTCATTTCTATATCCTTCAAAACAGGATGTGTATTTCATTGTATCCAACACGTGTTCAATAAATGTTGAATTAAATGATGTGAAGACAGCACTTCTCCATTCTAGGTGAAACACTTTGAGTGTGTGCCCATGCGGTACATCAACATCATGATAGTATTTTATTTGTTGCATAAAATCTGTCTTTCAAAGATACAGTGCCAAAATTGCTATGTGGGGGGCATCCTGATGGAATTGGTGGTGAAATTTCCAAATCATATCAACATCTTCAAAGTCCCAGCCTTCTGCTGCTGTGTTGGAGGGCCAAGAAAAATTCAGTTACAAACATGTTGATGTGTCACATATATCCCACCAAGTGGGAACCGTGGAGCTGTACAAGTTAGCTATGCTGTAGTGGGACAGCTCTTGTTTAATTTTTAAGCTCTTTTCTCCCATACTCATTTTCCCCACACTCATTTACTCTCTTCCTCTTTCTCGTCTTCTTCCCTCCCTTCCTTCCTTCCTTCCTGCCTTCCTGCCTTCCTGCCTTCTTTCCTTCCTTCTCATCTGACCTCCCTTGTTATTCTCTCCCAACACTCTGTGAGGTTGTTACATGGGTGTCCTGATGCTATTACTGTCCTTTAAATTAGTCAAATGGAAGTTCTGTGTTTGTTAACAGCTTTATTGAGATATAATTTACACACCATTAAATTTATCCCTTTTAAGTTCACAATTCACTGACTTTTAGTAAATTTAGAGTTGTGCAACCATCACCACAAGCCAGTTTTAGAACATCTCCATGACCCCAAAAAGATCTCCTGTGCTGACTGAATTTTTAAAAATGTATTTTTTACCTTTTTTCTCTTATTACACAAACAATGCAAAGTTACTTTAAAGCTTGGCATGGTAGTGCGCGCCTGTACTCCCAGCTACTCAGGAGACTGAGACAGGAAGAGGATCGCTTGAGCCCAGGAATTCAAGGCTGTGGTGAGCTATGATCAAGCCACTGTACTCCAGCCTGGGTGACAAAGTGAGACCCCTCTCTCTAAAACAAACAAAAAAAGTTACTTAGACAATTTAGAACATATATAAAAGCAGAAAGAAGATAATAAAAAATATCTTCATTCCACAAGCTACAGATAACCACTGCTATTTTGGCATATACCTAATCCTGCTCTCTGTCTACCTATTTGTTCCTATCTTAGAGGGGAAGCTACTATTTAGGGGAAGCTTAGAAGATGGTTAGATCTGGGGACACAGCAGCTACATATTAACAACTTAAAGAGAGCAGGGAGTATCTCTTTTTATCTTATTGATTTTAAAGAATTTGACTGGAATTTTGACTTTTGAAATACCACATTAGATGTGTATTTATGTCTAAGGTAGGAAGCCAATTAAAGCAATGAATAGGCCATTTTGTACTGGGATTGCAATGTGTGCAGGGTTGGGGAGATGAAGGTGGGGGAAACAGTGGTAGCTGCCTAGAGACTTCATGGAAGAACCTAAATGCAGAAGTTGTGTGCTGGGGTGGTGGGAAGGATGTGTTTTTTTGAAATGGGAAAATGAGGGGAAAGCTGAATAAAAAGGAAAGTGTTTGTGATGGCAGAAGGGAATTAGCATGTCAGAAGGTTTCTGATTAGCCTGGTAGAGTACATTGTCCAGATGAAGTGTCAACACATAAATGAGTAACAGAGCCAAGATGTGGAATTGGATGATCAAGGTGAGTGCGGGGCTGTGGAGATTGCCCATCCCTGGCTGGGAAGTTGGCAGCTTCTGTTCTGTATTAGCTAAGAAGTTGATTAAACTGTCACCCATGGCATCTTGGAACCAAGACCTTATATCTACTGAGGCTAAAGATTTGGGGGAATTGGTAGGAAAACAAGTGAGGATGTTGGCATATGCTGGTGACTTTCTGTAGTCTCTAACAGCTTTTACGAGAAAGAGAAAAACATCTCGACTTGGGGCTATTTCAGAGCTTTACTGTGAGAAGTCCTTTTGCCTGCAGCCTGAAATTCAAATTCTATGAGAGTCAGGAAATCATGACCCACGCAGGATTAGAAAAGGTGAATTCTTTGTCAGAGGCTAGCGTGAAAATAGAGAGGCAGAAAACCAAGTAGGTAATGAAATGGGGGCCCGGCAAACCTCCGTATTCCTGCCTCTCCTGCTGTATGGTCCCTGTCTGACAAAGGTTTTGAAGATGCGGCCTGGGGATACAGAGTCACTGTGCCTCCCCAATCCTATTACTGTTTTGCCTTTCTACGAATCAGATGTCAAAATGAAGACCATTAAGCTGGAGGCTGGAGGCCAGGCAGAGCATGGAAATTTGTTACTGAAAGAGAGTAATTCTTAGGTTAGTGGCTAAGTTCGTGGACTATGACTTGACAAAATCTTTGACTTTGGTTCTTAACTGATAGAACTGGCGAAATGAATATAAGCAAAAACTCATCAAGCGTTTAAGAAAGCTGTATTGCAGGAGAAACCCTAAATCCGATGAGTAAAACTCTGTGATCTCCTGTTTAATCTATAAGGTTATTTTCAGGACCCCAAACCTGCAGCAACAGGGATTAAGCTGGTAAAAAGTGCAGTCACCTAATAGGAGATTCTCTTTCCCATGCCCGCCTTCGATGCAGATCTGAAGGACAATGAATAAGGGAGCTTCTTCCAGAGCGCAGAACCAGGGGTTTTCTAGAGCAGGGAGTTGCTGAAATTCCTCTCATGGAGGATATATGAGCATTGTGGGTTTTCCTCCTTTTCCTTTTTTCAAATGGGAGTTGTTTTTCTACAGTAGTCCTGTTTTCCACACCGCTCTCCCCAACTTTGTACACTGAGTCTGTTAATGGGTAAATAACCCTACTATGGACTTCCAGACAAGGAGCAGTTAGACTTCTCTGGGAGACATCACTCAGATATCTTGAGTACAATAACTTAATGAGACTTAGCATTGGAGTCTACCCTTTTGGAAAGGAGGTAAGCGCAGTTTTGGCAGTACATGGAACAGTTACACAATGTTGAGAGGGTACATTTTAAAAACCATATGTATGAAAAGAAAGGTGTAAATGTTGAGAAGTCAAGGGGTGGACTGTAGTGAGTCCCAATGACATTGTCTGACACAACTGTGACTGAAACTAGAATTCGTTCCTTGGACTTTTCAGTTAATCAAGCCAATAAATTCCCTTTTTAGTATAAGTGAGTTTGAGTTGGTTTTACTATCACTTGCAATCAGAAATTTTCTGACTGATCCAACACATATATATTTAATAAATATTACCTCAAAGTGTTATATTAGACAATTTATATAGGCAAATGGTGTTAGCAACTAAGAAAGTAGACATATATTTATAAATATATTAACATATTTTCTAGAATATAAAATACTTTTTACAAATGTATCCTTCAAAGAGAGGGAATATTTCCTGCCATGTTTGCATACAAATATCTGAATAAGTTAATTCTCAGATTTAGGTCAATGGCCATGATCATATGTAGGTTTTAAACATAAGGGGATTAGTTAGCTAAGGTATTTTAAAAATTATATTTCATTGTTGGTAGATACATTTGGGAGTTGCAATCCAGTCTTCATGGTCATTTAAACTTGCTGGACATAGTAGATTAGTAGATTAGATCTTTGGCCAAGAAAATTTTACAAATAGTTTTTTAAGCTGTAAACCTAGCCTGTGCAATACACAAATATCTAAAGATATCTGAATGATGTATTAATAATGACAGGAAGATAATTACTTTCACTCATAATTAAATTAACATTTTCTGACAAGTCATCAAATATTACTTCTCTGTTCAGGCATGGAAGACTTTGTTCCACACCATAGACCATTTCATTGCAAGTGAAATCTGAAATGGAAAATATTAGGTTATCTAGCCTGTTCACTAAAATCCATTATTAATAGTATTATTTTCAAAGAGTTCCTCCAGGACCTTGCATGGTATTTCCCCCAACTTCCAAAATTTTGATGTTGTTTTCCCCTTTCATTCCCCTACCCCCACTTAAAAAAATCCCTTCTTGATAATTTTAGCATGGTTTGGGGAAGGAACAAAAGTAGATGTGTTCTTAATTTATAATTTTAACTCAGAAGGGATCATTATATATTTAAAGTGTTCAGCCCAGATTAGGTGCACAATAAGTGGTAGCTTTTATCATTGTGGAGAGGAGGGTGGTGGAGCATTAGGAATCAACTAATGTGTTTTATTCATTTTTAAATATGAGATTGGACTTTTGATAAATTTGGATGAGCTTATTCTACTTAGTACATGTGAACTGTACACATATTTTATGCTTTAATGGATTTTTGGATCCTTTGTTTCTTCTTAGTTTCCTAATGAATATTCACTTTGAAAATTCTGAGCTTATCTTGGCAGAATACAAGGAAATAGGATCTCCTCAAGCATTGTTGAGATTGTTAGGGAAATCTTTGTGGTATCAGACCTGGTTCCTACCATTACTTATGCTACAATAGAGCCCTAATATTAGTTGTACATTTGCATATCATTTCAAATTCTTTTTCTATTCATTTTTGTTTTACTGAATTAATTTCATCACCGTGGCTTTGTGCCATGATAAAAATACTTCCTGTGGGGCTGGAGGAAGTCTCAGTTTTGGTGGATACCAAATCTTATCAGATTCTGCAGCCTTTTATTGTTACACATCTTGCAAATGCAAGCCCCTGCAGGAGAGATGTCGGTATGAAGACAGAATCCCTATTCTCTGACATCTAAAATTTAGCAGAAAGGATAAGACAAAATGCACAAGTAACTAAAATGAGGCAGAAGACGGCAAAATACATACCATTCTATAAAGTGCTTACTCTGTGCCAGTCACTCTTTTAAGCACTTGAAAAATAGTTAATTCATTAAAACCTTAGATAATTATGCATATCTCCATTTCATATGGGAAAACTGAGGCATATAGAGGGTAAGTAATCTGTCCAAGTTACAAAAGTAGTAAATGGCAGATCTAGGATTTGATCCACTTGATGCAGAGAGTCCAGTTCTAGAACTGGCATGCTACCCTGCTTATGTTAAGTCCAGTTCTATATATCTATTCAAATGAAGGAGTGATTCTGTGTGCTCATGCATGAGTGTGCATGTGTGTGTGCAGGGAACAGAATGGGATTTAAAAGAGAATGTGGTGTTCGAGCTATATGTTTCTGCTTTCATGTCCTTCTGTGTTCAATTCATTGCATCTTGATCTTAACATTCCAATTATACTCTGATTGAAACACTTCAAAACTTCTGGACCTCTGATTTCTCCCATTAGCTACCCAAGTCTAATCAAGTCAGAACTTTATGACTTCAGACCAAAAGCCTTTACAAAATTTCCATGGCAAAGTGAAGGTACATTATGTTCTTTAGAAAAGGTTATAGGGTTTCAGACGGAACAGAATGAAAGTCACCGAGTCTGTGACTACACATTATAGAGTTGGTTTTATTATGGGAATTATCAGACCAATTCATCACTGTATCCAACTGACTTCATTGCCCAAAATCAGTTTGGCAATCATGCTGAATAAAGATAGAGTGTCTGTGTTGGGTAATAAGTGACATGAGGGTGGCTGCTTAGGCCTAAGCTGTGACCAGCCCTGCAATTCACACATACCTGGGAAAGGATGATTAATGGGGCACCAAAGGTCTGTAAGCAGGAGGGTTTGAGGAGGAATAAGAACAAGGGAACTCAAGGATGATTATGGGAAAAGACTATGGAGAGGACAGCATGGGGCTTGTCTTGGAGATGCTCTCCAAAATGGCCCCATGGACTCATGGTGGAGCTCTGGGTTGTGGGGGGAGGTGCAGGCAGCAGATGTGAGAGAAGCTTTTCCACAAAGGGTTTAATGCGACACAGGGGCACAAACAATACCATGTTGGTACCCATGTGAGGAAGTGTGACCAAGGTGGGGAAGGGGACATTATTCTTTCTTCCTATGGTGCTAGGTGTGATGTCAGTGTGGTGAGAACCCTGGGGAAGGGATGGTGACCCTCACTACAAACAGTGGATAGGGGGCAGAGGCCAGTTCAAGTGGCAGAGACATGACTGACTTGTCTGCAGCTTATGTGAGACACATTTAGGGATTCCTGAAAATAATGTAGAAGGGCCTGGAATGTAGGGACAGAAGAGAGTGAGATGTGACTCATGTTCTGCAGAATACCCACCAACCAGTGTAGTCCAGGAAATGGATTGTGTAGTAACTCACCTTTTATAGACTAGTTCTTGAACGAATTCTATTGCATGGATTTATTGGAGTTAGATGACTCCAACACAAGTTTGCCATTGTTCTAAATTCATAGGCTAGGCTGTTTTCTTAGTGTGGGTGCAGATCTTCCAAAAGAAGATCTTGAGACAGGCTTATATGTAAATAGTTCATTGGTGAGTTAGTCCCAAGAAACACTGGTAGGGGTGAGGAAGTAAGACAGGGATAAGAAGGCAGCCAATAAAGAGTGGATTATTAAGCCAGTTGCTACTGTGGGCAACTGGGCTGCAATCTCACTGAGGAAACACCGGGAAACGATGTAGAACACATAGCTCAGAGTCATCCCAAAGAACTAGAGTATGCATTCATTCACTCTCATCAGGCGTTGGTTGAGGGCTATTCCCAGGGGGATATTAATCCCCCAGCACTTCCAGCAGAGAGAGCAGCCAGAGAAAGTCCAAGGGCAGAGACTTGCAGGTGCTGCCTGTTGGAAGTAAAGTTGATGTGCATGAACACGGTAAATATGGGGATATGGGTGGGTGCAGGCAGTGTATGCTATGACTGTGACATGGAGAGTCTCCTAGCTTGGTAGTTCTATTACTTGGCATTGTCTTGGTCATATAATGGATTTCCCTGCTGACCGACACTTGAAAACTTCTCCTGCCCATTCTGTGTTAGCCTTCTTCCTCTTTGTCTTCCCACTTCACTCTATTCTTCACCATTTTCCCTTGGCTTTGGCAGTGAAGATCTGTGGAAAGTTACTTCCTTTTCTGAGCCTCAATTTTTCTAATCTCAAGGTAAGAATAATGATATCTTTTTAGGATTGTTGTGTGTATTGAGGAATGAGTTAACATATGGAAAAGCATATGTCATAACCTGTGTTTGAGAAGGGCTAGTACACTTTCTAGTGCCATACTTGTTTTTCCCTCAGCAAAGCCAAAAGATCTTGGTGACCTTATCTTTCTGGGATCCCCAAAAGCCGAGATGTGTAGATAGAGGCTGAGTTTGTCCCCTAAAAGAAAGCTATGTATTTTATTATTTTCTAATATTTTTATCTGAGTTAAATGGATTGCATGTTTAATTTTGAGATTTAGTAGAACAATGCAAACCATACTTCATTGATATCTAGCCATATTGCACTTATTTTGCTGTCTTTCATCACTTAACTCATCCCACAAATAATCAGGGTTGGAATAGGGACTCGGTTTTATGAAGCCATAGCCATGGCTCTGCCCTGAGGTTAGGCCAATCTCAGAGTCATTTATGTGCCTCAGGAGGCTGTAGTGTTTTGTATTCTTGGCCTTTTTTGTCCTGTGGTGTCTGTGTTGGCTGTAGATTCCAGGGATTACCGCTTTTTGTTCTGAATTTTTTAGGATGGAGGGCAGGAGAGGAAAAAGTTAGGAGAGAAAGGGGAGAAGGGAGGAGGGAAGAGAGCTGCTATTGTTGGCTTCTGAATAACTTGTAATTATTATAATGACACTTTCCTAGATATGTTCATGCTGTACATGATTACAAAGTACTTTTACATACATTTTAAAATGTAATCCTCATAACTATCCCATAAAATGAACAAGAAGAAAAAGGTCTATTAAGAACAGGTTTGTACTAATCCTTTGGAGGAGGCAACTGTGAAGAAAAGGAGACTTGGAGGAAAATAAGATGTCATGCACCAAGGCAGTGAAGTCACACCTTTTGTTTGCTTAGGGATAAAAGGATGTGACCATGGGGTTCATCGCTTTTTATGCCATGCACTTGAAAGGGATGAGGATCACTGAAGTTTGTACCAGTCTTGGCCCTGGCAGTTCTGAGATGAGTCATTTTGAGAAAGTTTCTCTTATCACCACGGGCCCTACTTTCCCCATCTGCAAAATGGAGATAAAAACACTTGCATGACAGACCTCCACCGGGGTGTGGTTGTAAGAATTTAACAAAATGTGCATAAAAGCACTGTGCGAGTTGTAAAGTACTATACGTAGATACTACATACTGATATTTCACTGACAATGAAGAGATGATCCTGTAGGATCAAAAGAGTATAAAATATCAAACTAAGAGTTGACTGCCTAATGGCATTGTTGGGGATCCAAAGTTTATTTATTTGGAGGTTTAAGATTTGTCTGCCAGAAGATTGTTTGACGATTTGCTTGTTTTCAGAAGTAAGATGTCAACACTGATTTATTTGTCCAATGCCTGTGTTGACAGTGGAGGGGTAATATCGGAATATTTTGGAGCGCTTTTATCCAGATATTTTAAAGTAATCCTTATGCAGTATAGAATTGCCATGAATTTGCCAGAAAATAGCAGGAAACTGCAGTGTGTTGGATTGTTGGGTTTTGAAAGATCCAGGTTCAAGACCACATTCAGCTACATATTATAGTAGCTGTGTGACCTGGGGCTAACTATTCTATTTTTTTGTTTGTAAAAAAGGCTAAAAGTACTTCTAGGGGTCATTGTGAGGATGAAATGAGACATTGGGTGAGAAAATTCTCTGAAAACTATAAACGGTTCCATAAATATAAAGTGATATAATTATTATCATGACTCATGTTTAAAGAAGTGAAACCAACAAATAAATATTCATTGACACAATTTAGAGAGAATCAAGTGAGAAATTAATGAGGTGTAGTCAATAAGGAGATGCAGATTGCTTTCTGATAATGATTTCTTTCCATATGGTTTTGGTATGGGATGCTTATGGGTGACATATGGAGAATGATGTAAATGTGTTGTATGTGCACAAATTTATTTCAAGATTCATAGCTTGCCTTGTTGGCAAGAGCTTCGTTCGAACCTGCTCAGTCCATTGCTTGTTTCAGATTTAGAAGACTGTAAATAAGTTTGATTCAGCCTCCAACAGCACTATAAGAAAGCTATAGGGCTAACTGACCCCAGGTGTCAAAGGGTAGCGCAGGAGTTCTACCTATGCAGATGAGTGGTGAATTTGCCATAGTCCATGTTTTGACTGTCAGCATTATATTAATAGCATATGAAATCCAATTTTGTCAACATATATAGAGAGTAGATCTTTTCTCTCTGGAGTAGACTCACATATCCCTGCTTATCATCTAAAGTTTAAGACCCAAATGCCAATTAACTATTTTTCAATGAGAAACATAGTTACCAAGAAATCCAGATTTTCTACTTAACACACGAGAAGCCAAATTACCATCATAAAACTGCTTGATAAGCTTGGGATCTGAACAGGCAACATCAGTCATTCGATTGGACTATTAAAGGGTTTGTAAGTCAAGTTTCTTGGGTGCAGGCAACAAAATTCTCTGTTGACTCACCTAAGTAGAAAAGAAATTTATTGGCACTTCTTGGATAGCTCACAGAAAAGATGGGCAGGCTGGATAACCAGGCTCAGAAGACAATAGGAACCAAGAGAAGCTATGAATGACAGGGCATGCTATTGTCTGTTCAGTATACCACTGCTGTCCCAACTCTGAACAGTTGATGCTGCTGCTACCTGTCGACTCGCAATGCTTATGCTACTGCTGGTCTTTTGGAAATGCTCACACCACCATGTATAGCTTCTCAGCTGTCCTTGCATCTTTGTTTCTACTCTTCAAGATCCAAATATCTGGGTAGGAGCAATTGGTTGCTGAGTTCAGCTCATGTGCATCTACACAGCTATCAGGATGCTAGGAGGGAATACCTGACCTTCTCAAAGTGTAGTCTGTAGACTTGTGCCAGGCCATGCACTAGTCATTTTTATTTAGTGCTTTTTTCTACTGAGAAAGCTTTGCTATGGAAAAAGTATCAGCTTAATTAAATGGTGTGCCACTAAACACAGCAGCACTTCCTTAGACTTCATGATGGGAGGCTAAGATCTGACATCAGGGGGCTCCCCACAAGAGAAAGAGTATTTGGAATCTGCATAGTAAAAACAAACAAACAAACAAACAAACAAACGAAATAAATATCCACCACAAATGAGATCAGGCTCAGTAAATCTGATGCCTACTACTCCGCCATAGAGACATATCTGCCATCAGGAAATGTGTGAGTTGTGTGCATCTAGACTTACCCTCATCTGGACAGTGTTCGGTTGGGCGTGATGATTTTGACACTGTCACTACTTTCTTTCCCACGGATTGGGTCTCTAGCTACCCTCTTGGGAAGGGAAAGGTTGGGGAAGACAGTTTTATGTCCATCCAGGTTGGCTGGTTGAGACTTCTCACTATGAAGGTGGGCCAATGACCTTCAGATGAACTTGGAGTGGGGTCACCATCTGTCCATTCTGAGTCCTCTCCTTTCTGCCTTCCACAAGCCAAATACTAATAGCACCCGATGGAGCGATTCGTTACCCAGTGGTTCAGAAAACATCACAATGTAAAGAGTTAGGGGATGGTGTGCGAAGGGGAACGATTGCGATCAAGTATTGTGACTCTGGTTTGATGACTCTGGTTGATGGTCCTTTGTATTATACATAGTGAAAGCCATTGGAGTACATCTGATGTGGATGTCCCCTTGTTCTCAAACTCTTCCATTTCTTCAGTTCTTTCTAAGATCTTCCCTGCTGAGTGCTTCCTCCAGCAACTCCCTAGGGATTGCTAACCCTTCCTATAAAATAATAAAGTCCTCATCTGTTCTTGAGACTTTTGAATTCAGACTCCCTGCTAGTCTGCTGGATGTAAAGAGCTTTTCCCTCCACTTTAGCTGGTATTACAGTATGGGAAGCTCTGGTCTTATGAATGGAGTGGAGAAAAGATGGTAGGCTGCAGAAGAATTCCTTCCTAGGTTCCTAAAAATGGAACACCACTCACTATCTAGGGGATGAATTGCCTTCCAAGATTATTTAAAAATTGCATAGTATTGTAATATAACATGGCTTTGGAGATTCCTTATTATATTTATGCTGCATTCATTGCTTATATATCTTGAGTTTCATTATGCAACTTCCTCATGATAATGGACAATGAATGGCACCACAATGAAGTTGTTCTCCAAAGTTCAGGGCTCTTCTTGCCTCTAACTTTGATTGTGGAGAAGGGGAATGTGGGGGAGAAGCTTTAGTTCAACCTACCTCATCCTCTTACTCCTTCTATAGCTGACAAAAGTCCAATTCTCTTATAGAGATTAAACTTCAATGTGGTTAGAGACACATCTGGTAATATGAGGGCAATTCTGCACTTCTAAGATAACCTATATGTTCTGATATTATAGATTAATCTGAGCTGCTTACCATGTACCCCATCAAGAAAAGCTGTGAAAAATGCATGTTAGGTGCTATGGACTTGAAAGCAAGAAATAAAGAAGCAGAAGGAAGGAAGGGAAAAAGAAAGAAAAAGAAGGTAGGAAGGGAAGAAAGAGAGAAGAAAAATAACTCATATTTAGGGAATAAATGATCATTTCTGTATCTTTTCAAATGTTACCTAGTCGGTGGGTTAAAAATAACTGGATTTTTCTGACTAGTGTCCTGAAGCGTCTCTCCAATGTTTTCTTTTAGTAGTTTCATACTTTCAGGTTTTAGATTTAAGTCTTTAATCCATTTTGATTTGATTTTTGCATATGGTGAGAGATAAGGGTCTAGTTTCATTCTTCTGCATACAGACATCCAGTTTTCCCAGCACCATTTATTTGAAAGACTGTCTGGAAAGGAAGATTTTTTTACTTGAGGCAAGCTGAAGACAAATGTGCTTAGGACATTCATTGATCTCATTAAAAAGTGATCTTTAGCTTCCACATCCCGTAACTCCAGGTTAAAGGGCTTTGATTTCACTGAGTTGATGTGGTTTAGTGTTTTAAAGGTGAAAGTGTGGTAAATGACTATAGAAGAAAGGGAAACTCAAGGAGAGTGGGGCTGGAGGAGGAAGGGGGAGGTAAGGAGGAGTGAGGGGTGTACCCATCAGCACATCTGAAGATGGGGAAAGGGACAGTTAGGACTTTGTGTTCGCATGGTGTGAAAGTTCTCTGATGTTTCACATGTATGAGACAAAAATAAAGGAGTCAATCAGCAAACATTTTAATGAATATTATGCATAGAGCAATGGGGGGATTGGAGATGTTAAAATGTAGACACATACAAAATTATAATAAAATATTCTATATCGTAAATGCTAAAGGCTGAGTAGAAACAGGAAGTATTAAGGGCTCTGAGAAGTTAGTAAAGGTGCCTTGGAGGAGTTAGACTTCGGTTAGGCATTGAAGGATGGGGTGAGAATGTCAAGAACTGTGAAAGGTCTGAGATTTGACCCTATTTGCAAGTTAACAAGTTAGCCTGCCACAGTTTCATGGACTAGGGCAGAAGATATAAGACCCCCCGGATCAGAGACAAAGGACTTTATTGCTCACAGCACAGCAAGCATAAATTTCTCTTTCTTGTTTTGAAAGAGAAATTTATGGAGCAAATAATAGGGGAAAATAAAGAGATCAGGAAGTACAACTTGTTCCTGACACAGTAGAAAGTAAGAAGCGAAATTGGGTTTTGACACAGCAGATGTGGCCGAGACAGTAGAGCTGGCTATATACACAATTGTCTCTAAGAGGAGGGCTGGCTTCCGGCTCATTCCTTATTCTTCTCTGATGGCTCACTCTTGCTGGTTTTGGTCTCTGATTTCTATAGAGAGCACTAGTCCCACTGCTAAATGAAACATAGTGAATGAGGGGCTGTTACCCCAGGGTCTGTTTTTTTTTTCAGGGTCACCTTCCTATAGTCCTATGCTGTTCAATACTGTAGCCATGAGCTACATGTGGCTATGGCGCCCTTGAAATATGGCTAGTCTGAATTAGAATGTGCTGTAAGTGCCAAATACACACTGAATTTCAAAGACTTAGTGAAAAAAAGAAAATATCTCATTAATGCCTTTAATATTGATTACACGTCGAAGTGATAGTGTTTTGGATATATTATCCTTTTTTTTTTTTTCTTTTTTGAGACAGAGTCTCACTTTGTTGCCCAGGCTAGAGTGCCGTGGCATCAGCCTAGCTCACAGCAACCTCAAACTCCTGGGCTCAAGCAATCCTTCTGCCTCAGCCTCCCAAGTAGCTGGGACTACAGACATGCACCACCATGCCTGGCTAATTTTTTCTATATATTTTTAGTTGTTGGGCTAATTTCTTTCTATTTTTAGTAGAGACGGGGTCTTGCTCTTGCTCAGGCTGGTTTCGAACTCCTGACCTTGAGCGATCCTCCTGCCTCGGCCTCCTAGAGTGCTAGGGTTACAGGCGTGAGCCACCGCGCCCGGCCTGGATATATTATTTATTTATTCATTTATTTTGTGTTTTTTTTTATTTTGTTTTTTTCAGGGTCTCACTCTGTCACTCAGGCTGCAGTACAGTGTGTGATCATAGCTGGATATATTATTTAAAGAAAATATTAAAATTAATTTCACCTCTTTCTTTTCACTTTCTTAATATGTGGCTACAGAAACTTTACATGTGCGGTTCATCTTTGTGGCTGATGTTGTATTTCTTTTGGACAGTGCTATTCAGGCACATCGAGTAGTAGAGGAGACTCCCTTGGTCCCTCCTTAGCATCCTCCAAAGGCTGTGTTATTGATTTCCTGCGCTATCATGGCCTACAGCTGGGCATGGCCAGGGCTGTTGGCCTGCACTGAACTGCACTTCTCCCTGATGAGAAGTGTCCTCAGAGGACAGGAGACAGGTATGGTCAGGACTCACCTCCCCTCATGACCTTGTCCCTCACTTCCCTTCGCAGCACCCCTCACAAAGTTTTGTAGGTGATTCAGGCTTTATGGAAAGGTCAAAGAATGTTAAAGGGAATTACAACCTATGAGGGAAAAACTTTCAAACTGTATTGATTGTGCCTTATTTTCATGGTCCATGGAAAATGTGCTCAAGGATTTAAGCCCTTCACATGAGATCTCTTTGGGGATGTGACATAGTTGTATCCTTAACCTTGTTCTTCTGACCTTGCGTCTTAACCCCTCGGGGAGACCAGCTCCTTCTGATATCTGTCATGACAATCTGCTACTCATCTTTTATGAAAGTCTACCATCTACTCACAGGTATCTACTCATATTTTATCCAAGGCTATCTGCCCCCAACCCTGTTCCCCACTCCCTTTGAATGCGGGATCCCTGAAAATACCACCAAAACAACCTACTCACAGGACAAAGTTGAGTTTACTCTTGCTGGAATAAAGGCAGGTATTACCTGGACAGAGTCTTAGTTGCTTCCTTAGGGGAAAGGGCTAAGTTGGGATATTCATGAGATTTTAGAAGCCAGTTTAAAGTGGACCTTTAATGCTTGATCAGCATTGGATAAGAATCTGGATATAATAGTTTAGGATTGGTGGACACAGCAAGGGGAGATGGTGAGGGGAATGTTTAAGAGTCTTATGGAATAAACAGTTGTTGATGCCATCTATTGAAGAATTGAACAGTTTGATTTTCATCTTGGAAAGGGTTTCTGGAACGATAAGGTTATTTGCAACTTTTGTCCTCATAGATAAGAATTATTTGGAATAAGTAGTAAAGTCATGTTGAAGAAGACAGTGGAATAGGAAAGTGATGTTAGTGAAGTGGGCTGAATAGGAAGCCATGTTAATGCTTGTAGAAAGCTGTGTGGGTCCACGTGGGTGCAGTCTTATCCACAGCAGGACATGCCCCCCAATCTGAGCTTCAGTTTGCAGGGCTTCAGAAGGGTAGCCTTGGGCACTCTATGTCTATAGATAGTAGAGTGCACATCAGCTCACCACATGTACCCATAGACATTGCTTGTCTTAGTTTGGGTTTTCCCCAAAAAAGACCCTGAGGCAAGGATTTGGGTGCAGGTGATTTATTTGGGAGGTGATTATAAGAAGAGAGGCAGGGAAGGTAGACAGACAGTCAATTAAGAGTGCATGAATGAGCGGGTCACCACTGTGGGCAACAGGGGCTTAATCCCTCTGGGGACCTTCCGAAAGACTTTGGGACATCCCCTTGAGGGGTAGGAAGCTGGAGGCATTGTCTGTCCACTCGTATCCTGGCACTTCTGGTCCATCTCTGGCTGGGTGAACACATTCCTTTAGTGGCCAGCGAACACTCCTGGGGGAGTCCATTAATCTGTAAGGGAATTCTCTATAAGTGGTCTTTGGGAATGTCCCAAGGGCATCTTCAACATCTTCTACACAGCCCAACTTGGTGCCAGACCCACAGTGGGTGCTTGATATTTATTGGATGAATGAATAAACTCATATCATTTAAGGACAAGCCTCAGACTACAGTCTAAACTTGAGGAGGAAGGTAGACTCTCATAGTAGAGTTAGCACCTTACAATATTATATGTCCAGCTCCTCTGCCCTCTTTTCTCCCTTTAGCCCTGCCAAGGATGAGAAAAGGGTGAATCACTGATCCTTTTAACAGCAACACCTTTAGCTTCATGGAGACCAGCCATGAAGATTAGAAATTCACTTGCAAAGGCACAATGAAGTTCTTAGGTGTTGGGGAGTTGGGGGATGGGCTGACACGTGTGTTCTTCAATTACAGAGTTGCTTTGACATCCTTTGTCCATAGTTTTAGTTCCTTTTTACTCTGAGAATGATGTCTTAACCCAAAGGGATGGTTTTCTTGGTGGGAATGTCAGAGATGGCAGCAGGCCTGTGGGTGGTTAGGAGGCTAATTTGGAATAAGTTGGAGGTGGGAGAGTACCCTGTGATTCCTCAAACCACACAAGATCTGCAGTGTGTGAAGACCTTGGTGAAAGGTAATGCCAACATTATGGAGAGCGAGCCAATTTAGGAAGATGTGAGCTAAATGTACGCGAAGGGGCTCCACTGAGCAGAGATAAGACTTCCAGATATGTAACAGAACAGAAGAGGGACTATTTAACAAATAAAAATTTATTGAGCACCAGCCACACATTAGGCATTGTACTAATATAATGTGCTTAGCTCTAACACAATAAAACTGCATCTGTATTGAACTAGGGATTATTAATTAATTTGTTTATTTATTGTGTGTAGCTTTCTTTGAGCCTAATTTGGGGAAACCAAATCTCACCATATTGTGTGAAAAGTAGGAGAAGAAATGTTGAAGGATACTGCTGTGGCCTGAATGTTTGTGTCCTCCCTAAATTCATTTGTTGAAATCTTAACTCCCAATGTGATGGTACTAGGAGGTGGGGTCTTTGGGAGGTGATTAAGTTTAGATGAGATAATGAGGGTGGAGGTTTCATGAATGAGAGACAGGAGACCGGCAAGGTGGCATACATCTGTAGTCCCAGCTACTTGGGAGGCTGAAGCAGGAGAATCACTTGAGCCCAGGAGTTTTGAGTCCAGCCTGGGCACAACATAGCCAGACCCTAGAAGAAGAAGAAGGAGGAGGAGGAGGAGGAGGAGGAGGAGGAGGAGAGGAGGAGATATGAGAGCTTGCTCTGTCTCTCTTCTCTTACCATGTTAACATACAATGTGAAGACTGGCTATATGCAAACCAGGAAGAGTCCTCACCAGATACCAGATCTGCCTGCACCTTGATCTTGAACTTCCCAGTCTCTAGAACTGTGAGAAATAAGTTTGTTCTTTAAGCCACCAAGTCTATGGTATTTTTGTTATAGCAGCAGCCTGAACTAAGACAGATATTTTCTTTTTTAAAAAAGTTAAAATCGGCCGGGCGAGGTGGCTCACGCCTGTAATCCTAGCACTCTGGGAGGCCAAGGCGGGTGGACTGCTCAAGGTCAGGAATTTAAAACCAGCCTGAGCAAGAGCGAGACCCCATCTCTACTAAAAATAGAAAGAAAATTAATTGGCCAACTAAAAATATATATAAAATTAGCTGGGCATGGTGGCGCATGCCTGTAGTCCCAGCTACTCGGGAGGCTGAGGCAGGAGGATCGCTTGAGCCCAGGAGTTTGAGGTTGCTGTGAGCTAGGCTGATGCCATAGCACTCTAGCCCGGGCAACAGAGAGAGACTCTGTCTGAAAAAAAAAAAAAAAGTTAAAAGCAGGACTCTTACATGAATATAAAATGAACACATAAAATATCTTATTTATTGCATTAATTACTAAGGGAACCAGTAAGACATTACAACTAGTTCAAAGGAGAATTCAAAGTACACATCAGGAATGCTTCCATAAATTCAGAAAAGGGTTCAAAACTGGTCAATATCTGTTCCATTTCACTGACACAACTCATTTGCATTTATATGGACATGAATCATTTAAATCATTTTTTCTACAATTTACAGAGTTGTAAAACAGCTTGAAGACATTGAAAGGCACAAGCTATATAATATCAGATAACCTGGAAGGGTACACCAGACAGGACATCCAGAAAATAAATTTTTTTTGGTCCATTTCAAAATCTTTCATAAGTTCTCCTGACAGAAGTAAGGAAATGTTTTTTGAATATTGCAGATTGACCAAGTCTTTGAATCAGAAGAAAAATAGTTTCTTGTGGCAACATTGCTTGCTGCCCAGGAGATAAGTGAAGGATCATTTGAAACTACATCTTTTAAGTACAAGAGTACTGATCTATATTGGGGAAAGAACAATTGAAGAGAAATTTAATGAAATTTGCCCTATGAAGAGGAACAGGATCAATTTTGCAGGCACTTCTGTTACAAAATGTTCAGCTACAGATCAAAGTTATTGAGGGAAAAAAGGAAGTTCCTAAAACATTCTTAATTCAGACTCCCTAATTCAGATTTCATAATACATTTTGACATGAAGTGGGAGGAAAATTACTTTTATTTTTTTACCGCTATATTGAGATATAATTTGTATACTATACAATTCACCTATTTAAAGTGGATGATTTTTTTTTTGTTATTTTTACAGGATGTAGAACCATAACCACAATCTAATTTGAGAATGTTTTAATTTCCCCTAAAAGAAACTTGGTTCCCATTAACAGTCACTCCCTCTCCCCACCCCACTTCAACCCTTAGCCCTAAGAAACCACTGATCTTCACTGTTTTTTTGGGTTCTTTTGAGTCTCAGTCTGTCGCCATGGGTAGAGTGCAGTGGAGTGATCGTAGCTTGCTGTAGCCTCATACTCCTGGGCTCAAGCAATCCTCCTGCCTCAGCCTCTCGAGTAGCTGGGACTACACTAGCACACCACTATGCCCAGCTAATTTTTTCTACTTTTGGTAGAGATGGAGTTTCACTCTTGCTCAGGTTGGTTTCGAATTCCTGAGCTCAAGTGATCCTTCTGCCTCAGACTCCCAGAGTGCTAGGATTACAGGCGTAAGCCACCACACCCGACCTTCACTCTGTTTTTATAGATTTGCCTATTTTAGACATTTCATATAAATTGAATCATATAGTATGTGTTTTGTGACTGGATTCTTTCAATTAGCACTTAGCATAATGTTATCAAGGTTCACTCATCAGTATTTCATTGCTTTTTATTGCCAAATAATATTTCATTGTATGGATATACTACTTCTTATTTAACCAGTCATCAGTTGATGGACATTTAGGCTGTTTCTACTTTTTGGCTCTTATGAACACTCCTGCTGTGAACATTTGTGTACAAGTTTTTGTGTGGACATATGTTTTCATTTCTTTTGGGTGTATACCTAGGTGTAGAATTTCTGAGTCATGTAACACTATGTTTAACATTTTGAAGAACTGCCAAACTGTTTTCCAAAGCAGGTGCACCATTGTATATTTCCACTAGCACTGTATTGGGATTTCAATTTCTCTACATCTTTGCCAACACTTGTTATTGTCTGTCTATTTGATTTCAGCCATCCTAGTGAGTGTGAAGTACTAACTCATTATGGTTTGATTTGCATTTCCCTGATGACTAATGATTTTGAACATCTTTTCATGTGCTTATTAGCCATTGTTTTTTTTTGAGACAGAGTCTCACTCTGTTGCCCGGGCTAGAGTGCCATGGCGTCAGCCTAGCTCACAGCAACCTCAAACTCCCGGGCTCAAGCGATCCTTCTGCCTCAGCCTCCCAAATAGCTGGGACTACAGGCATGTGCCACCATGCTCGGCTAATTTTTTCTATATTTTTAGTTGTCCAGCTAATTTCTTTCTATTTTTAGTAGAGACGGGGTCTCACTCTTGCTCAGGCTGGTCTTGAACTCCTGAGCTCAAACGATCTGCCCATCTCGGCCTCCCAGAGTGCTAGGATTACAGGCGTGAGCCACCATGCCCGGCCGCTTATTAGCCATTTGTATATCTTCTTTGGAGAAATGTCTATTCAAATTCTTTGCCCATTTTAAAATTGCATTATTTGTCTTTTTATTATTGAATTATAATAGTTCTTTATATATTCAGGATACCAGTCAGATACATGATTTGCAAATGTTTTCTCCAATTTTTGGGGTTGTCTTTTCACTTTCTTGATGCTGTCCTTTGAAGCACAAAAGTTACTAATCTTGATGAAGTCCAATTTATCTAATTTTTTTTCTTTTGTCACTTGTACTTTTGGTGTCATATATGAGAAATTATTGCCTAACCTGAGGTCATGAAGATGTACTCCTATGATTTTGTCTAAGTGTTTTATAGTTTTAGTTCTTATATGTAGGTGTATGATCTATATTAAATTAATTTTTTCCACGTAGTGTGAGGAAAGGGTCCAACTTCATTCTTTTGCATGTTGTCCCAGTTGTTTCAGCACCATTTGTTGAAAAGACTGTGTTTCCCCTTTGAATTGTCTTGGTACCCTTGTTAAAAATCAATTGACCATAAATGTAAGAGTTTATTTCAATTCTACCCCATTGGTCCATGTGTCTATCTTTATGCCAGTATCATATTGTCTTGATTACTATAACTTTGTAGTAAGTTTTAAAATTGGGAAGTGTGCGTTCTCCAACTTTGTTCTTCTTTTTCAGATTGTTTTGACTATTAGGAGTCTCTAACATTGCCATATGAATTTTAGGATCAGCTTCTCAATATCTGCAAAAAAAAAAAGCCGGCTGAGATTTTGATAGGGATTGTATTGAATCTATAGATCCAAAGATTACTTTTAGACTTTAATGAAAACATTTGCTAAACTGAATTGTTTTTGGGCACTTGAGCTTCACCCATTCTCATGTAAATTGTTAATATATTTATTTCACCCTATAAGCAAAGTAGATCTGTTAAGACCTTTGCTGATAGCACACTGGCATTGATTTATTTATAACCCACATTTCACTAATGTGTTAAATCTGCCCCCTCCCCAGTTAATTCAATTTGTAATGGTGTAGTAGTATAGACTGTGTAGAAAGGCAAAGGATAGGAAGAGGGTGATAAGTATTTGTTAGAGAAGTAGTATAACATGGTCTGGATGAAAGAACCTGTCTTTTGACTGTATATTCATGTTTTAATGTGTTTCATCAAGCATAAGATGTAAAATAGATTGGTAGTTTCATTGAGTTTTCCTCATCATTATGTAAATGGATATAATGAATTTTAATGCCAAAAAGTGTTTTCAGGGAGATTAAATTGCTCTTTTATTCAGATGTTATGAAATTGGGAAGTGCTGTTTTACTAAAAAGTATTTTGAATGAACCATTATAATCACCCCAAACTAAAGAAAAGCAAATGTATTTCTTTCTTTCTTTTTTTTTTTTTTTTAAGCAGAGTCTCACTTTGTTGCCCGGGCTAGAGTGCCGTGGCGTCAGCCTAGCTCACAGCAACCTCAAACTCCTGGGCTTAAGCAATCCTTCTGCCTCAGCCTCCTAAGCAGCTGGGACTACAGGCATGCGCCACCATGCCCAGCTAATTTTTTCTATATATTTTTAGCTGTTCAAATAACTTCTTTCTATTTTTGGTAGAGACGGGGTCTCTCTCTTGCTCAGGCTGGTCTTGAACTCCTGAGCTCAAACAATCCACCTGCCTCGGCCTCCCAGAGTGCTAAGATTAGAGGCGTGAGCCACCGCGCCTGGCCAAGCAAATGTATTTCAATGAAAAAAAGTAGAGTTACTTTGAAGGATCTAGAAGTATAAACCCAGAGGATATGACACATATATGTGCAGGATTGTGCTTGCTTTCACAAGGAAGTTGCCAGATCAAATAACTTGTTATTGAAGATGCTATAAATTAATCTGGGAAACAAAAGCAGTTATTGCAGACATAAATCTTAAAAATATTGTTCATAAAGCTATCAGTCATGATCCTACCAAGAGAATGAAAGACATTTAGGCTACAAAGACAAACTCAAAATGCCCATCTCTCAGATTGGTTTGGCTTTGAAGCAGGTTGGACCTCTAGAGCTATCCACAGTGAACCAGGCAGGACTTAGGTCTGCACATATGACACAGTAATAAAGAGGAATTAACATCTGTAACACTGTGCCTTAAAGAAACCACAGATTTGAGTTGAATTGTCACTGAATTACTTGGACCTGGCTGGAAATTAGTAACTGGGGAAAAAAATGTTAAAAGTTTATTTCCCAGAAGGTAGAGCCATTTGGCATGGTACAGCTGTGAAGTACAAGACTATCTTGGGGGCATGGCAGCCTAAATGACCAAGAGGAGGTCTCATTCCTGTCATCAGGAAGGTGACATGCTTTGTTCAGAGCAGGCTCAGGTCCAGCAGAGGCTTAGGAACTGAGGCAATGGGTCCATCACACCAACTGTTCAAATGAACATCAGTCCGGGTGAGGAAGGCTACACATCATAGGCCTATTGAGGCCAAGATTTTCCCAAGCATATGTGGCCTGTGGTGGCTCATTTTATTTCTTCTCTTTCTGCTGGTGGTGACAAAGTTCCTTATGAAGTCTTGCCTTGGACAAGACTAGATGGTGCTGAAAGTATTGGCACATTTAGCTGAGTTGGACAGGGGCTGATATTTCTTATTGGGGTAAGCAGAACCTCATTTTTCATTCAATTACTAAAAAACACTTAGCGTTACTGTACACTAGGTCCTGTGCTAAGATGTGGGGATATGGAGATGAATGGGACCCAAGGCTCCTGATCTGGTGGGGGGACTCACTTGCCAGATTTCTGGGTGGGTGCTGCTACCATTCATTGAGCAAAGGATTAAGGGAGGAAGAGCAAGTTTTGGGGGACAATGAATTCCATTTTGGAGACGTTGAGTTTGTGAAGCCTATAGAGCATCTAAGAGGAGATACCTCGTGGGCAGTTGGAATTGTATCTGAATTTCAGGGGGAAAGTCCAAATGGGAAGTCTGAATTTGGGAGTCATCGTTTACAGATGCTAACTGAAGTCATTGACACTGATAAAGTCACACAGAGATTCTATAGAGTAAGGAAGAGAAAGAGATTAGAGCTGAAACCCTAGAGAATCCTTCCAGCTCAGCAGTGACATCTGATGAATGCTATTGTCTGAATACAAATTGCTCTCACATCGGTGAATTTACATTTGAAAAGCATGAATACACTTGCAGAACACAATCAAAAGGAAATTATCACAGCAAATACAGACACAGGACATTTTGAAAGCAAAAATTTAAAATTTAGGCCAATAATAAAATCCAAAGTATCTTGAGACTCAAAGAAGAAGTTCAGGCATTAACTATATTAAGGGAGTAATGTGGATAAGGTGGTCGGTTTCTGAACCCAAAGTAAGCTCTAATAACTTTGGTTGTTTTAATGGGAATTATGGGGTATAATATTTGAAATCAAAAATGTCTGGAATACATGGTTGAGATCAATGTAGAATAACCAAGAAAAAAAAAAAAAGGACAGTTCAAACATAAAAACTAGGAAAATTAAGAGGTTATCTGGGATCCATATTTGTTGATATCCTTGACTGAGATTGGTTGAATTGATAAACAGAGTTGTCTTGTAGGACACACCTTATCTTTCGTAGGACACACCTTGTGTTTCAACAAAGGTTGCGACATACTGGGCTAACGGTTGACCTCTATAGCTTCTGTTCACTGCTTGCTTGTTGACCGCAGCATGCTGCAGGGCATCATGGGCCGAAACAAAATGCAGGGGAAAGGGGCCAATCAGGGGCGAAGAAAGATTACATGCAGGCACAAACGGCAGATAGGAAGCTTACCAATCATTGTGGGGGGCAGATGCATGATCAGCGCGTGTTCAGCTTGTGTACAATGAGTATAAAAAGCTCACCCATGCTTCAGTCGGGGTCCTTGCCCGGAGAGAGAGAGAGCACTGCGCTGGTGCTCTTGGGCTTGGACCCTGGTTAGCCAGATAATAAAGCTCCTCTTGTGTGATTACATCCTCGGTGACTCTATCTCTGTCTGGTGGGACTACGGGAGATCACTCTAACAGTCTCAGTTATTTATTGCCGTGTAACAAACTCCTTCAATGGCTTAAAACAACAACAATTTATTGTTTTTCATGGATTCTGTGATGGTGGCATGGTACAGCATGGATGAGAGAGGAACCTCTCAGGAAGAATAGGGAGAACTCCTGGGAATTTTGGGTTGCCTGAAAGTTGGAGAGGAGAGAGGATTTTAGTAAGAGTTGTGTGCTCTGTGTAACTGATCCTTTATGTAGGAACTGGAGTTCCTGTTTGGACAGCGCTTCTTTTT
>VBSM01003185.1:8172582-8186042 GCA_008086735.1 Cheirogaleus medius
GGGGGGAGGGGGGCAAGGGAAATATATGTAACCTTAACATTTGTACCCCCATAAAATGCTGGAAAAAATTAAAAAAATAAAAAATAAATTTAAAAAAATTTGCATTTTCCTAATGACAGATGATGTGGAGCATCTTTTCATATGCTTATTTGCCATCCGTATATCTTCTTTGCTGAGATGTCTATTCAGATCTCTTGCCCATATTTGAACTGAGTTGTTCATTTTCATATTGCTGGGTTTTAAGAGTTCTTTGTATATTTTGGATAATAATCCTTTATCAGACGTGTCTTTTGCAAATATTGTTTCCTAGTCTGTGGCTTGTCCTCTCATTCTCTTAAAGTGATTGTGTTTCCTTGAATCATTCACTTGACATTCAATTACTGAGTCCAGGTTCATCTACTGTGGTCCAAGCTCTCCACTAGGCTTTGCGTATATATTAAATAAAAGCGATTAAGACATAATCTTGCTCTTGGGTGCTCTTGGCCTGCTGGAGGAGAAGGATGAGTAAATGAGTGATTTGAAACAACACCCTTGTAAGGTAAGCAGTTTCTGGCTTCTTGGAAGAGGAGGCTGAGACATAAAGAAGAAAAAGAATTTTGATGGCAGGCAAAGATGGGCAGGGCCTGCTGGGTGTAGGGAATATTATACCACTATGACGTAAGTAAGTCTTTGTCAATATGATCATTAGCTATTGTTGCTATGCTGGCAATCTGTCTAGGCTAGAGGTAGGTAAACTATGGCTGTGGGCCAAACCTGGCTTGCCACCTGCTTTTGTAAATAAAGTTTTATTGAAATACATCCATGCCCATTTATTCACATATTGTCTATGGCCATTTTTGCACTACATGGCAGAGAGGAGTAGTTGCAACAGAGATATTCTGGCCTGCAAAGCCTCAAATATTTACTATCAGGCCCTCTACAGAAACAAGTTTGCCGACCCTGCTCTAGGCAACAATTTATTGAAAAATGCTTATGCCTAATCTGTGTTTTTTAAGGCATTGCTAATTTGGGTGCACCTGGCAACTATTTATATGTCTGCAAGCAATTTTGTCTGTTTTTTTTCAGAATTTCTCCCTGATTACTGCTTTTCAAATTTGAGCTAATTAATTTTCATCCAATGATTCTGCATATTTGACTCAAAATAAACTACAAATGATAACCAGCTCAACCCCTGAAAAGAACTTCTTTTTTCTTTTAACGTTTTCATTGTTTCTCTTATGGTTTATGTTTCTCACTTTTTAAAATGACAAAACAAATTTATGGTCATTTCAGGAAAATCAGATATTACAGACAAGCAAAAGAAGAACATTATCCTACAATCCCACCTAGCTTCCTAGGAGAAAATCTTTTTGGTGCCTTAGTATGTAACCTTTGAGGTCCTTTTCTGTGCATAAGTACACATTTTGGTATCATTTATATGCTGC
The DNA here is from genome assembly GCA_008086735.1 of Cheirogaleus medius. Lineage (NCBI taxonomy): Eukaryota > Metazoa > Chordata > Mammalia > Primates > Cheirogaleidae > Cheirogaleus > Cheirogaleus medius. The sequence continues at coordinate 8,174,007 of VBSM01003185.1, forward strand.
CACCAAATATCTTCAACAGGCATATACTTTCCTCATTTTGGGGGCATTTTCACGATTCATGTGGTCAGAGCTGGTCTACTATTGAAAGATGCCAAAAGAGGTTATCTATAGAGTTACCCACATTTGCATCCTTCCAGGGACAAAAGGAAGATGCCATAAAAAGTGAATTGGTTGATTGTCCCATAAAACAGTTGAGTGATCAGGTATAATGAAGCTATCTTTGGCTTTCTGAATATTCCTAAGACAAGAGTGGAGTCAAAAAGCTAGGACTCTGTTATCAGTTTTCTAGTACCCCAATAATGCTGTGTGACAAACAAGCACAAATCTTAGCCTCATACAACAAAAAGATCTATTTCTCATGCATGAGGGGTGCTTAGCTACCCGGTTCTGCTGATCTTGGCTGGGCGCACTCATATGTCAAGAGTCTTCTAGGGACTTGCTTTGCTGTCTAGGGGGCTGGCTGCTGATGGCTGATTTGGGCTAGCCGTAGCCAGTTGGTGAGGCTCTGTTCCAGGTGTCTTTCATTCTCCAGTGGGCTGTCCTGGGCATGTTCTTGTGGCAATTCCAGAGGTATATGAGAGAGCAAGCAGGAATATGCAAGTTCTCTGGTGGCCGCAGCCTCATCTTTTGGCCAAAGCACATGGGTGAGCTCAGACTGAGGGAATAAGGGGACAGACTGCTCCTTTAGTGAGATGAATGACAAAATCATGTGGCAAAAATTCTAGACATAGGGACAGGTGGAGAATGGCGCAGTCTACCAAAGACTCCAATCCTATGGCCGAAGGTGCTATAAGCTACACATATCGTTCAGGGGCAGCAGAAGTTTCATTTGTGGCTGGTCTAAGTTAATGTCTGTCAAATGACAAGTCATTTCTCCCTATTTTCCATGCCTAAGAGAAACTACTCTGTATAGGACTCCTGGCAAGCTGCTCTGACATTTCTTTCTTTTTTTCAGAAAAGTAATCAGATGCAGATTAGTTTCTTTCTGATTGTTCCCGAGTAATTTGAGATGAGAAAAGAGGACATGGCCTCTTTTAAAGACACGTTGATTTTCACTAACAAAGATGGAGAACTTTTTAAGCTCTTCTGGATTGTAAATGTATTATAGCTAGAAAGACTTTCCTTTCAGATAAAGTTCAAGAGGGCGTCTCAATTCCTTTGCGAGATATGATTAGCCATCTGAAAATTCTGTCTATATTGCTCACTTGTGATGTCTACTTTTTAGCTGTTATCTATTTACATCATATTTTTCATTCCCCCATAACATCTGTCTGCTAGGAGAATATATGTATATACTTATATATAATTTGTCTTGAGACTGGATCATTTTAGAGGTATATGAGAGACCTAGGCCAGGTTGTAAGGTTGTGAAGTATGAGGATGGTAGCTATAACCTTTAGGGGACTTTCAGTTTTCCTTTCATCTGTCTTTTAACCAGCGCCTCAACCTGCTTTCTGCTCCCTAACTCATTTCTTCTCCCACAATTCCCCACCCCTTCCTGGGCCCAGGAGTCTTTTGGGCTTGTCACCTCCTGTCTGGAAATTACACTGTCTGATGAACACATTTGTTTGACATATTAGTAAATTTATACATTATTCTTTTCAAGTTTGTTGGCTTTTATTTTAATTAAAAACTTTTTTTCTTGGAGACGATGTGTCTCTGTGTTGCCCAGGCAGGTCTTGAACTCATGGCCTCAAGTGATCCTCCCTCCTCAGCCTCTTTAGTAGCTGGAATTACAGTCATGTACCTCTCTTATTGGCTTTTAAAGTGGGGCATGAGAAGAGGGGAAATGCTTAATCCAAAGGAAAAGAATATCTTAGAATTGAATTGTAGACATCAGCATCGAAGTGGTATTACATTTATGTTGGCAATTTTCCCAGGACCTCTGCCTTTATATCACATACACAATTACCCACTCCACCAAACAAGACCTGCCCTTGTTTTATTAGTATTATTTCAGTATTTACATAAAATATTACTTGCTTATATGATGATAATATTAGTATTATTTAATAATAATCATATTATTATCATATAAGCTTGAATTTATTAGGACTGGAGGGTAAGCCATTCTTGGACTCTAACTCCTTAGAGGAAGTTATATCTCCTCAACAACAGCTACAAGATGTTGTGACCCAACAAGCCCAGTGGATTGTACAAGAACAGAAGCAATAGTTCTTACCTAATAAACTTTGCATTTCCGGATTACGTCTGATCCTGAGAGCAACCCTGTACGAATTATGCTGTATAGATATTATGAGGTATGATCCCCATTTTACAGATGAGGAAACTGAGGCTCAGAGAGTATAAATGCCTTGCCAAAGTTCACATGTTAAGTGAGGGAAGGAGGTAGGGTAGGGCTTACCCTGGTCTCCTTTTGTTCCAAGCCTGGGACTCTTTCTTATGTCGGGACCTCAGAATCCCTCATGGCTTCTTTGGGCTGTCTGAACTTTTCTGCCTCCACTAAAGTGTTTCAACCTGGGTTGCCCTGCCCAGGAATCAAACGGAACAGGTGTCTTGCTTGTAGAGACTCTGAAGAACTGGGCAGGGTTGGCCACTGGCAGTTCAGTGGGTGGGGTCAGACTTGCCTCAGTGACCATTCCGCCCCCTAGTGGTGAGATGATTTGGGGTTGACTTTTGCCCGAGGTTTGGGCACTGAGGGAATTGTATGTCCCCCTGGAGCTTACAAAGGAACAGAGAGATCTTCTCCAACAGATGTGTCACAACTAGGCAGCACACTGTCCTAGGCCCCACACCTTAGAAGATCCCTTACACCGACAAGCAATGAAAGGCCATGACTTTTGGAATTTTTTTGAGCTCATAAAATTTGAAATGTTTTAAAAGTTTGATGAATTTTTAAGGTTTTAAAAGCACTTTTTAAAAGTGTGATAACTGATTAAGTTACTGGGAATTATGGGAGAAAGATGCACTGGCTGCCCCAGGTCCCCCAGGCCAGAGAATTCTAGGCTGAGAACTTGTAAATGTATGTGCCTGGGAGGGAAGCACTGCCTCTACCCCAGGAAACCAGAGGAAGAGTGGCTGTTTTCCTTTAAAGTTGGCTATGCTAAATCACCCAAGTGCATGATTAGGCAAACGGAGTGCCCCAGATAACTGCATTCCCTCCCTCCCCTCTGCTTGGTGGTGTAGTTTTGGGAAATGCTTAGAACTGCCTGGAAATCTTGAGTCTGTAAAGTGTCCTCCCTGGTTCCTTGGGGAGCCTCACCTGGTGGATTTGGGACAGATCTGGTCACCCAGACACTGCCCAGGCATCCAAGTTGGGTCCAACTTCCACCAGCCCTGCCCTGTGAGATCCATTCTGGCATTTAGACTCACAGACATTAGGGCTGACCTGGGACAATCCTAGGTTCCTTTAGCCTGTCCAAGGAAATGTTGGTTCCCAGGCTGTGGGGTGTCATGTGTGAATGTGCCCCAAGCTGTCGGTGTTAGCTTGGTTTGTAAGTTCTATACATCTTTAGACTTAAGGTGTGTGGACCTCTATTCGTATGCATGCTCTAGGCTCTGCAAATGTTACTTTGCAAAGCTGTCGTAGTAGCTTTGCGGGTTTTATTATCTTTGCAATAATGTTTTGAACCCCTTCTCTGGGTTACCTTCTATTATGGGTTGAATTGGGTCCTCCCCCAAAAGATAGGTTGAAGTCCTAGACTCTGGTACTTGTCACCATGACCTTTTTTGGAAATAAGGTCTTTGCAGATGTAATCAAATTAAGATGGGTCATTTGGGTGAGCCCTAATCCAATATGACTGATGGTCTTTATAAGAAGAGAAAAACACTATGGGAAGACAAAAGACACACAGGGAGAAGATGGCTGCGTGAAGATGGGGCAGAGATTGGAGTGATGCTACCACAAGCCAAGGAATGCCTGGGGCTACCGGAAACTGATATTCCCTGCAAGGATCCCCCCCTCACAAACTGCAAGGATTCCCCCCTCTTACCGCCCCAGACTTTGGAGGGAGCATGGCTCTGCCAACACCTTGATTTTGGACTTCTGGCCTTCAGAACTGGGAAAAAACATATTTCAGTTGTTTAGAGCCCCCAAGTTTGCGGTACTTTGTTACAGCAGCCCCAGGAAACTAATACACCTTCAAAGATGGTTCTGGAACCACCGGCGCAGACAATCTTGAAGCCTTTGTCAATGGCAAACATGGTTCCGACCAAGTTACAAACTAGTTTTCCAGGAGGAACCCTCAAATGGCTTTAAAGAGCATAATTGAGATGAGAGTATTGTCCTTGCAGTGTCCAATTTTAACATCATAGATAGAAACGCCAAGACTAGCACATATTTTAGCATTTTTCTGAGTTAAAGTGACCGTGATGTTCTGTGCAGTGACACTTTACACATTCAGTTTTAAGGACAGAATTGGAACAGATGTGATTGCTAATAAAAACCCAGAGTAGTTTTTTTTGCCTTGTGGTTTAACAAATGAATTCACTTTTATATAAATATGCTGATGATTTTGCCTTTCCAAGGGGAAGGCAAAAAAAAGTTGCTAAACTTTTCTGGGTGAGCAGATTTCTTTAGCTTATAAGGTTACAGGTTGACGTTATAGACCCTGAAACTGTCAACAAAGCAATGTGTCTCTGCATTTGCATCTATTGCCTACAGAACATATGAATGTTTAAAGAAGATTTTAAAAACTCCAATTCAGCCCCTCCAAAGTCATTTTCAATCCTAGGAAATGGAAATGCAGCTTACACCTGTATTTCCCAAGGGATTGATGTAATGCAATTTGTACAAAATAATCATAGAGTGTGAGAGGAAAGAGTGGATCTTTGCATTAAAATAAACTCAGCCCGGAAATCGCTCTTTTCAGGGTCTGCCTTTCAGAACCCCATTTAGCTTTTAAATAGGTTCCTCTTTCCTGACTTACTTTGATGAGCCGCTCTCATCTCAGTGATTACTCCTGACATTTAGCTGCTTGTACAATTAACTGGGGTGGTTCTTTTCTCTTGGAGAAGGACTGTGCAGCTAATATGCATTTGTAAAGTGTTCCCTTGACTTGGGAGAGTGGCTGTGGATAAGTAGTTAAAATGCTGCCTGGAGTAATTTAAGTTGGTGATGGAGAAGCCAGCCACTCCCTGTTAGCAAAGCTGTGAGTGGTTATCAGCACATGCCCACTCGGCCTCCCTTCTAGTCCCCCACTAAAGCTCATTGAATTCCCAGGTAAGCTGGTATTTCTTATCTGGGGGAATGAAAAATTAAATCTGATAAGCTTCTTGAAGGATTGAGAACTCCATATGTCGCCCTTACGGGTGACTGCATTTTTGGCCTGATGTGCCAGATAGAAAACAAGGAAATAACTCAGAAAAAGGATTGAAATTTTTGTGATGGGATTTTAGATAGCAAGGTGGGAAATATTTGTTCCCCTTGGCGTGACTGTGCCTGGGCTTAAGTCTGGCACAGAATGCATAAACAGGCAGAGCTGGAATAGATCAATGGGATAGTAGCAGAGAAAAGTCACTGCCTACCAGATTCTGCCCCCCTTTCTAGCGTAGAGCTGTTGTTGGGACTACATTTCCCAGATTGCTTTGCGTGACAGTGGGGCCCCGTAATATTTTATTGCCATGGCCTGTGAGTGGAAGGGATGTGTGTCACTCTTGGTTGGAAGTGACTGATTAGCAGGTGAGCATCTGCTCCCTCACTTTCCTCATCTACTGACCATCTTTAGAGGACTCTGAGACCCTTCACTGGTATGTAAGTCCCATGAGGGTGAGATTTTGGTTTGTCTTGCTTGCTGCTGTATCCCAGGGTCTAGAACATTGCCTGGCACTGAGTAAGTGCTTGATAGTGTTTGTTAAATGAATGAATGAGGGAATAAACCTAAGGAATATAGTTGTGATATGGTGGAATCTGGAGACCTCTTTTTTTGAGACAGTCTTGCTCTGTCACCCAGGCTAGAGTGTTGTGGTGTGATCATAGCTCACTGCAGCTTTGAACTCCTGAGCTTAAGGGATCCTCCTGCCTCAGCCTCTGGAGTGGCTGGGACTACAGGCCAGCACCACCACGCCCAGCTAATTTTTTCTATTTTTATTAGAGACAGAGTCTTGCTCTTGCTCAGGCTGGTCTCAAACTCCTGAGCTCAAGTGATCCTCCTGCCTCAGCTTCCCAGAGTGCTAGGATTACAGGCGTGAGCCACCGTGCCCAGCCCAAGGTTGCCATTTTTAACAGACAACAGTCATTGAAGCATGTGCTGGATACCAATTACATTTAGTATTCAAATAAGATTATACGTAACCTTAACATTTGTACCCCCATAATATGCTGAAATATAAAAAAAAATAAAAAATAAATAAATAAACCAAAAAAACCCAAATAAGATTGTAGAAATATTTGTTTAAATGTACTTTTCAAGATTGATATGGAATTCATAGGACAGTTTTCTTAAGTCAGTGAGAAACTTTCTTACCTCACGAGTGAGATGTGATACAGCAAAATCCACAATTGGCTCCAGTGGGAGGAAACAGGAAGATGGAGACTCTACCATATGCGTTATTTTTTAGTTTGTGATATTATGTAGCTAAATGTTCGCCCTACCCTGCCCTTTCCCCATCCCCCTTCTCTTCTTGAGGGGAGAAGGGGCTGAATGGTCAAATACACTTCACCTCTTATTCATGTCTTCTGAATTCTTTTGTTCTCCTCCCTGACAAATTTAGCAGTTCTTTCCTAACAGTTAAGCAGGGACATAAGGACACAAGCATTTTGTGTACTTTCCTGTAATAATAGTCTTCTATTTGGAGTATAAGAAAATATATGTATTTGTTAAAAAGGAATATTTTATATATTTGAATTCTCACTAATAATAATTATTATTATTATATCAAAACACTGATACTTTATTAGGGTTTAGAACATCAAGCTTCTGGTAGATCACATTGAAAAGATTAAGTATATGTTAGTGGAGAGGATCATGGGAATGGGGGTATATGTTTGGAAATGTACTTTTTTTTGAATACAGAAAGACATCGCTTTAATTTATCATTTGTTAATGAAAAGAACCACATGTAGAGAGGCATGTGTGCATCCTCCAAAATATATATGCTGAACGAAAATGGATAACTGTGTTGTGAGCCTCTATTTACTTCATCGCCCTTGAAAATCACCCCCAATTAACAGAAATGTGGGTGTAGACTTGCAAATGAGTTCAAGAAAGAACTCACCATTGCAGGGCATTTTCACCGACAATATTACATTTCACACTACAACTGTGCAAGATACATATTACTGCTGACATTTTACATATTCAGGAGCCTGAGATTCAGAAGCTTGGCCAGGACCACATACCTAGCAAGTGGCAGACTTGTTTTGTTTTCTTTTTTTGGGAGTTTTAGTCTTTCAAATTGATAATAATATGTTTACATGTTTCAAAAACTAAGACAATATTTTAAAAATATGGACTGATAAGTTTTGTTCTTTCTTATTTACATCTGCCTGGTCCCTCCTTGCTTCCTATGGTAACCCTTTTATCAAATTTTTAAAAATCTTGCCCAATACAAGCAAGAGCTTCTTACACGCAAGAGCATATGCTATACATTCCTGTTTACCTTGCTTTTGCCACCTAACAATATTTCCTGGGATTCTCTCTGTACCAGCGGTTGGAGAACTTCCTCATTCTTTTTCTACGGCTGCATAGTTTTCCTTTGCATGATGTACCATGGCTTATTCAACCAGTCCCCTTTCAATGGACACTTAGGTTGTTCCCATTCTTTTGCTATTGAAAGCTCTGCTACCATGAGTAATGTTGTAGATATATTATTTTGAATAATACATGAGCAGTCCGATCTGGAGGCTAGCTGCCCAGAAATGGGGTGAACTGGGTTTTGAACCCATGACTGAAGGAGGCAGGAGCTCTCCCCCCACACAGCCCACCTGTGCTCACCCTTTTCTTAGCGGCATTTTGTCCCTTCCAGCAGGCAGATAGCGAAACACTGTTTTGATTTTGATCTGTTATATTTTTTTGTGCTTCTAGCTCCCTTAGGAACCTCAAAAGGAAAAATGGAGTGAGTGGCCAGGCAGGATTATGGCATTCTAAGGACCCTGGCCCTTCAACCATCAATTCTAGGCTGTAAATCCTACCCTCCTTTCATTGTACCAGCAAGGGGTAATTTAGAGCAGGGCCCGGGCAATCAGGAAGAGTTGAGAAATGCAGCAATGGCTAAATGCCATTTGGGGGATATTTTTAGTTGCCTAAATAAACTGTATTTCCACAGTGTCTGCAGAGCTTATGGTTTGCATGTAGTAAATAAAATGATAGAATGCCATGGGGGAGCCCGGCCAGATGACTCCATTTGTGTGCATTCTGTTCCAGAGGAATCCCTTAAGCAGCAGACGGGCTCTGTGTGACTCAGCGAAGGCACACAAGCTGCTCTCCGACCGCCGTGGCTTCTGTCCTGTTCCGGCTATTGTGTGCCAGTGTGGCCGTGCCACACTCGGAAGGGGTTCCCAGACAGTATTCTGCGGGGTGTTCATGATCAGGCGGCACAGAGTTCTGTGATCTAGTGAGTTTTGGAAACGCTATGCCGAGCAGAGTTAAATAAGCTTCGTTTCCACAGGACGTCTTAGCACCGCTAATAACGTGTATTATGAGGGTGGTGTGTTAAACAGTTTTCCAAAATTGCTTGAACACACATTCATTTCTTATTTAAAGAACAGCTGTTATTATCAATCTCTTGCCCCTCAGCTCCAAATCCAGCCTTTGTTGCGCTGATTGTGCTGCTAGGAGGTTTCCGCCCTGCCCACTGGCATGGTGCTAAGCTGATTGGCAGAGGCTGCTGGGCAGACTCTGGAGGAGGAAGGGCTTTCTCTTCCTGGTGCTGGTGTGTTTGCTTCTCCTCGCTCTTGGCACTGGGAGGGGCATGTCGGACCCCCAGTGGAGCTCACCCCAATGAGTTTCAGTGGCACCCCCATGGGCGACTTCAAGACAAGTTTTGCAAGTGCCCCAGCTGTGGTGGACTCAGTGATAACCCTTTTCATGGGTGCCCTGGCTGGTTTCTCTGTGAGTTCAGCAGGCAACCCCTGCAGGTGATACTGTTGTGGCTTTCTGGAGAGTCCAGCCATGCCAGTTTCCCAGCAAATTCAACAGCATCCCCCAAGGGAAGCTTTTTACTGGATTTCATCAGTACCCCAGTGGGCAGTTTCCTTCCTACCAGCCTTGGCCTTCTGGCCCCCTGTGTGTGTGTGTGTGGGGGGTTCCAGCTTGCCAGCTGTGGCCCACGGCTCCTGGCCATGGCTCTCAAAACGTGCTGGGGTCCAGGGCAACCGCAGGACAACCTGGTAAACTTCTCTGCCACCCAGTGGCCTGCAGCCACACCCTCTCTAATGAGGGCTGAATCCCAGCCTTGGGGCGACCTCTCTCCCAACCCTATTTTAAGTTTGTTTCTTCCTTAGATAGTCTCCCTTACCCCCTAGGGCTTTCTTTCTTTCTAGTTGGACATATAATTCACATACCATAAAATTTATCCTTTCAAAGTTTACAATTCAGTGTTTTTCAGTATATTCACAAAGTTATACAACTATCACCACAATGTAATCCAGAAAGATTTTCATCAGCCCAAAAAAGAAACTCTGTACTCATTAGCAGTCACTTCCCATTCCCCATCTTCCGTGTCACCCCCAGCTCCTGACAACCACTAATCCACTTTCTTTCTCTAGAGATTTCCCTTTTCTGGACAGTTCATATAAATGTAGTCATATGTATGTGGTTTTTTTGTGTGAGGCATCTTTCACTTAGCATAGTATTTTCAACGTTCATACATGTTGTAGGATATATCAGAATTGCATTTCTGTTTATGGCTGAAAAATATTCTAGTGTATGGATATACTATAATTTTTTTTTTTTTTTTTTTTTTTTGTGGAGACAGAGTCTCTCTATGTTGCCTAGGCTGGTCTTGAACTCTTGATCTCAAGTGATCCTCCTGCCTTGGCCTTCCAAAGTGCAGGGATTACAGACACGAGCCACTGTGTACAGCCCCCACTGTTTGTTTATCCATTCATCAGTGCACCGACATTTGGGTTGTTTCTACTTCTTGGTTATTGTGAATAATGCTGCTATTACAAATTTTGGTGTGGACATATATTTTCATTTCTTTTGTATATACCTAGGAGTGAAATTGCTGGGTCACATGGTGATTCTGTTTAACTCTGGATTTGACCAAAGAGAGTATCAGGTGAGTGATTGTATTCTTAACAGACTTAAACTAGACTTATTTTAATTAGCAAGCAGCCTTGGTGCATTTAAAACATAATCTAAAACATTATTGTGAAATGCAGATAAGGTGCGCTTTGGAGCCAGGTGGGCCAGGGTCAAGTTCCACCTCTGCCAATTTTACCCGAGGAGTGGTGCTGGGCTGGGGTCAAATCTTCCTGCCCCATTGTCATCTTGGACATAGCACATTCTGGTAGGGGAGAGAACAGAGTATGATCTTCCCTGCTCAGGGATGGAATCAGAACAATTGTTTTTCTGTGACGTCATATACTAAGCTTTGTTATGCTACATGTGGAAATGGGGTCTTCTGGTTAATTAAATATTTTGGCTGAGAGAAAAATATCACAGATCCACCATGGATGGATTGTTTTCTTTTTTTAAAGAACCCATCACACACACACACAAAAAACCCACTCAACACTGAAAGTACATTAATAGCCCTTTGCGATCGTTTGAAGTGGATTTCCAGAAATGTACAATGATGTAGTCTGTCACAACTTGAGGAACCAGGAAACAGGGCCAGACACCACTGAGTAATGAGATGGAAGTTCAGGTGAGGTGGTACTAGCAGAAGCTTTCTCAGCCACGCCAAGACCAGACACAGGTGCCATTGGATATTTTGAATATTTGTGACTTTAAGGTAATCGAAATGGGTTCCTCTATCTTTTTGCCAGAACATACATTAATAAATTGTGTATATGTTATGTTGGAGTCCACTCTACAGTCATTCATTACTTGTGATTTAAATCAAGCTAGTAAAAGGTTTAGGTCAGTATCTCTGAAGATCATTTAGCCTTTATAAATTCTCAGCAATTTTCTTCCCCTCAGTCAAAGGGCTTTCTAATGGTGAAAACATTTCATACAGTAAATGCATTAAAATGCTTTCCGAGATTTTACTATTCCAGTTAATGGTACCATTTTCTTCATAGGCTGATTGACTGAGACGAGAGTGATTCTCATATGGGAGGCATGAGCACACACTTAATATCTAAGGACTCTCCACAGCCTAGCTCAGTGCTGTGTCCTCTGAGTTTGCAAGCTATTAGGACCAAGCAAGTCTGTGATTGAAGCAGGTCCATGCTCTGATGCAGTTTCTCTGGCTGTGGAAGTTTCTAGGGCTTAACAACATCCCATGAAAGTGAAACTATATGAAAGCCTGCATTAACTGTGCAGGTGATGGAGAAAACTATCACTAGTTCTAATTCACCTGGGATTTAGGTGCATGTGTATGGATTTACACATAATTACAAATGCTCTGGACACATGTGATCCATGTGCACCTTCTATGCTACCGATGTGTCATGCTGAATGATCTGAGAAATTCAGATTATTATGCAATATGGGAACAATGTAGGTAAAGGCAGGTGGGGGTGGATATTCTTACAGATGTCTTCCCATATATTCTTCATCCCTAAAGGGTCGGTAAAATGCAGTTTTATTTTAGGGCTCATTTTCCATGGATCATTGCTCATAAGCTTTAGAAACACCTACAGAGTGAAATCCAAAAGTGCCCAAGAGATGGTGCAACAGCAACAATATCTGCCTCACAGACATATCATGCCTCTTATATACCTGTCTTAGTCAGCTTTCGTTGATATAAAGGAATACCCGAGGCTGGGTAACTTACAAAGAAAAGAGGTTTACTTAGCTCCTGGTTCTGTAGGCTACATGAGAGGCATGGCACGAGCATCAGCTTCTGGTGAGGGCCTCAGGAAGCCTCCACTCATGGTGGGAGGTGAAGGGGAGAAAGTGTGTCACATGTCAAGAGAGGGGGCGAGAGAGATAGGAGGAGGTACCAGACTCTTTTAAACAATCA